>CM044396.1:13910000-14222500 GCA_024322285.1 Musa beccarii | reverse complement strand
TCATGGAGATAGAGGTCGTAGAATCGAATGACTCAAACGTCATGTCATACATATCACCTCATCATACCAATGAAATATATGGTGGAGTTTACGAGAACGACTATTGATCAAGATTAAGATATGTGAAATTTGACAATCGACGGTAAATCTGAGTTGAATAGATCAAAATTAATTTGCATTAAATTTAACACTAATTCAACCTAAACTCATCAAATTACTGAGTTGTGAGTCAAATCAAATATAAAAATCTCTCTTTCTTTTTTCTTGAAGTGGAATTATTCTTTTTACTCATCTTTCAATCTTTCATCACATAAATTTTTTTTTATCTAATATCTCCCTTATTTATGTGCGACTCTATCGTTTTTGTTTTTTTTTTTGACTTATTTTATTTCTTTATCCTTAGATTTGACATCATATTAGAAATCGATAATAAATCTGATTTAAAGTAGACTGTGTTAACATAGATCATATTAATATTAATTCAATAAAAATTTTTAAGCTTATTGAATTATGGATCGAAACTAATATATGCAATTTATTTTTTTTTTAATTTTTACTGGTAGAACTATTCTCTTGATTCGCTTTCAAACTATTCACATAAAAAAAAATATTTACAGAAACAATGTTTTCATGTGCCATATAATCCAAAAAAGCTACAAGACTTGTAAGTCACATGGTTAAAACTTGAAGATAAACAAAGTTTATTTTTTTTTATTATTTTTCTTATTTATTTTAGAAATTATGATATAATCATATTGTTTCCTTCCATGCTAATTGTTCTATACGTCAATTCCGATGCGCATTTCACTCGGCATATACGAATATGGACATCACTTAATGATAACTCATATACATACTAAAGATGTGAATTTTATATGGTGCTTTTGTTCAGCAGCTGACATTAGCTCCTATCAAGTTAGATATCGTAAATATGGGTGACGCACATATATATATATATGAGTTCTAACCATTATATGAAAAGTATATTAAGATGTGTCTAATGCACATAGATTAGCATAAGAAAAATTATTATTTGATCATAGTTTATACATATCATTACGTTTTTGCTTCTTGTGTTTTCATTGTTCGTTTCAAAGTTCTCTCTCTCTCTATTAATTATTTATCTCATCGTATCAAGTTAATATAATCTTCATATATATATATATATGTCACTTTAAAATATGCATATAGGGCTGCAGTTTTATGTTTGATTACAAATATATTGAAAGCCAATGTTCTATGAACAATATTAATTATCTTTACCCATTAAGGCAGTTGACATCTTCAAATTTTTTGCATGAGTTCTGATACATCATATATATCAATGTTTTAGGTGTAATATTTATTGAATGATATTTTGAACCTCTAATGTTCGGTTAATGGATTTGATATGTCACACCATTTTGATGTATATTATTTTTAGTTTTTTAAAAGAAATAATTTAAGTTTTTTTTTGTAATTATAGAAGCATATTGGATGAAATTAACAAGTTAATATTTTGGAGATTGGACTTAATCTCATGGCAACTAAATTGCATTTCTTTCCTTTAGATTGAGCGTTTAAATGACACCGAACAAACACTTTCCCATTAATCACAAAACATGTCAAACAGAAAGTGGAGACTCAATAAATGACTTCAAATCAGAACCCATTTCCTATCTTAATTTTCAACATCTAAATCTCTATCCGTTCGGTCGAGAACTTGAATTCTCACCAGACGTCTCGTGGCCTCATTATTCCTTCAGCTACATTTGATCCGTTGGGCTCTGATGCGTTCGAGTGAAGCTAAAAATAAAAATAAAAATGAAACCTACTAAATTAGTTTTATTCGGAGACTATTTCCTATATATATATATATATATTCAATTACACTCGGAGACAGCCTCTCCCACGAGACTTAGCCACATTGCAGTTCAAGTACATCCCCCTTCTCTCTCTCTCTCTTAGGTGTCTCCCCTCCTGTAATCCATTAATCTCTCTCTCTGTCTCTCTCTCTCTCTCTCTCTCTCTCTCTCGACTACTTTCAACTCCGCTTTCAAAACTCTTCCTTTTCCCCTCCTTTTTCTTCGGCCACTTTCAGCTCACTCGACTCCTTTTCCTCCTCTCATATCCGCACTTTGATTCCTTCCATAGCTCTCTGGTCTTTCCACATTTGTCCCTCTCTCTTTCTCTTGTATGTGCTCGGTGTAGAGAAAGCGGGGGGGGGGGGGATTGAAGCAGAGGCGCCAGACATGGGCAAGTACATGCGGAAAGCCAAGGTCTCCGGCGAGGTCGCCGTCATGGAGGTCTCCCATCAGTCCACCCTCGGCGTCCGCACCCGCGCCCGGGCCCTCGCCGCCGCGGCCGCCCAGGACTCGTCGCGCGCCTACCTCGAGCTCCGGAGCCGCCGCCTCGAGAAGCCCCTCCCGCCGTCTCCCGCGTGCAAGCCGTGCAAAGACGCTCCCAAGCCCAACCCTAGGGCGAACTCGCAGAAGCCTGGCCCGGGTCCCAGGGCGAATTCGGGGTCAGTGGGGTCCGTCTCGACGAGCAGGTGCCCGGCGGCGGCCATGTTGGCGCCGGCTGATGCAGAGGCATCGTATGGGGAGAATATTCTGGAAGCCGATGCGAGAGAGAGGTGGGTTCTGCTCGAATCATAGTAAAAATAGAACCTTTCTAGCTAAAATCCGGGGTTTTGCTTTTGTTCTTCCACTCCTGTTTTCTTTCGGGTGTTTGTTCTGCTTCTCTCGTCCCTCTTTCTTCCATCTCCTTCCAAAGCCGGACCATATTTAGTTACTTACAATAATTAATGTACATATATATATATGTTTCGTTCATCATTTTTTCGCCTTTTCGGATATCATAAGCTTTTTGTTGTGTGTGTTTAAGAGTACTTTGTGACTCAAATATAGGTTATTTCTACGTGTTGAGGTTAAATACTGCATGCTAACTCGGTATCTCTATTTCCGCAAAGGGTGTCATAGTAAGAAGTTATCCCTCTCCTTCTAGTAGTGCATTCATCTCTGCAAATCTCTCTTTGACGTCAGCGTTCCCAAGCTCGAAGCTTGTTTTCCTCATTTTCTTAGCATATACAAAGCTTTTTATGCTTTCTCGAAATGTTGGTTCTACCCTTACTAGCCTTCTCACATGAAACACTTCTCTTCGTGCATAGAAAATCTTGTACCATGGAAAAAAAAAAGAGAGTCATTTTCCTTCTTTTTTCGATCTAGTAAATCTCACATGAAACTTCTGTTCATAGAAAGTTAACATAGTAAATCTTGTGTTTTACTAATTCCTGGTCCTACAAAGTGTTCTGTTCTTAAGCTTCTTGTCATTATCTATTTTTGCACCGCCGAGACTTTGGTTCTGGTGGGACGTACATTTTTCTATAAATTGCCTGTGCCTGTTTCTTTCCTCTTCTCTTACATGTAGATATCTATGAGAATCTGCACTTGCTTCATTGTCATTTCTTGCTTGTGCTCTGTTTCTTGAACATGAGTGCTGTACGTGTTACGACTACCCAGTGCAGGCTAAGGCGTTCTCTTATTCATGTTCCTCTTTTATTACTGGAGTTATTATTGATGACTGGACATTTTCTTTTCTGTGATTTTGGTACTAGTGGGGCATTCATTGTTCTGTTTGTCATTTATGCCTCCAAGTGGATCTTCTGTCATTGATATAACTTGGAATTACTTCCATTTTATTTTTTTATACTTCTTCCGTAGTTATTTGGTTATTTGATCTTCTTCCTTTCACATTTCTGTTCACATTCAGTTCCTAATTTCAGGTAAAGTACTTTTGCAAAACAAAGTGCATACAATGGACCAGATTAGGCATATTAGTCGTAGAGCTACCTTGTTTATAACCATGGACCTCTATATTTGACATTTTATACAATAAAGCTTGAGCATTGTCACCGATAAATTTGGTGCTGGTTAACTGTCTTTCTGTAAGGCGTCTTAAGAAGGTTAAATATGAGAAGACATTGTGGTCACTGCTCGCTGCATGAATGGGGGATGGCTTCATGTTAGAGTTCATGTCAATGGACAATATAGAGCATGGTAGGAGGAGAAAAATAGAGAACCATACCGAGGTAACTTGGAGATCATACCCCACATTTGAGTCGACAGTACATCAACTGGTCCATCTTAAACCTAGCTGATGTTGACTGAAGCTTTTCTGGCTCAATGATTTTTGAGTTTGTTGTCTAGTGGCATTAAATAAGTACATGCATGAACCATAGTTTGAATTTTGTTGCCTGACAGTAGTAGGTGTCACTAACAGAGTTGTCTGTATTTATCATGCAGGACATGTCCAGTATTTGTGCTCCCTTGGTTGTCTATTTTGTTCTTAATGCTCCGGGTCCTTGTGTAGATTTTACACCTTTTCTATTAAGTCTTTTTAGATCTGACTTGTGCAAGTGACTTGGAGCTTGTGATAGATATTATGTTGCTTCTTTACTATTGCATGCACGAATAAAGGCAAAACTTTGATGACAATCTAATTTCTCTTATTTTCACTGCAAAAAATCAGAAACATTTCCTTCTTTCATCTATTCTCCTATTTGTATCTTGAGCTGGTCAGGCTTTGGGCTATATATCGAAGAAGAATTTAGAATTTCTAGTGCTTTTGATAACCACCTTTTTACGACAATTTCTCGTTGTCCTATTTTTGGCAATATTTTATCAGAAACATACAATTTGAAGGTCCTTAAAAGTTTTTAATATTCAGTGTAAATAAACTCTGTAACTCTAAATTCATTTTTCCCGTTTTCGGGTGTTCTAGGGAGACCACACCTTGCAGTCTGATAAGGGATACAGAATCTATAGGGACCCTGGGTTCAGCAAACAGACCTACAATTACTACGAGAATGCAAACTGCTCGTCAGAACATCCCTACTGCTTATGAGATGGAAGAGTTTTTTGCTGGTGCAGAGCAACTCCAACAACAAACATTTATAGAAAGGTACAATTCTTTCATTTTGTTATCAAGCATTGTTCATGAGAATATCAGGATCATCATTAAAATAGAACCAAGCTTCTGATACGACACCACATTGTACATGTTCCTCACCGTTTATTTTTGTTCACTTTTGATCATATGTCCAGGTACAACTTCGATCCCGTAAATGACCATCCGCTTCCTGGCCGGTATGAATGGAAAAAATTTGATTTTAACTAGGCAGATCTTTAGCTGGGCATGACTTCCTCCCTGCATCCTCTCCTGTGATCTCTGCCCAGAGTCTTGGAAGGAGCATGGGCCGCAATGTTACGGATCGCAATCACCATTGGTTATCTTCTGTTGTAGAAGTTCAAAGGTCCTAAAGAGTTGTGTAACATATAGAGCTGATGAGATACTCTTGGATGCCTGAACCTGACAAACTTCATGCTTGTTGCAACTCTTCAACATCATGTCAAGGTATCATAGGGGTCATTGATCTGTGAATTTGTCACTAACAATAGAACCAACTCATCATGGGATTCTTACTGGGTTAGATGAATACAGTGCTGCATCTGATTCATTTGTTTGGATGATTTGTCCATGCTTCCTTCTGATGGACGTGTTAACGGTGAAACAAAGTTGGTTGTGGCAGATCTCCCTCTTATGCTATTACACTTGGTGTCATGTTCTGATACGGATTAACTTGAATACTGAAAAGATAATATGGTGCGTTAACTCCAAAAAATTATTACACGGAGTTGTATATAAATATTTTTTTAATATAATCTCATAACTAATTATCGCATTTGTCAACTACCTAACTATCATCATGCACAGGTCATAAGAATGCATTCATATAATATTATTTATAAGTATAATTATTTATACATACGTATTTTATTAAGAATTGAGTTGAATATCTAATGAATACTTCTCCCAATAGCGGATGGAGAAGGATCATGTTATAAGTCTCATAACTATCACTTAGACTAATGCAACATAATATATACAAAATCTAGCATAATCGAACACATGATGATACGCGAGGTATTACTCCAATTGGCTTGTTAGGAAACCTAGGGAGCATCGCATGCATAGCAAAAAATAAAAATAAAAATTAATTTTTCAAAACAAATATTATTGGATCATTGTGTGATAACAGCCAACGCAAAACTCAAAATGATAAAAACGCATTAAGAGGTTGAGACGTTCTTACTTAGGAGAGATTGTATATATTGGGAAACTACAGAAAGCATCACATGTGCAGCGGAAAATAAAAACAAAATTTACTTTCCTAAATCAATCTTATTTAGTCGTCGTGCAAAGATCGAGAGCAAAAAACTTAAAAACGACAAAAATATATAACTGTATAAATTGGTTGAAACGTTCTCATATAGGGGCGATCGTATATCCCCTAATCTATAAATCTAGTTAGTGGATGAAAAAAACTCACGTAAACTCTTTAGTGGTGATCCATGTTGAATCTCAGATTTTGATGATGAAATCAATTGATGAATTTATGATCTAATCTATGTGTTGAGAAAAGTGATGCACGACTAACTACGATCATGAAAAGGCAAAATAATTAAAGCAAAAGAATCGAACATTGGGTCGGAGTTAAAGATCGGGCATCGGGCCAGAAGAATCAGACAATGTGTCGAAAACAGATGTTGCAACAGTCAACATGACGATGGATCGAGCGATACGCCGAAGGTTCGGACAATGCGCCGAAAGCTCGCTAGGAGTTCACTAGAAGATCGCTGGGAGTTCGTCGGAAGTTCATCGAGAGTTCGAATGAATAATTGACGTGCCGAACAACTTAGATTATTTGTATCGTAATCATTTTAGCCTTAATTATCGTAGTTAGGGTTTTAATTTGAGTTACTTATTGAATCTCGGATTTTGATGATGAAACTAATTGATTGTGTTTTATTGTCTAACTGTATTTTGAGTGACACAGGTCTACTCGATCAGGATTAGATAGTTGATGCAGGAGGAATTGATGTTGTGTCGGAGGAAATCATGTCAAGATATTGGACATCGAGCCGGATGACCGATCGACAATCAACAGAAGGCTTTCGATGTCAGGCATCGGGCCAAGAAGAGTAGTGTTACGCCAAGGATATCGGGGTTGCGGAGGTCAACCGTCGATTGGGCAACAGGTCGCAAGAGAGGACAATGCATCAAAGAAGCAAACGAAGCACCGACCAATGATGTGCCGGGCAACAGAGTGTCAATTCGCGTTGTAATAACTGACTAGATCAAAGTAGAGTTAAGGTTTATGTGTCAAGGATTAACTGTTAGGGATCGAGCGGCACTAAGAGGGGGGGTGAATTAGTGCAGCGGATAAAACGATGGATTTTTTAGCGATTTAAAACAAGCTTCGGAAAATTCGTATGATGAAAGCAATGTTTCATTTGAAACCGATTTTTGCGTTCTAACTTTAAAGCATGCGTACAAAGATAAAAAGGAAGTGGAGCAAGTAAAGTAAAGGCTTGCAGCAAAGTAAAACAGAAATTTAAACACTCACACAATCAAGACGCAGCGATGTATAGTGGTTCGGTCAAAGTGACCTACATCCACTTCCGAAGCCTTCTCCGATGAGGCTCCCTTCTTCCACTATCAAATCCTTTGAAGGGGAAGGATCAAATACCCCTCTTACAACCCTTTACAAGTGGTTCACACTCTTACAAGATTTCACAAGAAGAATGAGGTGAACACTTAAGCAAATGAAGAACAAGACTTTCCTAAGACTTATTTTCAAAATCTAACTCTCTAAGGGTTGAGTTTTTCAACCTGAAAAGGAAGGGGTATTTATAAGCCTCAAAGTGATTCAAATTTGGAGCCTAAACATGGAGCCAAAAATTTGAATCTTTTGAGTTTTTTCCGGTCTTTGTCGGTCTTGGCAGATCGACACACCTAGGCGGTTCTACCGCCCACCAAGCGGTGCTATCGCCTGGCTTTCCACGCACCAGCGGTGCTACAGCCCACCAGCGGTACTACCGCTGGCTACGATAGTCGGGGCGGTACTACCGCCCAGCAAAGGCGATGCTACTGCACACTTTCTGATAACCAGCTACCACAAGAATCACGATGCCCGGGCTCTGATGCAAGACTCGGGCTACAATGCATGCACGTAGCATGCATGCACGTAGCTGGTTCGGTTTGGGCCAAAATTTTAGCCCAAACTCATCCTAATCAAGGCCCAATGGGCCCCCACTTTGGGTTATCTAATCCTAACCCAAAATACGTGCTAACTACGAATTTTAAAGACGTTTCCTAAGCTATTACAAAGTCCACATGACAACTTCTTCCGACGAGCTTCCGGTCAACTTCCGACGGTCTTCCGACGAACCTTCGGAAACCATTCTGCGGACTCACAACAAGCTCTCGGACTTCACGATGATCTTGGCGAGTTCCCCCGAGCTTCTTTGGCAAGCTCCGATCTTTCTTGGCAAGCTCCGCGAACTTCCGACGAACCTCTCGGCGAACTTCTGAAAACCCTTCGGCAAGCTCCCTACTCGTTCTCGGCCAGTTCCGGCAACGCTCCCAACGAATCTTCGGACTTCCGTTGAACACTCGAACTCCCAACGATTCATCACACTTGTCTTCGACCCTTTGTTTCGCTTTACGTCTTCATCCCTATCGTAGTCACTCCTGCACAAACAAACAACAAACACTCTACTTCGATCTAGACAGTTATTACAATGCGAATTGACATTCAGTTGCCAGGCACATCATTGGTCGGTGCTTCGTCCGATCCTTCGGCACATCACCCTCTCTAGCGGCTTGTTGCCCAATCGACGGTTGACCTATGCAACCCCGATATCCATGGCGCAACTCCACACTTCTTGGTCCGATGCCCGACGTACGAAGCCTCCTGCCAATAGTCGACCGAACCTCCGGTTCGACATCCAATATCCTGACGTGATCACCTCCGGTGCAACGTCAATTCCTTCAGTGTCAACTATCTAATCCTGATCGATAGTAGACCTGCGTAACTCAAAACGCAGTTAGACAACAAAACACACTCAATTAGTTTCATCATCAAAATCCGAGATTCAACATTAACTACGATAATGATGAAGACATAAAGTGAAGCAAGGTGCCGGAGTCAAGTGCGATGGATTCGTTGGGAGTTCGAGAGTTCGTCGGGAGTCCGAAGATTTATCGGGAGTGCTGCCAAAATTGGTCGAGAACGAGTAGGGAGCTTGTCGAAGGGTTTTCAGAAATTCGCCAGAATGTTCATCGGAAGTTCGCGGAGCTAGCTGAGAAAGATTGGAGCTTGCCGAAGAAGCTCATCGGAACTCACTAAGATCAATTGAGAAGCCCAAGAGCTTGCCGGGAGTCCGCAGAATGATATCCAAGGGTTTGTCGGAAGACCGTCGGAAGCTCAACGGAGAAAGAAGTCTTGACTTGTGGACTTTGTATTAGTTTAGAAAATATCTTTAATTTCATAGTTAACACATAATTAGGGTTAGGATTAGGTATTAATCCTTTAACCATTTTAGGGGACAATTGGGCCCAATATTGGATCAGTTTGGGTCGGGTTTAAGGCCCAACCAGGAGTGCCGGACATTGTCTAGCGGTGGCACCGCCCAGGTCCAACTTCCCAAGTAGTCTGGGGCGGTGGTACCGCCTTGGGGCAGAGTGCCTGGGTGGTGGTACCGTTGGTTGGGCGGTGGTACTGCCCAATATACTGACCGTGTCAGTGTGTCAGACGGTAGTACTATCAGACTAGGCAGTGGTACCGTCCGATATCAGAGTTAGACTAGCGGTGGTACCGCCAATGACAGGAGATGGTACCACCAGTGACAGGCGGTGGTACCGCTAATACCTCGAAAAATCAGGATGGAAAGTTTTTTGGCCCTAAGTTTGAATCAAATTGGAGCTTATAAAAACCTCTCCCATCCTTAGTTAGAACATATAAGCACATAAACTTTGAAAGCAAGAAAATGTTATAGAATTCTTTCAAGAAATCCCCTCCTCTAAACTTCACTTGTATTTAAGTTAAAAGAGAGGAGAGAGTACTTGTAAGGGTTACCTCCTAAGCCCGTCAAAAGGAGAGAGTGTTGTAAGGGATTCAGTCCTCGCCCATTGGAATGAGGACTACCAGTGGAAAGCCGATGGCCTTAAGAGAAGAGGAATCGGGAGTGGACGTAGGTTGTATGACCGAACTACTATAAAATCGGTTTGTATTTACTTTATCATAATTTACATTTCAGCAAAGCTTCTTTACTTGCTTGACTTTCTCATCATCTTCTTTAAACGCTTTCAAGTTCAATACGTTTCCAATCAGCTTTCATCGAAATATATTTTATTCCTATGAAGTTTTCGAAAGTATTTTTAAATCATAAAAAATTATCGTTCTTAACCGCTACACTAATTTACCCCCCTCTTAATGCCGCTCTAGATCATAATATTATTTTTGGGAGAAATCCTACTAACTCAATTAAGGGCCAACTATGCCTAAACCAAGGCTGAATTGGGTTGGCTGGATGGCCCATTCAGTGACCTTGAGCCACGTCAGGTGGTGGCACCGTCAGGGTTGGAGATGGAACTACTTGAGGCTCGACCTCCTAGGCTAAGTCTGGGCGGAGCGGTGGTATCGCCAGTAGTTAATGCTATCAAGTGATGGTACAACCTAGACTAGTGATGGTACTGCTAGAGCTTAGTCTCCGAGACTCTACCAGGTGATAGTACTGCTCAGACTAGCGATAGTATCGCTAGTGCAGGATATGTCTGGCGATAGTACCACCCAGAACTAACAGTGGTACCGCTAGTAACCTAAGAACCCGAGATAAGACATTTTTTGGCTCCATTTTGAAGCCATTTGAGGTCTATAAATACCCATCTCATCCCTGCTCAGCATACAAAACATCTTGAACGAAAATTAGTGTGAAACGTAATTGTAATTTCTTAAGAATTCCCTTTCTCTAGCTCTAAGTTTTGAATTCAGTTTGAGAGAAGGGTGAGTGAATTGTAAAGGTTGTCTCCTAAATTCGTGAAAAGGAGAAAAGGGTTGTAAGAGGGTAGTTGATCTTTGCCCATTGAAAGAAAACTGTTAGTGGATGCCGGTGGCCTTAACGGAGGAGGAATCGGGAGTGAATGTAGATCACGACGATCGAACCACTATAAATTTGGTGTGCATCTTCTTTCTGCTCTTCATTACTATTATTTTTCTCTTTTAACTGCTTATTATGTATACTCTAAGTCAAGCATACTTCGATATCATTTCTAATATGGTTTCATTAAATCAAGCTTTTCTAAATCGTTGAAGTTTTCAAATCAATGAAGTTTTTACAAAAGCACTAATTCACCCCTCCTCTTAGTGCCGATTTCAGTCTTAACAGTTGGTATTAGAGCCAAATTTTTTCTTATTTGGTTTAACACCCAAGAGAAATAGCTTTTACTGATAATCAAGAAGGTCATTCTATCACTCATTCTCCTATGTTCAATAGGACATACTATATTGGAAAACTAGAATGAGAATTTTTTTGCTTTTTATGGATTTTAATTTATGGAACATTGCTAAAAGTGATTTTGAAAAGTTTTCCAAACTAATGAACGAATAGAATGATTTGGAGAAGAAGACTTTCTCTTTGAATGCCAAAGCAATGAACACTTTGTTTTATGCTCTTAATAAAAATAAATTTAATCGGGTTTCTATATGCGAAACTACACGTGAGATTTGACATATACTTGAAGTCACATGCGAAGGTACAAGTAGGGTTAAAGAGTCAAAAATTAATTTTTTGGTTCATAGTTATAAGTTATTTTGTATGAAACCAAATGAGACTATTGGAAATATGTACACTCGTTTTACGGATATCGTCAATGGTCTAAAAGCACTTGGTAAAATTTTTTCTAATTTTGAACTTATTAATAAAATACTAATATCTCTTTCAAAATGTTAGAATCATAAAGTAATGGCAATACAAGAAGCAAAGGACTTGAATAATTTTTCGTTCGAAGAACTTATTGAGTCTTTGATGTCCTATGAAATGACATGTATTGCATATGATGAACTTGAGAATAACCTTCCAAAGAGCAAGAATGATATGACACTTAGAACCAAAGAAGACCATTTGGGAGATAACTCAAGTGATAGTGATGATGATGATGACTTGACACTTCTTACAAGAAAGTTTAATTTTTTTTTAAAAAGAACAAAACAAAACAAGATATTAAAAATAAAAGTGAACTAAAAAAGGACTCAATAATATGCTATAAATACAAGAAGCTATGATACTTTAAAAATAAATGTCCCCAAGTGAAGAAGAAGCTACAAAAAAAAAGAAAATGCTCAAAGCTACTTGGGATGACTCAAGTGCGCCCGAAGATAAGCCTACTAACAAAAAAGAAGTTACAAATTATGCATTAATGACATTTGACAGTGAGATATGTAACTCAATTGCAGATTCTTTAGGTAAAGGAAAAGACCATCCTTGATATGCGCCAATCTTTAAATACTTCTTATTGCTTGAACTGGTTGGATGCTTATTGGAGTTTTAACGAGCATCGCCTCGCAAACTTTGAAGTTTTCAAATCCTTCCTCCATAAAATTTACCCATCGAATCTTCTTTCACTTAGTCGTCTCGTCCAAGTAGGTTCGCATCACTTCCGCTTTCGATTGACATTTGGTTGGGAAATGAAGCGGACAATCTACTCTCAGTAGCACTGATCACCATTGGTGAGGACTTGACAACCATTGTCTTTCATTAGGTTCCTTTGAAGGGTCTTCGATTCTATGCAGAGCTCCTCTGCTGGATAAATAAGAAAACTGGGGTACTTGATTTTGCCCATTCTCTTGAAAGTTGAGAAGGCAAAGGTTACTTAACTTCGCTCGCCTCCTCGAAGTTGTACTCCGTGCGTTGAGCTGGTTACTAGACTTCGCCTACTCTTAGCTTGTACTTCTGAAGCACTTGAAGTGTTTGTAATCATTGCGCTGAGTCAGCTACTATGATTCACCTTCCCAATGCCATTGAACTTCTAGAATGCAAGAAGTTATCACTCCAATTTGGAGCAAGTCTCTGATAGATTTGGTCGCCTTTGGGATTATACCGCCTTCTCCATCATTTTTGCTGCCTACTTCTTTGAGTAGCAATGGTACAGCACCGCATGCTGCCTGCTTCGTTTCGTCATCATACACTCTTGCATCGACCCGAAGTTCTTCACTTACGGCTATCTTGATGAGAAGTCCATTAACACCGGTCTTACAAAGTTTCCTAGCCTCTACCATTTAGCATTGTCTTAGTACTTGGAGTTTACCTTTGCATTCTTCACCTTCTCGGCCCATCTCATGACCAAGCGCTCTCTCTCCATGAGCAAGGGATCAATGACTCCACAGAAGTCCCGCTTCTGCGGTACCATGGCGTTGCCATGCTCATGGCACTACTATCCATTGTCTCACATCTGTGTCCCTTCTTCACGATTGGTAGATCTACCTCTATGGCACTGTTGCACTCCTCTGAGTCCACCTTCATTCTAACCGACGCTCGATTTTGGGTAGCTGAGTCCCTTTGGACTCATCATTGCTTCCTCACCCTTTTTCGACCACCTGCTTCAACACCTCTGTATTCTCTGAGCAGTTCCTCTTGGTCGATGGAAAGATAGACTGCAACTTTTATGCATGGTTTCCGCCATCATGTTGTAGGGCTTACACCACTTATGTTCTCCTTAACTTCATTGGTCGCAATGTTCGCTTACTCGATCTTGTCCTCTGACTTGTCGGGCTCCCTTAAGCGAATGTGAGCTCTGAAGCAGTCTAAATTTTTAGCCGCTCCGATCATACCTCTGCATGATCCAATCCCCCCCATGGGACTCACTGGTACTTATATTTGAACTTCTCCCTCGGTAGAGCAGAGCCCCCATAAGCTGATGCCCAAGGCTTTCATTCAATACGACATTCGATGCATGTACATAAGACTCACCTCTACGGTATCATGGCATTCCCTCCTTGAATCCATAGCTCTTCTTGCCATCGTATTGCTCACTAAAGTGGAGCTCCTAGTCGCGCTCTCGATCATACCTCCGTATGACCTTGACCCTCATGGGACATCTGTGTATGCCGCATTGCCACGAACTATTCCACCATGACCCACTACACCTTGTCGCCTCCTGGTAACATCTCCTTACATTTTAATCCTTGTGGTATGAACTCAAACGGCGATCTTTCCATGCATGGCCTCCGCCAACACATCACAGGGCCTTTGCCACATTCAATTCTATTCGCTCCTTTGGCAATCGACCTTTGTCCACCCGCTCTCAGGTCACACCTAGACAAACCATAGCTTTAGGATAGTCCGTCACCTAACAGCTCCTCTGACGTCCCTTGACTTCATTGAAATTGGTGTACAATTGTTGGATCCTAGGCCTCTACCCCTACCAGCATAATCTTCACTGTGCACCACTTTCCTCATGGCAACTCGACTAGCAACATTGTGGCATATTCTTTAAGAGTGCCCGCCTCTATGTCCTCTTGCCCCGTGCTACGACCTTCTAACACTAACGTCACCTCTACAAGTTGCGTCGCCTTAGTTCCTTTGTCAAATGTTTCATCGAGATAAGGTGCATGTGCCCCGAAGCTCCCTCCGTCCTTGGCACCATGCCTGATGAGTCTGCTGCATCAAAAAAAGGAACCTATAGAACAACAAGATCCTGCTCCTGCCTCTACAAGAATTCATATCCATGACCTCTATCTAAAGAAAGCTCCAAGCCTCTGCTCCATGTTCTATTTTCTATGCTAACTCCCTTCATACGGCTTGGGTACATCACCAAGTTACCCCTAAGTTGCTCTGCTTCTCGATTTGCATTAAGTTAATGGTGGCCCTTGTGTCTACCATTCCATGGGTCAGCCCTGTGTTGAGTCCGATCTCTCTATCGGCTCCAAATGTATCTTCACTTTGTATTGCCTTGGGTTGCTCCCTCACTTGATCTCGCTATGCATCCACCAACGCATTGCCTCTTGCGAGATCATGCAATGATTCTTCGTCGCTCGCTCGGTTCATTGAGCTTTGTCTTGAGGTATTCCTCCTCAATATGTGCAATCCGTTGCACATGATTCTCCCTCTGGAGAATCGGGACTTATCCCTCTTGGATATCTACCCTGTTGGAGCAACTTCTCTCTTCGTATCTTTCCCTTTGAAAGTTTTGGAGACCATCATCCCCTTGGACTAATCCGCCTTGTTGAGTCAACTTAAACATATGATTAGGAAGAGACTTCTCAAATCCGGGTGGTTGTTCAACATACACTTCTTTAGAAATAAACTATTTAAAAAAATACTTTTGACATCTATTTAAAATAACTAAAAATTATTATTACTAGCATATGCAAGGAGCATTCTTATTGCTTCTAATCTTATCACAGGAGCGAAGGTTTCTTTATAATCGATACCTTTTTCTTAGTTGAAACCTTTGACTACTAATCTAGCCTTGTTTCTAACCATGATACCAGATTCATCTTGCTTATTTCTAAAGATCCATTTAGTACCAATAACTAAATGGTCACTAGGTCTAGGAATAAGCTTTCACACCTCATTTCTCTCAAATTAGTTTAACTCTTCTTATATTGCGATAACCCGTGAATCATTTTTCAAGGTCTCATTAATGCATTTAGGTTCAATTTGGGAAAAAAAAGACGACGTTGGTATAAAAATTTTTAAAAGAAGAACAAGTTTGAACACCCTTTGATATGTCTTTTATGATTAGTTCCTTAGGATGAGTATCTACATACTTCCATTTCTTAGGTAAGAATGTTTCGGAAGAAGATCCATCTAAGTTGCTAGTAAGAGGAGAGGTTTTATTCAAATTCAAAGTATCAAAATTATTTTTTCTTAAATTCAAAAACTTCATTAAAGACAACATGAATAGATTCTTCTATAACCAATGTTCTTTTATTAAAAACATGAAATACTTTAGAAATAAATGAATAACTAGGAAAAATGCCTTCATCAGATTTTGCATCAAACCTTCCTAAGGCATCTTCTTCATTTAAGATAAAGTATTTATAACCGAAAACTTTATAATATAAAACGTTAGGTTTTTTTATTTTTTCATAATTTATAAGGAGTTTTGGAAAGTAATGGTCTTACTAGAACCCTATTTATGACATAGCATGCTGTATTAACGACTTCGGCCCAAAAATATTTGGGTAGGCTATGTTCGTTCAACATGGTTCTTGTCATTTCTTGTAAACTCCTATTCTTTCTTTTTATTACTCCATTTTGTTGAGGATTTCTTGGAGTAGAGAAATTATGGTTATATCCATTTAATTCATAAAATTTTTGAAAATCATGATTTTGAAATTCACTACCGTGATCACTATGAATCGATAAAATTATAAAGTTTTTTTCATTTTGAACAAGTTTACAAAACTTTAAAAAATACTTAAAGCAATCACTTTTATATGCCAAGAAGTATATCCAAGTATATCTACTATAATCGTCTATAATTACATACTTGTATTTGCTCCCTCCTAGGCTTGTTGTATCAATTGGTCCAAGCAAATCTATACGAATCAATTGTAATGGTCTAGAGGTACTTATTTGATTCTTTGAATTGAATCTACCTTTTATTTATTTTCCTAGTTGACATACATCACACACTTTGTCTTTGACAAATTTAATATTAGGAATACCTCTTACAAGTTCTCTAGATGAGATTTAAGAGATTAATTTCATACTAGCATGACCTAATCTCCTATGCCAAAGTCAAGCGATATCATTTAAAATTGAAAAACATATTTCATTACAAAGATTATCAATGTCAATAGTGTACACATTGTTTTGTTTTAGGGAAATCATAGATATGTTTTTGTGTGATTTTTCAATAATGCAAGCATTGGATTCAAATTTTATGATGTATCCTTTATCATATTATTGACTAATACTCAAAAGATTATGCTTTAAGTCATCTACCAACAATACATCTTCAATAAAAAAAAATTGATTTATTACCTATGGTTCCTTTGCCAATGATTTTACCCTTGTTATCTTCGAAGGTGATATACCCTGTCTAGTGAGCTTAGAAAATTGAGATGGATCTCTGGTCATGTGTCTTGAGCATCCACTATCAATATACCATCTCTTGCTCTTAACTTGTGATAGTAAACATTTCTACAAAAGGGTGATTTTTAGGTACCCATTTGATCTTGGGTGCCTCAAAAATCGATCTACTCAACTTATCATTTTGCATAAAGTTCTTTATGATTCCTTTAGGAATCCAGATTAGTTTGTGTGGACTATATTTCTTAAATGGACATTTATGAGCAAAATGTCCAAGTTTGCAACAAAAGTTACATTTGGTGCGGAGTGATACATGCAAGGTAAGGCTTTTTAATAAAGGTGGTTGGATTTTGGTGAGAGCTACTCATAAATCCAATTTCACCTCTTCTATACCGTGACCTTTATTAACAATGATCATATTCAAGGACTTGCTACCAATCTTAAACTTTGCTAAAGTTTTATTAAGTAGCAAGTTTTCCTTCTTAAGTGCCTCTAAGCGTTCACACTTAGTGCATAAAGGCAATAAAGTATTATCATGCTTAAGTTTTTCGAATTCACTAATTAAAAGGGCATGCTCCTTTTTTAATGAATTATGCTTTTTACTATTTAATCTACATTCATCGAATAAATTATGAAAAGCACTCAAAAGTTCATCGAAAGATAAATTTACATCTAATGAACTACTTATCTCATCGTTGATTGCCATTAGCATGTAGTTAGCGATCTCCTTATTGCTTTGCTCTTCGTCTTCGGAAGCGCTCGAATCATCCAACGTTGCTTTGAGCATCTTCTTCTTCTTTTGTTGTTTCTTCTTCACTTGGGGACATTCGATTTTGAAATGTCTCAACTTCTTACATTTGTAGTATATAACTTGTTATTTCCTGAGTTTAATTTTATTTTTATTATCATTTTTAGATTTATTTTTTTCTATGAATTCTTTAAACTTTCTTGTCAAGAGTGCCAAGTCATCATCATAGTCCTCATCATTTGAACTTTATTTCAAGTAGTCTTCATAAGTTCTTAGTGCCATATCCTTTCTGTCCTTTGGAAGGTTGTTCTCAAGCTCTTCATGAGTATTACAAGTCATTTCATAGGTTATTAAAGACTCGATAAGTTCTTCGAGTGGGAAATTATTCAAATCTTTAGCCTGTTGAATGACCATTTCTTTAAGGTCCCAACTCTTTGGAAGAGATCTTAATATTTTATTTATAAGTTTAAAGTTAGAAAAACTTTTACTAAGAGCTTTTAGACGATTGACGATATCCGTAAACCAGGTGTATATGTCTCCAATGGTCTCACTTGGTTTCATCCAAAACAATTCATAACTATGAACTAAAAGATTTATTTTAGACTCCTTTACTCTACTAGTGCCTTCGTGTATGATTTCGAGTGTGCTAAATATTGAAAGCCATTTCACAAATAGACACTCGATTGAACTCATTTTAATCTAAAGCGCAAAACAAGATATTCATAGCCTTGACATTTAAAAAGAAAGTCTTCTTCTCCAACTCATTCCAATCGTTCATTAGAAGAGAAGACTTTTAAAAACTATTTTTGACAATATTCTATAACTCAAAATCCATAGAAATTAGAAAAATTTTCATCCTAGTTTTTCAATACGTGTAATCCGACCCATTGAACATAGGTGGACGTGTGATTGAATGACCTTCTTGGTTGCTTGTAAATGTTAACTCTCTTGGGTTTAAAGTTAAAATGAGAGTGACCTCGCTCTAATACTATGATACCAATTGTTAGGATCAAGAATGACACTAAGACTATGAGGCTGGAGGGGGGGGGGGGAGTTTGAATTAGTGCAGCGGATAAAAATGTTCAATTTAAGCGATTTCAAGAAACTTTGTATGATGAAAATATTTTGTTCGATGGAAACCATTTTGGAAAGATGTTTGATTTGAATAAGTTTGTAAGTGAATAAAGAGGAAGATGTTAGATAGTTGCAATTTAGTAAAGTAGAATGCAGTAAAAGTAAATTACGCACCAAGAAGAGAACATGCCAATTTTATAGTGGTTCGATTGTCCAACCTATGTCCACTCCCGATACCTCCTTCGATGAGGTCATCGGTTTTCACTATTGATCTTTCTTCAAGGAAAAATATTAATCACCCCTTTACAGAACTTTTACAAGTGGCTCACTCTCCTTTTACAACTTCTAACACTTAAAATCGGTGGAGGTGAACTCTCAACTTTTACAATTGTTTTTCACTATAGTCTCAGTTCTTTTGTTCACTTCTCTATGTGCAAGCAGCTGAGAAGCAAGGAGTATCTATAAGCCTCAATTAGTTTTAAAATGTTAGGATCAAGAGTGGCACTAAGGGGGGAGTATGAATTAGTGCAGCGGTAAAGTATGACAAATTCATGCGATTTTGGAAAACCTCCTAAGATAAAAAGAATCATATCGACTAAAACCGTTTCAATTATGTTTTAACTTAAACACGTACGTAAGAAGGTGAAGAGGAAGTGGAGCAAGTAAAGGCTTGCAGCAAAGATAAACAATAATAAGTAAATGCAAACTAGATTTTTATAGTGGTTTGGTCATCCGACCTATGTTCACTCCCAATTCTTATTCACTTGAGGCCATTGTCTTTCCACTAGTTGTCTTCCTTCCAACGGACGAAGACTAACTCTCTTTTATAGCTCAATTCTCTTTTTACAGGTTCAAGAGATTAACCTCTTACAAGCACTCACTCCTCTCTTTAAGTTGAAAATAATCTAAGGCTAGAGGAGGGTTTTCTCAAGTTATTTTTTCAGAGTTTTCTCACTTTTAAAGTATTTGTGCTTGTGTATTCTAGCCAGAAATGAGAGGGGTATTTATAGGCTCCAATTAGATTCAAACTTGGAGCAAAAAACTATCTTATCCTAGGTTTTTCGGGTACTGACGGTACCACCGCTAGTGGGTTCTAACACTAGGTGGTACCATTGCCCAACCTAATAGTACTATCGCTAGAGAAGTTTGACACTAGGTGGTACCATCGCCTAGACATACTGTTAGTGGGCGATACCACTACCTATACTCAATCTTGACGATTTAGCCTTCAGGCGGTTCCACTGCCCAATTGGCGGTGCCACCACCTAACATGGCATCCAGACACTGTATGGGCCTTTCATCCGGCCCAACATAGCCCTGATTTAGGCACAATTGGTCTCTAACTGGATTAAAGGAATTACCTCCCAATCTTAACACTAATTACATGCTAACTATGAAGTTAAAAATATTTTCTAAAGTAAACCAGAATCCGACATGTCAAGACTTCTTCCACGAGCTTCCAACGAACTTCCGGTGGACTTTCGTCGAACTCTCGGACATCTTCCAGTGGACTCCCGGTAGGCTCCCCGACTTTACAATGATCTTGGCGAGTTCTAATGAGTCTTCTTTGGCAAGCTCCGATCTTTCTCGGTGAGCTCCGCGAACCTTCGACGAACTTTCTGGTGAACTTCCGACTAACCCTACGGCAAGCCCTCGACTCATTCTAGGTCAATTCCGATAGCACTACCAATGAACCTTCGGACTTCCGGCGAACTTCCGTCGAACTCTCGGACATCTTCCAGTGGACTCCCGGTAGGCTCCCCGACTTTACAATGATCTTGGCGAGTTCTAATGAGTCTTCTTTGGCAAGCTCCAATCTTTCTCGGTGAGCTCCGCGAACCTTCGACAAACTTTCTGGTGAACTTCCGACTAACCCTACGGCAAGCCCTCGACTCATTCTAGGTCAATTCTGATAGCACTACCAATGAACCTTCGGACTTCCGACGAACTCTCGAACTCTCAACGATTCGATTATACTTGACTCCGACACTTTACTTTATGCCTTAACTGCTATCATATTTAATCTTGCATACTAATTAAGCCTTAACCTTACTTCGATTTAGACAATTATAAAGTGAATTAACATCCTATTGCTCGGCACGTCATTGGTCGGCACTTCATCTGGTTCTTCAGTGCATCATCCTCTCTTGTGGTCTATTTCCCAATCGACGGTTGACCTCCACAACCCCGATCTCCTTGGAACAACTTCGCTCTTCTTGGCTCGATGCCTAATTTCTTTGTCTGAAGCCTTCTATTGATCATCGACCAGACCTCCGGCTCGACGCCTAATTTCCTAACTTGTTCTCCTCTGGTGCAACATTGATTCATCCTACTTCAATTGTCTAATCCTGATCAAGAGTAGACCTGCGTGACTTAAAGTGTAGTTAGATAACCAAAACACAATCAATTAGTTTCATCATCAAAATTCAAGATTCAACAATCTTTCCCTTTTTGATGATGATAACTAATTGATGACGGAATTAACCTTAACTCCCGGAGTTTAACCAAACTCCCCCTATCAATATGCCATATTGATAGAACCCTTGAATTTCAAAAAAATCCAAGTAACATGTCATCAAAAACATTCTTGCAAACTTATAATTTCAATAATCATACAATGCATGAACTCATAAATCTACTTCTCCCCCTTTGTCATCAACAAAAAGAGAAAGTTACATCATAGCTAGTTTAAAAATATGCAAGTTTTTACAATACACTAATAAGATTTACATCACAACATTCAATCACACCAAGTTTTTTAAGTTCAAGCATGACAATTTTTCACTTGCTTCTTGAGATGTGCAAGTTTGCACTTAGTTTCTCACGATAGGCAAGATAGCACTTTGTTTGTTCTTCTTTTGAGAGGCACAACAAGTTTTGCCTTTACAAGCTTAGCAATTTTTGAAAGTTGAGCAAAATTTTTGCCTCTCTTGAGATAGCAACTTTTTGCTTCTCAATGTTCAAGCTAGCAAGTTTTCTTGTGATATATAGGCTAGCAATTTCTTCTCTTGTGATGCATAAGCTAGCAATCTAATTCCCTCTTTGTCATTGTCAAAAAGAAGGGAGGGAATATAATGATATAAACATTTCACATTAATTACAAATTTACATCAATAAAAATTTACACCAATCTTTCAATTATCACATGATGCGTATAAGGCAAAAATGCAAAGAAATCATGAAAGATATCAATATGAAAAATCAACAAGGATTAATTTGTGAATACCAAAAGTTATAAATCCAAGAAGACCATGAATCATTTCAATAAATCTCTCTTTTAGCAAGTAACATAAAGAATTCTTAGGAGATAAAGAATCTTAAAGAATCATAGGCATTAAATATAAAGATCAAGATTCACTTGGTAATAAATAACAAAAAGAGCAACTTGATTTATACATAAGAATTCTCATCAAGGTTTCATAAAAACAAATTCCAAGTATCAAGATATCAAGATCACATTATAAGAAGTTCAATTATCAAGATATCAAGATCATGACTTGGATTGTTTTTCTCTTTAGTAAGTGGTAAAAGGAAGCAATCATAGAGGAAAAGATTTCAGTTTCAAGTCATAAGTCCGAGAAATCAAAATAGAAGTGATGAATCATTTTGAAAAATCTTATTCTAATCAATTCGTCAACTCCAACCTCATTATCAAATCATGAAGATCAATTTCATGATTCAAGAGATTTTCATGAATTCATTAATCTCAATAAGATAGAAAATACCTTATTTCAATTTATATGATTCTTCTTATAAGCATGCCTTTGCCTTTAATAAAGACTAGTATCAATGTTCAAGAGTGAAAGGTAAATTTTGTAAAACAAATCATCAAGCATGATACCATCATTTTAATTCCAATGATATTTCTTTTATTTTCAAGGTATCCATCCTTTTTAACTCAATTAAGAATTATTGAATCATCAAGAAATTATGTATCAAATAAGGGACAAAGATTATCGATTCGCACATTCAAACCATCATCAAAATTTCTTTCATAATTCAAGAGATTCATATCATGCATGTATGTGTATCATGTATAAAATTGAAACACACATTTCGTCATCAAGACCAAAAATATGATATGTCATCTAAAAATTTTGTCATAAAAATGATTAAGAATAAATACATAAAGCATCTTTAAGTAAAAGACTTGATTCATCATGATAATACATTTTGCTTCCCTTTTTTTTATACGTGTTTCAATTAAGGTGAGCATGTTCAAATTTTTATAAAAGTGTCAAGCATCACATTTAGAACTGAAAGCATCATTATGACCACTTTTCTTTCATTTGGAAAGTTTATTGATAGCAATGTGAGTTAAGTCTTTTAGTTTTGCAATTGATTTCATAAAGACATGCATCATCGTATAAATCAAAGTTTCATCAAAACCATCAAGACCAAACATATGAAACATAAAACATCATGATAGTATATTTTTTCATTTTTTATGTGTTTTATTTCATGTGATTGATCTCATATAAGCATGTTCAAATTTTCACACAAAAGCCAAGCATCATGTTGACAATCAAAAAGTAATTCAAAATCATCAATATACTCGCTTCTATCTTTTAATCCTACATGGTGTGCAAGCATTATCATAAAATATGCAATTATGATGATAATTAATTTTTGTGTAAAAAATTATGCATCTTGTTTAAAACCAAAAGCAATATAAAATCATCAAGATTCATGAATTTATCATGATCATATACTTTCCTTTTAATGTGTTTCATTTGTTTCATATAAGTATATTCAAGTTCTTGTACGAAAGCCATCATCGTATAAATCTGAAACAAATTTCGTCAAAGCCAAAAACACATTAATCCAAAATAGAAGATTTCAAATCATAAGTATGATACATACATTTAACATTTTCATTATCAAGCATGATTTCATGGAATTAATCTTGTTAGGTGTACAATCATTGTCACAAAACATTTTGTTTCTTTATCATACAAGTATCATTTTAATTTTCAAAAACATTTAAAGGAAAGCATGATATAATTTTTGAAAATAATTTTTATTTCCTACTAACTAAATCAAGTAATTTATGAAAGGCATCAAGTGATTTCATAAAGCAAGGGGGTTTTGGTTGAGTTGCTTATCTTGTAGTCAAAGGTCGTCAAAGCGCATTTCGCCATCTTGTCATTTGATTCGTCCTTGGGTGCCTTCCTCTTCTTTGGCCTCTTCTTCCATTCAAGTTCATTTTTAGTTTTAGATTCTTATTTTATAAACTTATTAAATTTTAACATCCAAAGTTCAAGTTCATCATCAACATGGTTCTCATCACTTGAGTCATCACTTGAGTGATATTTTATAGTCCGAAGTTCCAAACCCTTCCTGTTCTTTAGAAGGTGGTTCTCGTGTTCGTTGTGTTCGAAGAATGCTATCTCATAGGTCATTAATGACCCAATTAGTTCTTCCAATGAAAAGTCATTTAAATCTTTAGTCTCGTGTATTGTAGATACTTTAGGATCCCACTTTTTAGGAAGGAATCGTAAAATCATGTTTACTAGTTCAAAACTTGAAAAACTTTTACCAAGGCTTTTCAAACTATTGACGATATCCATAAAGTGGGTGTACATATCACCGATAATCTCGCATGGTGCCATTCAAAAAAGCTTAAAATCATGCATTAAAACGTTTACTTTTGAGTCTTTGACTCTATTAGTGCCTTCGTGTGTGATTTCAAGTGTGTGCCAAATATCAAAAGTCATTTTGTAAGTAGAAACAAGAATAAATTTGGCTTTATCCAAAGAGTAAAATAAGGCATTCATAGCCTTTGTATTTAATGAAAAATATTTTTTCTCTAAATCCGACAATTCATTCATCGGTTTAGAGGGAGTTTGAAAATGGTTTTCAATGACGTTCTACAAATCCAAATCCAAAGAAAGTAAAAAAGCTCTCATTCGAGTTTTCCAATAAGTGTAGTCTAACCCATTAAACAAGAGAGGACGAACAATCGAAAAATCCTCTTGAAATTCGAAAAGAGTTATTTCTCATGGGTGTGAATCCAAAAGAGAAATAACGTGGCTCTGATACCAACTGTTAGGATCAAGAGTGGCACTAAGAGGGGGGGGTGTGAATTAGTGCAGTGGTAAAGCATGACAAATTCGTGCGATTTCGAAAAACCTCGTATGATAAAAAGAATCATATCGACTAAAATTATTTCGATTACGTTTTAACTTAAACACATATGTAGGAAGGTGAAGAGGAAGTAGAGCAAGTAAAGTAAAGGCTTGTAACAAAGATAAACAACAATAAGTAAATGCAAACCAGATTTTTATAGTGGTTCGGTTATCTGACCTACATCCACTCCTGATTCCTCTTCACTTGAGGCCATCGGCTTTCCACTAGTCATCTTCCTTCTAATGGGCGAAGACTAACTCTCTTTTATAGTGCAATTCTCCTTTTACAGGTTTAGGAGACTAACCTCTTACAAGCACTAACTCCTCTCTTTAAGCTGAAAACAATCTAAGGCTAGAGGAGGGTTATCTCAAGTGATTTTTTTAGAGTTTTCTCACTTTTAAAGTATGTGTGCTTGTGTATTCCTCCCAGGAATGAGAGGGGTATTTATAGGCTCCAATTGGATTCAAACTTAGAGCCAAAAACCATTTCATCCTGGGTTTTTCGAGTACTAGTTATACCACTATCAGTGTTGGCGGTACCACCGCTAGTGGGTTTTGACATTAGGCGATACTACCTCTAGAGCAATATGACATTATGCAGTACCATCGCCTAGTCTGGTAAAACCACCGCACAGTCTGGCGGTACCACCGCCCAGACATACTATTAGTGGGCGGTACTACCGCTTAGACTTAGTCTTGATGACTGAGCCTTTAGGCCGTTCCTCTGCCCACCTGGCGGTGCCACCGCCTGACGTGGCATCTGGGCACTATATGGGCCTTTTATCTGACCCAACACAGTCTTGATTTAGGCTAAATTAGACCCTAACTAGGTTAAAGGGATTACCTCCCAATCTTAACCCTAATTACATGCTAACTATTAAGTTAAAATATTTTCTAAAGTAAAACAAAATCTGGCATGTCAAGACTTCTTCCGACGAGCTTTCGACAAGCTTTCGACGAACTTCCGGTGGACTTCCAACGAACTCTCGAACATCTTCTGGTAGATTCCCGGTAGGCTCCTGGACTTTACGATGATCTTGGTGAGTTCTGATGAGCCTTCTTTGGCAAGCTCCAATCTTTCTTAGTGAGCTCCGCGAACCTGCTAGGACTCTAGCTATGAGAGTCCTAATTTAGTTTCATTGATAAGGGCATTCGTGTAAATCCTATCTAGCTGACCCCTATTAAAGAGGTGAAGAGGCCGGCTAGGTTAGAGTTAGTTTGCTTCTTAGAAAAGGAGTCCTATTAGAGAAAGAGTCCTATTAGAAGTAGGAGTTGTATTAGGAAAAGAGTCCTATTAGAAGTAGGAGTCCTATTAGGAAAAGAGTCATATTAGAAGTAGGAGTCCTATTAGGAAAAGAGTCCTATTAGAAGTAGAAGTCCTATTAGGGAAAAAGTCCTATTAGAATTAGGAATCCTACTAGAGAAGGAGTCCTAATTAGAAGTTGGTTAGAAGTAGGAGTCTTGAGTAAGAGTCCTATTAGGAGTTGTGGCTTAGAAACCCTATAAATAGCCATGTATTTATCCTCTTTTAATCAATGAAGAGATCAATCTTTTAGTAGCCTTTGAGCAGCATCTTGGAGGAAGGAACCCCTATAGAGTTCCAAGGAGGCCGATCCTCTATAGAGATCAACCCCAAGCTTAGAATCCGCTGAGGGTTCTAACACTTGGTATCAGAGCAGCGTTTTTGGCGTCTCGCTGCCCTTCCACAGCCATCCACCAGCTCTCCACAACCACGCAAAGCAATTCCCACAATTGCTTAGAAGATCATCGTTGAATTCCGTCATCATCTCCACCACCGTAGATCATCCTTTGATCTTCCCGTGAATTACAACAGGTTCTGGTTATCTACCTTACTATTGCTGCAATTTAGTTATCCTTATTCAAAAAAATCTAAAAAATTCGTTCCTATATTGCTGCATAAATTTTTCGTCATAAAGTTTGCATCTCTACAACGAAAGTCGCATTGCAGAATTTCAACCGCATAGCACTGCCTTTATGATCTTGCTACTGTATTTTTTCTATCCAAATCTCTATGAAATTTTTATGGCAGCTTTGACACTTCATAACAGTGGTTTTTCCTTTAGTTTTGTCGAAAAATTCTCAATATAAACACTTATCTTTTACGTCCAAACTGCTGCAGTTTAGATGTAAAAATCTGCTATAATACCTCTTCGTGATTCTCAATTTTGCCAAACCTCTTGCTGTCGTTTCTTCCTACGAAATTTTTTACAGTATTACCTCTTCCTTATTAGTAGATCCCCTTTGAGTTTTACTTGAATCTCTTTTGAAAATTTCTAGAAAAAATTATATATTTACTACTGGAATATTTTCGGGGAAAAAATCTAGTATTGCACCTGTCCTTTTTTCTTCTCCGTAACCTACCAAACCCTAGCCACCATGCTACCATAAGCCAAGGTGTCTTTAGGGCATCTCTCTAGTCTCAAGATGCAGCCATCATAACCTAGTTTTATAACCCTAATAGCATCAAAAACCACAGCCCAAAACAGTAAACCATTACAGCTGAACCCTTCAATCACCGATCTATTGTCCGAACCTTCCACCACCCCATGCCATTAACCCATCAACAGAAAAAAGACAAGGGCATCTCTGATCTACAGACATATGCTATGGTTCTTAAGATCCAATTGATGCCAAATTTGAAGCATGGGAATCTCGGATTGAATCAAGGCTTGAATCGCGCTTGGAAGATAAATTGCGCGCTTTGTTTGTAGAATTTAGAATTGGACAACCATCGAGTCCAACCAAACTGCAGCAAGAAGAGAATTTAGAAAGGACCCTAGAGAAGGAGGGACAGCCCTCAGACATGCTTCTGCCACGCATGAGGGTGGACTTCCCACGATGGGAAGAAGGAGACCCAGCAGGGTGGATTTCGTGCGCAGAACGTTACTTTCACTACTACCGAACATCGGATAATGCTATGGTGGAGATTGCTGTCATCCACCTTGAAGGAGATGCTATTCAATGGTACAATTGGCTGAATATAATCATGGGGCTCCGACATGGAATCAATTTAAGAATGCACTGTTGAACCATTTTGGACCTACGGAGTATGAAAATATCGACGGCCAACTCGCAAAGATTCGATAAACCTCTACGATTCAAGAGTGCCAAACTAGGTTTGAGAAGCTATCCTACCTTGCTTGCGATTGGACTGACCATCAATTGTTAGGAATATTTATCAAAGGACTCAAGCCAGAGATAAAAGGGGAAGTTAAGGCGCGACAGCCCCGTACCGTGATGGCTGCGATTTCTTTTGCCCGAATACAAGAAGAACGACTCAACCAAGATGCTCGGAGGATGAGAACCACTCCTAGAACCTCAACATATAAACCCCCTTCTGCTCCCAGCCATCCTTCGCTGCCCAAAAAATTGACAAGAGAAGAACTACGTGACCGTTCAGCAAAGGGTCTTTGTTGGCATTGTGACGAGCCGTGGAACCGCGATCATCGCTACAAAAGGGGCCACCTCCTATTGATTGAACCTCTTGAAGACATGGAGGAGGAGGTCCAGGAGCATGAGGAAGAGGTCACATATGAAGAACAACAGCCAATTGATATTATGATGCATGCCCTTGCCGGTTACGCGAACCCGAAACAATGAAAGTGGGAGGATTTCTGAAGCAACAACCGATCACTATTCTTATTGACACCGGGAGCACTAATAATTTTATGAATAGCAAGGTTGCTGTCCAGATGGCTTTACCTATTGAGAATTGTAGCAGGTTTGATGTTAAAGTCGCAGATGGACGAATTTTGAAGTGTGATCGTAAGTGCCCACGGGTGAAACTGTTGCTGCCGGACCAAGAGATAATTGTAGATTTTTTCCTTTTCTCTCTCAATGATTATGAGGCCGTGCTTGGCATCGAATGGTTGATGACATTAGGTGATGTTTCTTGAAATTTTTTGAAATTAATTATGAAATTTTACAGTAAGGGGAAACAGGTGATACTGTACGGGAAACGTGGGGGCGACTTAACGACAATTTACACACAATGAATGGAGAAAGTTTTGCACAAAGCATGAAGCGGCTTTTTGGTACAACTTGAGTAGCAATCTAAGGGAGAGCCAACTAAATTTGAAGATCCAAATCTACTTCCCTTGCTTGCTAAATTTTTCGATATATTTGACGAACCACGCAGCCTACCTCCTAACCGCCGGCACGATCATCGTATACCGATTTTTCCAGGGAAACCTCTAGCAAATACTCAACCATATCGGTATCCACATCTCCAAAAAGATGAAATAGAAAGGATTATAAAAGAAATGCTTGAAATAGGAGTTATTCGGCCAAGTTGCAGCCCCTACTCTTCACCAGTGCTCCTCGTACGAAAGAAAGACGGAACATAGCGAATGTGCGTTGATTACCGAGCTCTCAATGACATAACCATCAAGGACAAGTATCCTATTCTAGTAGTAGATGGATTGCTTGATGAATTAAAGGGAGCACGAGTCTTCACAAAGTTGGACCTTCGATCCGGGTATCATCAAATACGAGTGTACGTAGAAGACATACCGAAAACTGTCTTTCGAACGCACAACGATCACTATGAATTTTTGGTAATGCCCTTTGGTCTCACCAATGCTCTCTCCACCTTCCAGAGCCTTATGAATGATATTTTTCGGAGTTATCTTTGAAAGTTTATGCTAGTTTTCTTTGACGATATCCTTATTTACAGCCCTTCTCTTGAAAGTCATATTCAAAGACTTACGACTTGTTTTGACAATTTTATGAGAACATGTTCTTTTGTAAAAAATGAAGTGTAGCTTTCTTCAAAAAAGGTGGAATATCTTGGGCATATCATATCGAGGAAGGGGTGGCGTGGACCCTCCAAAATTGAAGCAATGCAGAATCACCAACCTCGAGGAACATAAAATCATCACAAGCCTTTCTCGGTTTAACAGGTTACTACCGTAAGTTTGTGAAAGACTATGGAAAGATTAGTGCACCCCTTACTTCCTTGCTAAAAAAAGATTCTTTCCAGTGGTCGGACAAAGCCACCACCGCCTTCGATGAACTTAAAGTCGCAATGATAACAACGCCAGTACTAGCATTACCCGACTTCGACAAGACTTTTATTATTGAAGCTGATGCCTCCGGAGCAGGAATTGGTGCTGTACTAATGCAAGATGGCCGACCCCTCGCTTATACTAGTAAGATGTTATCTCCTTCCCATCTCAAGATGACTATTTACGACAAGGAGATGCTCGCGATTGTGCATGCAGTGTCCAAATGGAAACCATACTTAATTAGGCCATGCTTTCACGTCAAGACCGACCATAAAAGTCTAAAATATTTCTTGGAGCGCATCGGAGCAGTAGCATATAGATTGGACTTACCCGTCAGCTCCCGAATCCATCCAATCTTCCATGTATCGTGTTTGAAGCTCAAGTTGGGACAACACGAGACAGCCCAAAGCCATCTACCAAATATAACTACCCAAGGAGAGCTCCAAACTCAACCAAGTGCCATTATTGATCGACGGATCATGACTCAATGATGATGACCTGCTACTGAAGTGTTAATACAGTGGGCAAACCTACCAGTAGAAGATGCTACTTGGGAGAACTACGACGACTTGAAGATCAAATTCCCAGAATTCATGGAACGTCAGCCTCGAGGACAAGGCTGATTTGAAGAGGGCAGGTCTGTTAAGACTCTAGCTATGAGAGTCCTAATTTAGTTTCATTGATAAGGGCATTCATGAAAATCCTATCTAGTTGACCCCTATTAAAGAGGTGAAGAGGCCGGCTAGGTTAGGGTTAGGTTGCTTCTTAGAAAAGGAGTCCTATTAGAGAAAGAGTCCCATTAGAAGTAGGAGTTGTATTAGAAAAAGAGTCCTATTAGAAGTAGGAGTTCTATTAGGAAAAGAGTCCTATTAGAAGTAGGAGTCCTATTAGGAAAAGAGTCCTATTAGAAGTAGAAGTCCTATTAGGGAAAAAGTCCTATTAGAATTAGGAATCCTACTAGAGGAGTCCTAATTAGAAGTTGGTTAGAAGTAGAAGTCTTGAGTAAGAGTCCTATTAGGAGTTGAGGCTTAGAAGCCCTATAAATAGCCATGTATTCATCCTCTTTTAATCAATGAAGAGATCAATCTTTTAGTAGCCTTTGAGCAGCAACTTGGAGGAAGGAACCCCTATAGAGTTCTAAGGAGGCCGATCCTCTATAGAGATCAACCCCAAGCTTAGAATCCGTGGAGGGTTCTAACAGAACCTCTGATGAATTTTCCGATGAACTTCCAACTAACCCTTTGGCAAGCCCTTGACTCATTCTCGACCAATTCTGACAACACTTCTGACGAACCTTCGGACTTCCGACGAACTCTCAAACTCCTAATGATTTGATCGTACTTGACTCCGACACTTTGCTTTATGCTTTCACCACTATCATAGTTAATCCTACACACTAATTAAGCCTTAACCCTACTTCAATCAAGACAATTACAAAGTGAATCAACATCATGTTGCCTGGCACATCATTGGTCGATGCTTCGTCTGGTTCTTTGGCGCATCATCCTCTCTTGTGACATATTGCCCAATCGACGGTTGACCACTGCAATCCCGATCTTCTTAGCATAATTTCGCTCCCCTTGGCTCGATGTCTGATTTATTTATTCAAAGCCTCCTGCCGATCATCGACTGGACCTCCAGCTTGATGCCTAATTTCCTAACGTGTTCTCCTCCAACGTAACGTTGATTCATCTTACTTCAATTGTCTAATCCTGATCGAGAGTAGACCTGCGTGACTCAAAGTGCAGTTAGATAACCAAAATATAATCAATTTGTTTCATCATCAAAATATGAGATTCAATATAAAATTAGAGCCTAAAAAGGTTCTATCTTGGATTTCTGGGGTCCTGGTGGTAATACCGCTAGTGGGTTCTAACACTTGGTAGTACCACCACCTAGTCTGGTGGTACTACTGCCAAACAGAGTCCTGGCTACTGTAACTGGGTGGTACCACCACCCAGACTTCTCGAAAACTAAGGTTTAGCAACTTGTTTGGCGGTGCCATTGCCAAACAAGGTTTAGCAACTTATTTGGGTCTTGAATCTGACCCAAGCCTATCCAATTACAGTTTGGTTGGCCCCTAATAGGGATTACCTCCCAAATCTAACCCTAATTACATACTAATTCCTATATGTAAGGCATATACTAAAGAAAAACAAGTCTAGTAAGTCTAGGTTTCTTCCTATGAGCTTCCGGCGATCTTCCGATGGACTTCCGACAAACTCTTAGTAATCTTCCAGTGGACTCTCAACAAGCTCCTGGACTTCACGACAATCTTCTTGGAGAGTTCCGACGAGCTTCTTTGGCAAGCTTCAATCTTCTTGGCGAGCTCCAGTGAACTTCCGATGAACTTTTCTGTGAACTTTCAATGCACATTTCGGCAAATTCCCGACGAACTCTCGACCAATTCTGGCAATACTCCTGATGAACTTTCGGACTCCCGATGAACTCTCGAACTCCCGGTGAATCGTTCAATCTTGACTCCAGCACTTTGTTTTGATTTATGCTTTCATCACTATCGCAGTTAATCCTACACACTTTTATCAACATAGAGATTAGATCAAACAATTTACTAATTGATTTCATTATCAAAATCCAAGTTCAATAGTAAGTAGTTCTTTTGATGCAAATTTATCTTTAGATGAATTATTTATTAGGACTCAGATTTTGATGATGAAACTAATTAATTATATTTTATTGTCTAATTACGTTTTGAGTGACGTAGGTCTACTCCGATCAAGATTAAATAGTTGATGCAGGAGGAATTGACGTTGCGCTAGAGAAAATTATGCCAGGATATTGGACGTTGAGCCGGAGGTCTGGTTGACAATTGGCAAAAGGCTTCGGACGTCGGGCATCAGGCCAAGAAGAGTGGTGTTGTGTCAAGGATATCAGGGTTACAGCGGTCAACTGCCGATCGGGCAATAGATCATAAGAGAGGACGATGCGCGGAAGAATCGAACGAAGCGTTGACTAATAACATGTCGAGCAATAGAATGTCAATTCGCATTGTAATAACTATCTAGATCGAAGTAGAGTTTTCGCTTATGTGCAGGATTAACTACGATAACGATAAAGACATAAAGCGAAACAAAGTATCGGAGTCAAGTGCGATGGATCATTGGGAGTTTGAGAGTTTGATGGAAGTTTGAAAATTTATCGGAGATCACCGAGAAAGATTAGAGCTTACCGAAGAAGCTCATCGGAACTCGCCAAGATCATCATGAAGTCCAGGAGCTTGTTGGGAGTCCGCAGAATGGTATTCGAGGGTTTATCGGAAGACCGTCGGAAGTTCATCAGAAGCTCACTAAAGAAATAAGTTTTGACTTGTGGACTTTGTAATAGCTTAGGAATGTCTTTAATTTCGTAGTTAGCACATAACTAGGGTTAGGATTAGGTGTTAATCCTTTAACTCTATTAGGGGCCAACTAGGCCCGGTATTAGATTGGTTTGGGCTGGGTTTAAGGCCCAACCAGGAGTGCTGGACATTGACTAGTGGTGGCACTGCCAGACTAGGGTAGTGGCATCGCCTAGGTCTAGCTTCCCAGGCAGTTTGGGGCGGTGGTACCGCCCAGACTGGGTGGTGGTATCGCCCTAGGGTAGAGTGCCCGAGCGATGGCACCGTTGGTTGGGCGGTGGTACCACCCAGTACACTGACCGTGTCAGTGTGTCAAGCGGTGGTACTGCCAGACTGAGCGGTGGTACCACCTAGTGTCAGAGTCAGACTAGCAGTGGAACTGCTAGTGACAGGTGGTGGCACCGCCAGTGACATGCGATGGTACCGCTAGTATCCCAGAAATCTAGGATGATTCAAATTTGAGCTCCAAATTTGAATCCTCTTGAGGTCTATAAATACCCTAGATGTTCTTGCTTGGGATAGCAAGAATTGTGCAAGAAACTAAGGAAAAACTCTGTTAATCTTAGTTGAAATTCCTCCTCCAAAAGTTTAAAAGTTGTCTTTGAGAGAGGTGTTGAGGGAAGCTTTATAAACAGAGTTTGTAAAAGGGAGTTTGTCCTTGCCCGTTCGAACGAGGATAGCTAGTGGAAAAGCCGGTGGCCTCAAGTGAAGAGGAATCAGGAGTGGATGTAGGTCATATGACTGAACCATTATAAAATCGATTTACATTTATGTTATCGTAATTTATATTTTAGCAAACCTTCTTTACTTGTTCGACTTCTTCATCATTTTCTTTAAATGCTTTTAAGTTCAATATGTTTCCAACTGGGCTTTATTTGAAATGCTTTTAATCGAAACATTACTTTGAATCGTACGAAGTTTTCGAACTTATTTTAAATCATCGAAATTTATCGTCTTTATCCACTGCACTAATTCACCTCCCCTCTTAGTGCCACTCAGATCCTAACAATTGGTATCAGAGCCGTATTCTTTCTCATTCAAATTCACATCCATGAGAAATGGCTCTTCACAGCTTTCAAAAGGGTTTTTTGATTATTCGTCCTCCGTTCTTTAATGGGTCGGACTACACATTGAAAAACTCGAATGAGAGTTTTCTTAATTTTCTTAAATTTAGATTTATGGAACGTTATTGAAAATAATTTTCAACTTCCCTCTAAACCGACGAACGAATGGTTGGATTTAGAGAGAAAATCTTTTTCTTTAAATGCGAAGGCTATGAATGCCTTATATTATTCTTTAGATAAAATTGAGTTTAATCGAATTTCTACGTGTAAAACGGATTTGGATATTTGACACACACTTGAAGTCACACACAAAGGAACGAGTAGAGTCAAAGACTTAAAAATTGATATTTTGATACATGATTTTAAGCTTTTTTGAATGAAACTAAGCGAGACTATCGGCGGCATGTACACCGTTTCACGGATGTTGTCAATATTTTGAAAAGTCTGGTAAATCTTTTTTGAGTTTTGATCTCATTAACAAGATTTTAAGATCCCTTCTAAAGAGTTGGGTTCTAAAAATAACGGATATTCAAGAGCCTAAAGACTTGAATGTTTATTCACTTGAAGAACTAATCGGGTCTTTAATGACCTATAAAATGACTCTTGAACTTGATGAACATGAGTGCCACATTCCAAAGAATAGGAAGGATTTGGCACTTCCAACAATAGAATACCACTTGAGTGATGAGTCAAGTGATGAGGATAATGTTGAGAACTTTGAACTTTTGATATTAAAATTTAAAAAGTTCATTAAATAAGAATTAAAGAACACAAATGAAAAGAACACCAACTGTTGCTATGAATGCAAGAAACCGGAATGCTCTAAAGATGAGTACACAAAAGTGAAGAAGAGGAAAGCGCGCAAAAAGGATGAAGATGCAAACTATACTTTGTCGGTTTTCGACAATGAGGTAAGAAACTCACCCAAGTTGCTTTTACCTTATTTTGAAATTACATGATGTTTTTCATGAGTGCTTAATTTAGAAAGTAGGAAATAAAAAATTATTTTTCAAAAAATTATATCATGTTTCTCTTTTTAGTGTCTTTGAAAAATTAAAAACTTGATCATGAAAATTATATTGCTAAGGTTTTATGCATGTTATGTTTTGAAATTTTGAATGATGCAACATTATGGATGATAACTACATGATTTGTGATAATGCTTATACAAGATTAATTCCATGAATGTTTATGATTTTCGTATCAGATTTTGATGCATATTTTTAATACAAAAGTTAATTAGCATGATTATGTTTAATAGGGTTAATCCATGATTGTGTACTTCGGTTTTCATGATGAAAATTACTTTTCGGATTTATAAAATGATGCATGACTTTTATATGAAAATTTGAATATGGTTGTATGAGGTCAACCACATTAAATAAAACATATAAAAATTAAAAATGTGCTATCATGATAATACAATTCCATGCATATGCTTTCCGTATCAATTTTCAATTTTAAAAATGATACATATCTATGTATGTTATTCTTGGAAGTGTCTTAATGAAAATATTTGTATCATGCTTGACTTTACAATTTGATATGCTTTAATGTATTTTGGCTTTGACATAATTTGTTTTGGATTTATACATGTCTTTATGAAATCAATTGTAAAACTAAAAGACCTAATCCACAAAAAATTTTGAATAAAAGATTTTGATGCATTTGATCTTGATGACTTTAACGACAAAACTTGCATTTCGAATTTATACGATGATGATTTTCATTGAACGTACCTTATGAAATTATCATTGATAATGATGAAATAAAAATATTAAAAGTTTATTATCATGCTTAATGTGTTTCATCTTAATGATTTTTAAGACAAAATTTACCTTTTCATCTTGAATGTTGACACTTGTTTTATTAAAAGTAAAGGCTTGATAATAAAATGAAACACATTATCATAAATTGAATCTTATGTTTTGAAATAATGTGTTATATTTTGTCTTGACGATTTTTGGGATGAAGTGTCTTTCGGTTTTGAATGTTGTTACCTCTATTTTTGGCTTATAAAGACAAATGCATGCTTAGATGAAATAAATTACTTAAAAAGAAAAAGCTTTTCCTATCTTATCGAGATTAAAGAATTTTTTTTAATTTCGTGAATGATTTTGATGATTCATTTTGTAAAATTGAATGAGCTAAAAATGATGAATATCTTAACAATGAAAGCTTGTTTAATGCTTGATTCACATTTTAAAGCTATGCATGATGAATCATATGTCTTGGACTAATATATTATATATGTCTTTGGTCTAAATTGTTTTTATAATGTTTTTGCTTTTATGTCTTAAACTTTCATGCTTGACATTAAAAGACAAAAGCATGTTCAAATGAAATTAATCATAAAAAGGGAAATGTATGATTCTTGATATTTTTGATTTTTCATGAAAGAAAAGTGATGAATTCATTTAGTATATTTTATGAATATCCTATGAATAAAATTTTAATGATGGATTGTCAAGTTGACAAATTGATTTGAATGAGATCATTTGTTTCAAGCGAATCATGAACCTTCTTTTGATTTCTTGACAAATTAAGATTTCTTATGCATAAAACAAATTATTTTCCTTGCTATTTGCTACTAAATGAATCATGATTGATATCATTGCTATTATATCTCCTATGATTCATGTGTAGAGAAAAAATTTATAAATCATGATGCAATGCGATTTCTTATGCAATAATGAAGTGCTTATGTGATTTTTTGCTAAAGAAAATATTTATTGAAATCTTGATCTTGATAATTATAACTTGAAACCTTTATAAATCAAGATCGCATACCATGATTATTTCATTTATCAAAAAAAAATTTTGTAAATGAAATATGACTTGTCTCTTGTTTCTCAAAACTATATTTTTGAATTACTTTTATGAAATCATGATCTTGACATTTAGATATTTAGAATTTCTTTTAAAATGTAATCTAGATGAAAACTCTTGTGCATGAACCAAGTTGTTTTGCCATCTATTCTCAAATGAATCATGTTTTTTCTTGAGCTTTGATTTCATATCTTTCATGACTTAGAAATGATATGATTACTTTGTCTTGTATGCATCATGTGATGATTGAAATATAGATTGATGCAAATTTACAATTGATGTAAAAGCCTATAACATCGGTTCCTCGCTTCTTTTTGATAATGATAAAGGGGGAGTTAGATTGCTAGCATATGCATCAAAAGATAAAAAGTTTGCTAGCTTGAACATTGAGAAGCAAAAAGTTGCTATCTCAAGAAAGGCAAAATTTTTGCTCAGCTTCACTTTTTCAACAAAATTGCTTGTATTTTTGTTACCAATTATTAAATCTCATATAAGATTATTTGAAGTATTAATCCTCCCCTTCTTTTTGACAATGACGTAGGGGGAGAAAGATTACTAGCTTAAGGCAAATGCTTGCTAGCTTATGCATCACGAGAGAAAGAATTTTGCTAGAGCAAGCAAAAATTACTTGTTAACATATCGTAAAATTGCTAGCATCTTAAAGAGTACCTTAAGTGTTAGCTTGAATGATTAATTTGATCTTCATAACTTGATTTTGATGATAGAATTCATAACTTGGTTTTCATAAATTGATTTTGAATCATGAATGTAAACTTTTGATACCAAATAAATATTTATCTTTGTTGATTGTCATAATTTCAAAATTTATGTAAAGGAAAAAGAATTGTACTCTTCCCTTCTATTTGAAAAAAATAAAGGGGGAGAGTTTTTGCTAACTAGAACATGCAAAAGAAGGCAAAGCTTGCACTTCTCAAGAAAAGAATGAAAAATTGCTATCTTGATTATCTTTAGAAAGAATTTGGAGCTCGCTATGATTGAATGATTGTATATCTTAATAGCTAGTATGATTGCAAAACTTGCTTATCTTTAAATATAGCTAGATGCTACTTCTCTTTTTTATTGATGACATAGGGGGAGAAGTAGATTGATGACTTCAAGCATTATATTGAATATTTTACATATTTACATGATACTTTTGTTAACATGATTTTGATACATGTTGCTTGGATTTGGGATAATCCAAGTGTTCTATCAATGACATATTGATAGGAGGAGTTTGGTTAAACTGCGAGGAGTTAAGGTTAACTCCGTCAGTCATTAATTAGTTGTCATCATCAAAAAGGGGGAGACTATTAGGTCTCGAATTTGATGATGAAACTAATTGATTATATTTTATTATCTAATTATATTTTGAGTAATGCAGGTCTACTCAATTAGGATTAGATAGTTGATGCAACAGGAATTGACATTGCACCAGAGGAAATCACATCAGGATATTGGACGTCGAGCCGGAGGTCCGGTCGACAATCGATAGAAGCCTTCGGATGTCGGGCATCAGGCCAAGAAGAGTGGTGTTGCACTAAGGATATCGGGGTTATGGAGGTCAACCGCCGATTGGGCAATAGGCCACAAGAGAGGATGATGCACCGAAGAATCAAACGAAGCATCGACCAATGACGTGCTGGGCAACAGAATGTCAATTTACATTGTAATAACTATCTAGATCGAAGTAGAGTTATGGCTTGTATGCAGGATTAACAACGATAACGATGAAGATATAAAGAGAAATAAAGTGCTAGAGTCAAGTGCGATGGATCGTTGGGAGTTGAAGAGTTCGACGAAAGTCCGAAGATTCATTAGAGATCATCGAGAAAGATCAGAGCTTGTCGAAGAAGCTCGTCGGAACTCGCCAAGATCATCATGAAGTCTAGGAACTTGCCGGGAGTCCGTAGAATGGTATCCGAGGGTTCATCGGAAGATCGTCGAAAGTTCGCCGGAAGCTCGCTGGAGAAAGAAGTCTTGACTTGCAGACTTTGTAATAGCTTAGGAATGTCTTTAATTTTGTAGTTAGCATATAACTAGGGTTAGGATTAGGTGTTAATCCTTTAACCATGTTAGGGGCCAACTGAGCCCAGTATTGGATCAGTTTGGGCCAGGTTTAAGGCCCAACTAGGAGTGCTTGACATTGTCTGGCGGTGGCACTACCAGACTAGGGTAGTGGCACCGTCCAGGTCTAACTTCTCAAGTAGTCTAGGGTGGTGGTACCACCCTGGGCCAGAGTGCTTGAGCAGTGACACCACTAACTGACTATGTCAGTGTGTCAAGCGGTGGTACCGTCAGACTGAGTGGTGGTAGTGCCCAGTGTTAGAGTCAAATTAGTGGTGGTACCACCAGTGATAGGCAGTGGTACCGCTAGTGATAGGCAGTGGTACCGCCAGTACCTCAAAAATCTAGGATGATTCAAATTTGGGCTCCAAATTTGAATCCTCTTAGGGTCTATAAATACCCCAGATATTCTTGCTTGAGATAGCAAGAATTATGCAAGAAACTAAGGGAAAACTCTGTTAATCTTAGTTGAAATCCCTCCTCCAAAAGTTTGAAAGTTATCTTTGAGAGAGGTGTTGAGGGAAGCTTTGTAAATAGAATATGTAAAAGAGAGTTTGTCCTCGCTCGTTGGAAGGAAGATAGCTAGTGGAAAAGCCAGTGGCCTCAAGTGTAGAGGAATCGGGAGTGGACGTAGGTCATATGACCGAACCACTATAAAATCTGTTTGCATTTGCGTTATCGCAATTTACATTTCAGCAAACCTTCTTTACTTGTTTGACTTTCTCATCATCTTCTTTAAACGCTTTCAAGTTCAATTTTTTTTCCAACCGGGCTTTAATCGAAATGCTTTTAATCAAAACATTGCTTTGAATCATACACAGTTTTCTAACTTGTTTTAAATTGTCAAAATTTATCATTTTTATCCGCTGCATTAATTCACCCCCCTCTTAGTGCTGCTTAGATCCTAACATTATTGAGTGCTTTTCATGATTTATTCGATAAATATAAATTAGTTAGCAAAAAGTATAATTTATTGAAAAAAGCATGCCTTTCTAAATAGTAAATTTGAAAAATTAAAAATTAAGCATGATAATGAGATATCTCTTCCATGCACTAAATGTGAAACATTTAAGAAGGAAAACTTACTACTAAATGAAACTCTAGAAAAGTTTAAGATTTGTAGCAGATTCTTCAACATAATCCTTGCCAATAAGGGTCACGTTAATAGAAAAGATGGAATTGACTTTGTGAGTAGCACTCACCAAAAGCCAACCATATTTGTTAAAGGCTCTACATTGCATGTTTCACTCTGAAAGAAATGCAACTTTTATTGCAAACTTGGACATTATGCTCATAAATGTCCATTTAAGAAATATAATCCACACAAGTTAATTTGAGTTCTTAAAATAACCATAAAAGACTCTATGCAAAATGATAAGTTAGGTAGATCAATTTATGAGGCATCCAAAGTCAAATGAGTACATAAAAAACTCCCTTTCTTGTAGATATGTTTATAATTACAAGCTAGGAGTGAGAAATGGTACCTTAATGACGCATGCTCATAATCAAGCTCACTAGCTAAAACAACAATGAAAGATTATCTCATTGATTGCCTAATGATTGAAACATGTTGATCATTTAAATATTAACTTTTGGTTTTGAATAATGATACTAGAATACACTAGTATTGAGACTAAAGGACACTAGCTAAATTGACCTTGTTAGATCTCTTGAAAAGTGATTTTGATGATGACCTTGATTTCACTTATAATATGTTGGTATTCAAGCTTTCATGATTCTTGAAAACGCTTATCTAAACTCCTCTCTTAATGTTCAAATTGTCAACTTTCTTATTAACCATTCTCCCTTGATCCTCCTAAGAGACTAAAGAAAATGCTCATAAACCTTTTGATGATCATGGCATCTCACTATGTAAAACCTCTTTGTATGATTGAATCTCTATTGAAAAAGTTAAAATAATTTGATGAGTTGTGTTTCTCAAAAGAAATAAGAAATTCATTCAAATTGATAAAAAAAAAAGAGATTTGAATGATATAAATGATGTTATATTGCTTGATTAATCACTCGATAATTGAATCAAACATTCAATAGCCTCACTATAAGATAGTTGTTAATAGATCAAGTGATAAAAACTTTGCAGCCCTAAATAAGCCTAAGGGAGTGCACTAGCGGTGGCACCGTTGGAACTGGCGGTAGCACCGCTAGAACACTCTGTTCTTAGGCGGTAGCATCGCTCGAGATTACACTATAAAAGGGTACTTTATGACCGATAGTAGAACCGACCCCAACACTTCTCACACACAGCCCCCAATCCTCTCTACCTCTCATTCACCTTACTACTTCTTTAGAAAACTAAGAAGGCCTCTCTTGTCCACAAATCATAGGATCAATCTCAACTTATTTGGAGAATCACTACGAGATAATATTTGAAACCCCTCCCTTAATTCATGAAGCTGATTCTGCCCCTTTCATATAGATTTATTTCATTGTTAATACTTGTAGACCTATGGCACCTAGAAGATTCTCAAGGGATAAGGGGAAGAGGAGAGTAGATGAATCCTATGACCCCATTCTCTTTAACTCAAATAAAAATGTTCTTAATTTTTCAATCTTTGAATCTAGGAGTGTACATAAGGAAAATATGTAGATCTAGAAGAATTAGGGGATTTGGAGCCTATTCAATGGTTTGCTAATCTAGATGTTCTTCCTATCTTGCAAATTAGTAAACCAATTTACTGTAGACTTGTTCGTTTATTTTACAACAATTTGAATGTAGATGAAGATAATAGAGTGTCAATGTACCTCTTTGGGTATCATATACCAATTACGGATAACATAATTTGCAACCTTATATGAATTTTTGAGAAAAGAAGAGGTTGCTACTTTAGAGGTCAATGAGACATAGATGCAGTTGGAATCACTTATTTCGAAGCTTTAGATATCATTTTTGGAAATCCAAATTTGTCGATCATTCCTAAGAGTTGTGAACATTTGCTACCCTTTAATTCAAAAGTATTTCATCATATCATAATAAGTATTTTACTTCCAAAACAATACTATCATGATAAGGTAAGTTAAATGGCATTAGGAACGATGTATTGGATTATGGCTGGATATCAAAACTATTTTGGATACTTAATACGATAGAATATGATTGAATTATCAATAAAAGACTTAATGCTTCCATATGGTGATTTAATCATGAGTCTAATATATGCATATGATATTGTGATTCCACTAGATGAAGAAACGATAAAGGTAATAGATTTAATATAATCAATAGAAATCTTCTGATATAATTAAGGTGTATAATAAGAAATGACATTTGGACTTGGCTACCTAGAAGAATCGATCCTCCCCCTCGAGAACTAAAACCTAAAACACCTATATTTAGGGAAAATCAATCTCCTCTCACTAGTCCCTCTGAGACAACACCGATGGATCTAGCACCTTCATCATCTGCCGACCCTATAATTACTCGACTAGATCAACTTGAATCATGACAAGAATCACTTGAATCATGACAAGTTTAACTTGAATTATGACAAGATCAGATCTTAACTGAAGTGCGACAAGTTCATCATCAACTTAATACCTTATTTAGACACTTTGGTGTACCACATGATGAGTAGCTTGTATCTTTTCATGTTGTAATTCTTGTGTACTATGACTTTATATGTTGTAATGCACTTCTTAATACTATGATAAATGTGACACTATGTAATGGTACACTTTTTCTTTTTATATATGAACTTTATGTAATGCACTAATTAAGTATGTTAAATTGTCTGAATGCTTGAGTTTCTTGTATACTTTTTCAGACTTTTTTGATTTTTCATAAATGGAGCTTTTATCAAGTTTATTTCATATCTTCTTATCTCACTCATGGATTTTTGAAACCCTCACTTCATCACTTATTTTTATAACCTCCTTGCTATATGATAGAAGTGTCATTCATGGATTTTATTGATAGAAGTGTCATCCATGGATTTCATTGATACACTTGATTCTTGTGTGAATTTTTGCAATAAACCTCTCCTTTCTATCCATATTTTTTTTATGTCATGAATCCTTTAGTTCTTGGTGAAATGAATTTTTGATAGTGTATTATTCATGGACTTTTAATAGCTCGATCCTTCTTAATGAATGAACTCTTTTTTTCCCTTTTCAAGAAGAACTCTTGTGGATACTTTCACCTTTTCCTTTTTTTTTTTCATCTTTGCCAACTTACCTACTACAAAGAAATACTAGCAAGAGTAGTGCTTCACAAATAGAAAAGTCACTATCTTACTATCGCAATAATATAAAACTTGCTTGCGTGAAACAATTACCCATTTCCTTTTTGTTGATGACAAAGGGGGAGAAAATGATAAATTGATGAACACTTGTAATGTATCATACTTGAAATATGCTTGGTATCGTGACTGGTATCGTAAATGATTGAAATGTATCATACTTGAAATTGCTTGGTATTGTGAATGCTTGAAAAGTTTCATACTTGAATAGTCAATTACTTGAAATGATAAATTTTTATCATGCTTAGAAATTGGTATCATACTATCGTATTTGAAGTTGGTATATAACTGATGAATGTCTATCATCATGTTTTGGTATCAAATTTGAAATTATATCATGCTTAATAGCCTATCTATCATCATGATTCGGAATCGAACTTGAATTGGTATTGTGCTTTGAAATGATGAATGTCTATCATCATTTGGCATCGTCGTGCTTAGCATCATGAATGGTTATCATGCTTTGGTATCGTATTAATAAATTTTGGTATTATGATAAATACTTGGTATCGTGTTTGAAATGGAGAATCATGATCATGTTTAGTATCATGCTTCTAGTATCATTTTGTGCATGTTGATAAGTTGAAATACATGTAGCTTATTGGTTAGAGCATGAATTCAAAGGTTTTAGTTAAAGATAGGGCGAGTTAAGGTTAACTCCGTCATCAATTGGTTATCATCATCAAAAAGAGGGGGATTGTTGAATATCAAATTTTAATGATGAAATCAATTGATAAATTATTAATCTAATCTATATGTTGAGAAAAGTATGTAGGATTAACTATGATAGCGAATAAGGCATTAAGCAAATAGAGTGCCAGAGTCAAAGATTAGACAATTCGTTGGGAGACCAAGAGTTCATCGAAAGTTCGTCGGGAGTGTTGCTATAATTTACCGAGAAGTTCGTCAGGAACTCACTAAATTGTATGTCGAGAGTTTGTCGGAAGTTTGCCGAAGCTCATTGAGAAGATCGAAGCTCACCAAAGAAGCTCATCGAAGTTCACTGAGAAGATCATCAAGAGTTCAAGGGCTTGCCAGGAGTCCGCAGGAAGATCGCTGAGAGTCCATCGGAAGTCTGTCGGAAGATCGTTGGAAGCTTGCTGGAAGAACTTTTGACCTACCAGACTTACTTGCTTAAGTAGATATCTAAATTATCATAGTTAGGGTGTAATTAGAGTTAGGTTTACGAGGTAATCCCACTAACTCAATTAGGAGCCAATTGGGCCTGAATCCATACTGGTTTGGGTCGGACTATTGGCCCAAATAGTATACTAAATTGTGTTTGGTGATGGCACCGCCAAAACTAGGCAGTGGAATTGCCTAGGGCTCAGTCTCCTAAGAGTCTGGGTGGTGGTACCATCGATAGTTATTAACTACCAAGCGATGGTATCGCTTAGGTCTTGTTGGAAAATCCTTCAGGGGGAGCGACATCTCATGTGCAATAGAAGAATAAAAACAAAACACTCCAGATTTCCCGTAGAAAGTTTCCGTCATCGTGCGAAGATCGGTGCATCAAAACAAATCCGTGAAAACTGCATGTGTTAAAGAAAGTACCTAGGGAGATGGTATATCCTTGAATCCCTATAGATCTGTAGGAGAGGATGAAGGAGGTTAAGCGTCCTCCTCTCTAGCGGTATCCACACGGTAGGGATTGCGATGATGCACCTCTCTCTCTGGGTAGAGGAGAATAGGAGGTGGCTACCAAAAGAAACCCTCAGCCTATAGAGCTTTGGTTCCCTCCTATTTATAGAGGCCCCCTGAAAACCCTAATGGATTTTTTTGCCCTATTGGGTATTGGATCTCCATCCAATTACCCAAGCCTCTTGGATTAGTGGGTCTCTACCCAATAATTTCTTATTAGCAATTATTGGATCTCATCTTAGGATCTAATAATTTAGGGGCTTAATGGATATCCAATAAGATAGGGTGTTCAGCGGATATCTCATATCCGAACCTCTACTTATCGCAACACCTACCATATGTGTGTGACCCTCTAGACCCAATATCGAGCTGGCCGTGAGTCATACTTATCAGAACTCCTTCTGATTTAGTGAACTATTATCTCTATAATAATTCACCCAACCCATCGATTGCGGACGTTCCAGACCACTATGCCGTGGCCCTCAGACGATACAGGAAAATCCAATCCTTTGGACCTATCTGTCCTTAGTTATCATGTATCTATAATCTCTCATCCATCTAATATCCCAGAGACCCTATACCGGGCATGGTGCTGTCAGGCTCATATGGTCTCTCCTCGAGTCTTGCTCTTGTCGGATTCTCCCGGAGAACTCTTTCTCTCTCAATTCGAATAATCTTGGCCAAGGATTTGTTCGAGCAAGAACACATGGGATATTCCTCTTATGATACCAAGAGCGGATAATCCTCTATTGACACTCAATAGCCCTCGTAAGGTTGGCTACCACTCCCAATAACTGGTTGTACTAGATTTGGATCTTTCCAAACCTATAAGTCCGGTATCAAAGAGTGGAGTACTCATACAGGACATCCTTGGTATCTTAAGTCTAAGGACCAGATACACTACTGGGACTACGGAATCGCTGTCTGACGTGAGGTATCAATAACCATCCAGCATTCCGTAGGCGGATCAATCAGTGAACTCATTCCCCAATGAGCACCTGCACTATACCCTTAGTGTCCCCACACGAGTAACTATGAGACCAGCTACCTCCATCATATGGACGGATATATAGCACACTAGTCTATCCGGTTATCTCGATGTCCTTCTCGAGTAACTTATGACCAGGATAATTCAGGGTCTGTGTTTAAAGGTGAATTGGTCTCATTATCGTGATCTCATCATGATCCGATTCCGATTGCACAGATCCAAAGACATCACAATATATGCAACATGCAAGATAAAGTGATAAAATGCCTAATAATAAGTAAAGAGAAAAAGTGCATATAAAGTCACAAGTGTCATCACTCATGTGATTGGCTTGCAGGGCACATGTGACTAGCAATCTCCCACTTGACCTAAAGCCAATCACCAACATGTCTTATCCCCATCAGACCTCTATGACGCTCAATGATAATCCGAGTCAATGGCTTTGTTAATGGATCTACAATGTTATCTTCAGATGGAATTCTTTCCATTACTATATCTTTTCGGGTCATGATCTATTTAATAAGTTGGAACCTCTTCAGAACACTTTTGATGAGACCCGGGTTCCCTTATTTAAGTAATCACCTCGTAGTTATCGCAATATAAGGGAATCAGCTCTTTGCTGCTCGGGATGACTCCTAGATCTGTGATGAACTTCTTCATCCAGACTCTCTCCTTTGCTGCCTCTACCGTAGCAATGTATTCCACCTCTATGGTCGAGTTAATAGTAGTGTCTTGCTTGGAACTCTTCCACCATACGACTCCTCCATTCAGGGTGAACACATACCTTAAATTAGACTTGCTATCATCGATATCGGACTGGAAGCTTGAGTCCGTGTAGCCCTCAATATACCAGTAAAAGATCCTTAGTCCTTCTCAAGTACTTAAGGATACTTTTTACTTCTTTCCAATGCTCCAAGCCTAGATCTACCTGATATCTGCTCATGACACTCAGAGCATGCGCTATATCAGGCCTGGTACATAGTATAGCATACATGATAGATCCTATTGCTGATATATATGGTATCATATCCATGTGTGCCCTTTCTTTAAGAGTCTTTGGGGACATACTCCTAGAAAGTGATATTCCATGTCTCATTGGTATGAGACCTCTCTTGGAATTTTCTATGCCAAACCTTTTGACAATGGTGTCTATGTACCTGGATTGGGACAAGCCAAGTATCCTCTTGGATCTATCTCTATAGATCCGTATCCCAAATATGCAAGATGCTTCCTTTAAGTCCTTCATGGAGAAGTGCCTAGATAACTAAGTCTTTACTATGGAGAGCATTCCTACATCATTCCCAATGATCAGGATGTCATCCATATATAATACCAAAAAAGTGATAGTGCTCCCACTTACTTTTCTGTACACATAAGGTTCATCTTTATTCTTAACGAAGTCATAAGATCTGATTGCCTCATCGTAGGTCTGAGGATCAATATCCTCAACATCATCTCTTCTGATATGTCCCATATATCTCTCAGGAGGATGAGATACTCTATCGGACCTACGTAAAGTTGAAACTTGTGTGTTAGGTATCTGAACATATTCTGGAATGGTGCTTGAGTTAGGTTCTCCAACCTCGCTTGACTCTATCATGCTCCCACTGTCTTCACCAAGAATATGTTCCTTCTTAAGGAACACTACTCTCTTGGCTACAAAGACCTTTTGGTCCTCAGGGTGATAGAAATAATACCCACAAGTTTCCTTGGGGTATCCCACGAACTTGCACCGTTCCGTTCTGGATTCCAACTTATTAGGGTTATGTCTCTTAACGTGGGCAGGGCAGTCCCAAATCTTAACAATCTTAAGATCAAGCATCTTCCTATTCCATATCTCATATGGAGTAGACATCACTGACTTGGTTGGAATTCTGTTCAGAAGGTAAGCTGCGGTCTCTAGGGCATATCCCCAGAATGAGATGGGTAGGTCGGCGAAACACATCATGGAACGCACCATGTCTAATAGTGTACGATTCCTCCTTTCTGATATACCATTAAGCTGTGGTGTATAAGGAGGTGTCCATTGGGATAAGATCCCATAGTCTTTGAGGAACTGGGTGAACTCTGTACTCAAGTACTCACCTCCTCGATCTGATCGAAGGGTTTTAATACTCTTTCCTATTTGGTTCTCCACTTCATTTTTATATTCTCTAAATTTCTCAAAAAGCTTCAGACTTGTACTTCATCAAGTACACATATCCGTATCTTGAGAAATCATCAGTGAAAGTAATGAAGTAGGAGTAACCACCTATGGCATGAGTCGACATGGGACCGCATACATCACTATGTATGAGTTCTAGTAACTCAGTGGCTCTCTTTCCAGTTCCACTAAATGGAGAGTTGGTCATCTTTCCCCGAAGGCAAGGTTCACATATCGCATATGACTTATAGGCAAGGTTCCCTCGTGGATGTGACCTAGCCTACAATGCCAAAGATATGCATTGTTCACCTCTTCTCGTTTCCTCTTAGACTCACTTACACTCATGATATGTGGAGCTGTATTTAGCATAAACCATTATACAATGTTCCTCTCATGATGATCTGATCATCTAATATTATTGAACAACCATTGTTCTAAAAAACTAATTAATATCCAATAACTGTCAAACATGAGATAGAAATAATATTTTTGATAATAGAAGGAACATAATAGCATGCATCTAATGCAATAATAGCTCTGCCAAGCAGATGTAAGGTGACCTTGCCAATAGCCAATGCAGCAACCTTTGCTCCATTGCCCATCTTAAGGTCCATCTCGCCTTTGTTCAATCTCCTAGGTCCTGCCAGAACCTACAACGAATTGCAAATATGATAAGCACTTCCGGTATCCAATACCCATGTGTTATCAAAAGATTCTGACAAATGGAGACTGATCATGAATGTACCTGAAGCTTCTGCAAGCTTCTGTTTCGCCCTCTCTGCAAGGTACTCTTTGTAGTTCCTCTTCCAGTGCCCATCTTTGCCGTAGTGGAAGCACTAGCCTTTGTCCTTTGTTGGGTCTTTTTTGGCAACATTTGCCTTACCCATTTTGCCCTTGCCCTTGCCCTTCTTAAGGGTCTTCTCAGCCTTCCTTTTCTTTCTAGTCTCACTAGTGTAGAAAATCGGCTTCTCTTTCTTGATGGTGCTCTCTGCTTCTCTCAACATATTGAGGAGCTCTAGGAGGGTCACCTCAAGTTTGTTCATATTAAAATTCATTATGAACTGAGAAAAGAAATCTGGTAGGGACTGAAGCACAAGATCCACACAGGTTATTCTCTAGGACCATTCCCAGACCTGTGAGTTTCTCGATCCACTCAATCATCTTAAGGACATGGTTCTAAACCGGTATCCCCTTAGTCATCCAAGCATGGAAAAGACTCTTTGATATCTCATATCGTTGAGTTCTTCTTTGTTCCTCAAATAGTTTATGGAGATGTAGGAGTATGGAATTAGCATCCATATTTTCATGTTGCCTCTATAACTCAGTAGTCATAGAGGCTAACATATAACACTGAGCAAGATTGGAATTATCTAAGTACTTCACATAACGAGCAATCTCATCCTCGCTTACTCCTTCGTCGGACGTAGGGATCACTGTATCAAGGACATACGTGATTTTCTCCGCCGTGAGAATGATTCTCAGATTGCAAAGCCAATCCATATAATTTGGACCAGTGAGGCGGTTAGCATCAAGTATGCCACGTAAAGGATTTGAATGATGGGAGAAAATAAAAGGATAGGTAACAAACAATAACTTTTGTCTATGAACAAATACTAGCAGGCCGTAACACAACAGAATTAAATAGAAATCACAATAAAATAGAACACCAAGATTTACGTGGAAAACCCCTTCAACGTGAAGGGTAAAAACCACGGGGCAAACCAGAGAAAATCCACTATAGAAATAATGAATGTACAATTCTCGAATCTCTTGCCCAAAACCCAAGCAACAATCACAAGAGAATAACTGGGATACAAGGATCACGTCACTGTGCACAATATCCAAAACCTCGCTCAAGCAATCACAGAAAAACTCACTGTAGATCTGATCTAACCTGAGATGAGAAACTATTTGGATGAGTGAGAATAATTTCTGAGTTTTCCTTGTCTTCTTCCCTTTCTTTTTCTCTTATTTTTCTGCCCTTTTCTCCTCTCTTTGAATCCCTAATGTTGCTGCAAATTTCTGCCCCTTGCTGCGATGTTAATCTCCTAATTTTACAGCCACCATAGCCCCTATATATAATTAGAGATTAGGTGAATTAGGGTTTAAGGTTAATAAAGAGGAGGGCTATGGGCTGCTAAAGCCCATATGGGCTGAACTGGGCTCTCAGCCCAACAACCTCCCCCTTCAGCCCATAAGGGAGGCTATCCCATGACTCAATATAAATCCATGCCGACCAACTGCCGACACATCTCCTGTCTCTCTTTTGGTAAAGTTTTTGTTAACATATCTGCTCCATTATCATCTGTATGAATTTTCTTCAAGTAGCAACTATTTTTCTTCAAGTACATTTCAATCCAAAGTGATATCGACATCTATATGCTTTGACTTGGAATGAAAAACTGGGTTCTTACATAAATGGATGACACTCTGGCTATCACAATACACCACATAGTTTTCCTGTTTCAGCCCCAATTCTTATAAGAATTCTTTTATCCATAATATTTCTTTGCAAACCTTTGTAGCAGCAATATATTCTGCCTCTGTGGTGGAGAGAGCAATACACCTTTGCAATCTGGATTGCCATGACACAGCTCCCTCTACAAAAGTAAGTACAAAACTTGATGTAGATTTCCTTGTATCAATATCTCTGGCCATATCTGCATCTGTGTAACTCACTAACACAGGTGGTCCACCTCCAAAGCTTAAATAAACCTTAGAGCTTCCTCTGAGATATCTCAATATCCACTTCACTATTGCCCAGTGCTCTTTGCCTGGATTTGCAAGAAATCGCTAGTAACACCCATCGCATATGTGATGTCCTACCTCGTACATACCATTGCATACATTAAACTTCTAATCAAAGCATAAGGAACCTTTTACATTTTCTCCTTCTCTTCATCACTTGACGGACTCTGTTCTGAGCACAACTTGAAGTGACCTGAAAGAGGAGAACCAACTGGCTTTGCATTGCTCAGTACCTTCTTGATGTATTTCTCTTGTGACAACCAAATCTTCTTATTTTTCCTGTCACGAGAAATCTGCATGCCCAGTATTTGCTTTGCTGGCCCCATGTCCTTCATTGCAAAGGACTCACTAAGTTCCTTCTTCAATCTGTCAATTATACACATATCTTTCCCAAGGATAAGCATATCATCAACATAAAGTAAGAGAATAATAAAATCCTCACCAAACCGTTTGATGTATACACAATGATATGAAGTCGTTCTTTTATATCCATTTTCAATCATAAATGAATCAAACTTTCTGTACCACTGTCTTGGAGCTTGCTTCAATCCATACAAACTCTTTCTTAACTTGCAGACAAAATTTTCTTTACCTTTGACTTTGAAACCTTCTGGTTGCTCCATATAAATTTTCTCCTCCAAATCACCATGAAGGAAAGCTGTCTTCACATCTAACTGCTCCACCTCCAAGTCCTGGCTAGCAGCAATACCTAGAGCAACATGAATAGAAGATATTTTAACAACAGGAGAAAAAATCTCTTCAAAGTCAATACCTTTCTTTTGACCAAAGCCTTTCACAACCAATCTGGCTTTGTACTTTGGTTGAGAACAATATTCTTGAGTCTTCAACATGAAAACCCACTTGTTCTTCAAGGACTTCATTCCCTATGGAAGTTGCACCAAATCATATGTATGATTCATCTGTAGAGCATCCATCTCTTCCTGCATAGCAACTAGCCACATTTTTTTCTGCTCACTTTCAACTGCTTCCTGGTAACTCTCTGGTTCACTTGCATCAATAAGCATCACATATTCATCTCAGAGTATCTCTTGGAAGGTCGACGTTGTCTTGAAGATCTTCTCAATTGAGGTTCTCATGGGAAGTGCTCCTCAACTTCTTCTTGCTCAACATGTCCTATAGGTAGATTAATATCCGGCTCTACACCATCTTCCTGCACATCTCCCCATCACCCTGATATCTGGAGGAACAACTAGGTCACACCGCTAATCCTTCAGAAGTCTTGGTGGTGCCTTCTTCTTCAAATCCTCAAGAGTTTGATCCTCAAAGAAGACCACATCTCTCGCTTCTAAACACCTTCTCGCTTTTCGATCCCAAAGCCTCAGTAACCAAATTGATCATATGAGTAGCCAAGAAAAATACATTCTTTTGTCTTACCATCCAGCTTGGACCTTTCATTATCTCGGAATATGTGCAAATGCACGACAACCAAATACTCTCAAATGCTTATAGGAAACATCTTTCCCGACCAAACATGCTCAAGAACATCGATCTAGGGTCAGCAGGAGATAAGTTGATCACATCAATTGCAGTCCTCAAAGCTTCATCCCAAAACCTTTTGGGTAGCTTTGCCTGTGAAAGCATACATCTGATCTTTTCCATGATGGTACGGTTCATCCTCTCTACAATTGTATTATGCTGAGGTGTACCAGGAACTGTCATCTCATGTTGGATGCCATGTGACTTGCAATAATCATCAAACAATCCTGTATACTCACCACCATTATCTGATCTTATGCATTTCAACTGTCTTTCTGTCTCCCTTTCAACTATGGCATGAAACTCTTTGAAGACACCAATAACCTGATCCTTGATCTTCAAAGCATAAGCCCAAACTTTCCTGGAATAGTCATATATAAAAGTAACAAAGTAAAGTGCACCACTGATGCCAGGAACATTAGTAGAACCATTTGGAGTTTTTGTCGTCAAAGGACCACATACATCTGTATAAACACGGTCCAAGGAATGCATTTTTATAGATAAAGCAGGACTAGCAAATGAAACTCTATGTTATTTACCAGCTAAACAATCGATACAAGGGTTCAAACGTATATCTCTGAGGTCAGGCAATACCTCTCTCTTGGAAAGAGTTTGTAGTCCTTTCTCGCTCATGTGTCCCAATCGCCTATGCCACAACTCCATGCTGAAGTCTTTCTTTGTGGCATTTAACTGTTCACCACAAGCTTTAGCCTGCAACATGTACAAAGTGTGACTTTCTTTCCATTAGCTATAACAAGAGAACCCTTATTGAGTTTCCACTGCCCTCTGTGAAACCTGCTATCATAGTCTTCATCATCTAATCTTCCAACTGAAATTAGATTCAACCTCAAGTCAACCACATGCCTCACATCCTTAAGCACCAATTTGCATCCAAGATTGGTCTTTATATGGATGTCACCCATGCCAATGATGTCTGCTGTGCCATGGTTGCCCATCTTGACAACACCAAAATTTCGGACTGCATGCGTAGTAAAAACTCCCTCCGTGGTGTAGCATGATAAGAAGCTCCTGTGTCAATTATCCACTCGAGATCCTGACACATATAAGAAAAAATATCATCAGATAGAGACAAAATCAAATAATCACCAACCTGAACTGTAGCTGTGGTATTTTCTTTTGACTCTATAGACTCCACTTCTTTTCCCTTTTTCTTGCTCTTCTTAGGTTGCTTACACTGATTCTTATAATGTCCTTTCTCACCACAGTTATAGCAAACAATATCTTTCCTTGATCTTGACTTGCTTCTACCTATCGTGAATCGCTTCTATCTTTAGACCTTGACCTTCCTCTGTTCTCTCGAGATAAGTGCCTGTGAATCAATCTGAGATACTCACTGAGGTCTTTCTTCTCAACTCCTCATTCAACAAACGCTTGTTACTTGACTCATGGTAACAATACCATCTCGGCATAGAATTACCGAGGGAAACCACCAAGTGTCTCCCAACTTTCGGCAATGAACGAGAAGTAACAATGCCTGCAACTCATCATCAAGAGACATTTTCATAGAAGATAACTGGTTAGTAATACTCGGAATTTCATTCAAATGCTCAGCAATAGAAGCACCCTCTTTATATTTTAAGTTCACAAGTTTTCTGATCAAAAAAGCTTTGTTGCCAGCTGTTTTTCTTTCATAGAGACCTTCTAACTTTTTCCAAAGAGAATATGCAGAACTTTCAGTAGAAACATGATGAAAGACACTATCATCGAGCCACTGTCGAATAAATCCAATCGTTTTTCGATCTAATCTCTTCCACTCATCATCTGTCATAGTTATGGGTTTTTCACTATCCCCTTGCAAAGGTCTATACAAATCTTTGCAATACAAGAGATCTTCCATTCTTGGTTTCCATATCATCCAATTGTTTCCGTTTAAACTAATCATGCGAGAAACATTACCAGCCTCCATGTTCAAATACAAAAGTTAAATCACCAAAACCTTGCTCTGATACCAGTTGATGGGAGAAAATAAAAGGATAGGTAACAAACAATAACTTTTGTCTATGAACAAATACTAGCAGGCTGTAACACAACGGAATTAAACAGAAATCACAATCAAATAGAACACCAAGATTTACATGAAAAACCCCTTCAACGTGAAGGGTAAAAACCATGGGGCAAACCATAGAAAATCCACTATAGAAATAATGAATGTATAATTCTCGAATCTCCTGCCCAAAACCCAAGCAACAATCACAAGAGAATAACTGGGATACAAGGATCACGTCAATGTGCACAATATCCAAAACCTCGCTCAAGCAATCACAGAAAAACTCACTATAGATCTGATCTAACCTGAGATGAGAAACTGTTTGGATGAGTGAGAACAATTTCTGAGTTTTCCTTGTCTTCTTCCCTTTCTTTTTCTCTTATTTTTCTGCCCTTTTTCTCCTCTCTTTGAATCCCTAATGTTGCTGCAAATTTCTGCCCCTTGTTGCGATGTTAATCTCCTAATTTCACAGCCACCATAGCCCCTATATATAATTAGAGATTAGGTGAATTAGGGTTTAAGGTTAATAAAGAGGAGGGCTATGGGCTGCTAAAGCCCATATGGGCTGAACTGGGCTCTCAGCCCAACATTGAAAGCGACATTTTTCTGAAATTAAAGATATAGTAGAAATAAATAACATGCAGACTTTACAGAAATTTAAACAATTAAGATAAGGACTTCTATCTTAATGTATTCCCACTAACTTTTGCGAGACACACAACACCCTCCGGTATGTGAATCGGAGACCCCCGACAGATCTCTAGTGGGGATCAGGATTCAATCGGCGTCTTACCGTAACCTCGAGGGACCCAACCAATCATGTTAAGCCCCTAAAGGTAGGCAACTCTTGCCAATCACAACTCCTTGTGATTCCCGTCCTGTTCGACCTCCGAACCACCATGGCGTCGAGGGACTCGACCAACCATGATGTTTAGTTAAGTCATCACCATCGTTACAAGATGAGTCTGATTCGGTGATATACTCTCGAGGGACTCGACCAAGTATACCATGTCCTCAAGTCACCGGTGATATCTCTATGTCGTAGATAAGATAGCGAGACGCGATATAGGTGAGTCTCGAGGGACTCGACCAACTTAACTTACACCGGGAATCGGTTCCTAGCTATAACGATGGAAGGCCACATGGGTCAATCTAATTGTCTCATGTTTACCGACTTAATATTATTAATGGAGAGGATTTTTGATTTGGTCTCCTAACATAATGTGTCACACACATATGTATTTAATATATATATCTACATCGCATGCAAATATATATATATATATATATATATATATATATATATATTTACTAGGTGTATATCTAATCACACATCACATGAGCAATCACACCAGATGATCATGGATCACATCCTAATGTGATCAGGCCCGAGCCAATGGGCCCAATCACTCACATCAAGATCTATGTGTACTTTGGCACATCTCTATGCCCTGTGATCGTCTATCTCGTTTCATCGGATCCGTCGGCATCTCAACGCATCTCCATGCGTCGGATCATCCATCTCGGCCTCGTGAGTCACGCTACCGCTACGCCTCCTCATGTAATTACAACATAATTACAGGCACGTAGGCCTGACAATAAATGAGAAAAGAATAAAGGCTCGCAAGCCCCAATAATAATAATCACATGTACACACATCACATCACAGATCCATGATCATCTGTCCACATCATACATCACATGTATATGTTATTTTGTAGGACTATTAGATAAAGAAAATAAAAGTTAATTAAACTATTTAATTAACATATTTATATATCTGAAATTAGGGACATAAAAGAAGTTTTTGAATTCCTAAGGGTATTTTGGTAATTCAGCCAAAAGAGTATTTTGGTAATTCTATCAAAAGGGATAGAATCTGGAATTTCTAAAAATTTGAGGGGTATTTTAGTAATTTTGTCAAAAGGACATAATCTGAAATTTTTAAAATTTTGAGGGGCACAACCATCTTTTATCTTAAAACCCTAATCCCTCACCCTTATTGTGCCTGCGACCACCGCCACCCTGCCGGCGGCGCCCCTTGCGTGCGGGGAGGGCGGCGGCGCCGCCGCTGCCCCACGGGCGTGGGCGCCCAGCGCCGGTGCCTCTGCGGCGTTGGTCCGTCGGCGCATGTAGCCTGCCTGCGGCTAGCAGTCCGTCGGCCGACGGCCATTTACTTTGTCTTTAGTAAGCGACAAAGGTGCAAGCGCCTTGCGACCATCAAGACGAGCATAGTAAGGGCAGCAATAGTTGCTGCCCTTCCTAGCCCTTTTACGCCAACAATTTTGGCATCAAAAGCATATCCAAATCACAACACATGTAGTTTCAGATTCGATCTTCGCACAAACAACCTGGCTCTAATACCATTGCTGGGAAATCCTTCAAGGGGAGCGACATCTCATGCGCAGCGGAAGAACAAAAATAAAACACCCCAGATTTTCCGTAGAAAGTTTTCATTGTCGTGCGAAGATCGGTGCATCAAAACAAATCCGTGAAAACTGCATATGTTAAAGAAAGTACCTAGGGAGATCGTATATCCCTGAATCCCTACAGATCTGTAGGAGAGGATGAAGGAGGTCAAGCATCCTCCTCTTTAGCAGTATCCACACAACAAGGATTGCGACGATGCACCTCTCTCTCTGGGGAGAGGAGAACAGGAGGTGGCTACCAAAAGAAACCCTCAGCCTATAGAGCTTTGGTTCCCTCCTATTTATAGAGGCCCCTTGAAAACCCTAATGGATCTTTTGCCCTATTGGGTATTGGATCTCTATCCAATTACCCAAGCCTCTTGGATTAGTGGGTCTCTACCCAATAATCTCTTATTAGCAATTATTGGATCTCATCTCAGGATCCAATATTTCAGGAGCTTAATGGATATCCAATAAGATAGGGGGTTCAGTGGATATTTCATATCCGAACCTCTACTCGTTGCAACACCTACCATATGTGTGTGATCCTCTAGGCCCAATATCGAGCTGGTCATGAGTCATACTTGTCAGAACTCCTTCTGACTTAATGAATTATTATCTCTATAATAATTCACCCAACTCATCGACTGCGGACGTACCAGGCCACTACGCCGCGGTCCCCAAATGATACAGTAGAATCCAATCCTTTAGACCTATCTGTCCTCAGTTATCATGTATCTATAGTCTCTCATCTATCTAATATCCCAGAGACCATATACCGGGCATGGTGCTGTCAGGCCCATATGGTCTCTCCTCGAGTCTTGCTCTTGTTGGATTCTCCCAGAGAACTTTTTCTCTCTCAATCCAAATAACCTTGGCTAAGGATTTGCTCGAGCAAGAACACATGGGATATTCCTCTCATAATACAAAGAGCGGATGATCCTCTATTGATACTCAATAGCCCTCGTAAGGTTGGCTACCACTCCCAATAACTGGCTGTACTAGATCTGGAATTTTTCAAACCTATAAGTCTGGTATCAAAGAGTGGAGTACTCATACAGGACATCCTTAGTGTCTCAAGTCTAAGGACCAGATACACTACTAGGACTATGTAATCGTTGTCTGACGTGAGGTCTCAATAACCATCCAGCATTCCGTAGGTGGATCAATCAGTGAACTCATTCCCTAATGAGCACCTGCACTGTACCCTTAGTGTCTCCACACGAGTAGCTATGAGACTAGCTACCTCTATTATATGGACGGGTATACAATACACCAATCTATCCGGTTATCTCGATGTCCTTCTTGAGTAACCTATGACCAGGATAATTCAGGGTCTATGTTTAAAGGTGGATCGGTCTCATTATCGTGATCTCATCACGATCCGATTCCCATTGCACAGATCCAAGGACATCACAATATATGCAACACGCAAGATAAAGTGATAAAACACCTAATAATAAGTAAAGAGAAAAAGTGCATATAAAGTTACTAGTGTCATCACTCATGTGATTGGCTTGCAGGGCACATATGACTAGCAGGTCTAGTAGCTGAGACTTTGTTTGGCGGTACTACCGCCAGATTAGGTGGTACGTCAGAGTCCGCTAGCGGTGGTACCGCTAGGGACAAGCATGCTAGTACCCCAAAATTTTAGGAGAAGACCTTTTCTGGCTTCATTTTTAAAGCCAATTGAGGCCACTTCTTTGCTTGTTGCACACAGAAAGTGAACAAAAAGAATTAAGATTATAGTGAAATCACTGCTTGTAATCTTGAGAGTTCATCTCCATAAATTCTAAGACTTAAAAACTTATATAAGGAGAGTGAGCAACCTGTAAAGAGATCTGTAAAGCGGTGATTGATCTTTGCCCATTGAAGAAAGATCAATAGTAGAAGCTGGTGATCTCATCGGATGAGGTATCAAGAGTGGACATAGGTCAGAGGACCGAACCACTATAAATCGGTGTATTCCTTCCTTATTATGCATTTTTCTTACTTAGCTACATTCTATTTTTTACTTAACTACAATTGCTCTGCTTCCTCTCTACCTACTTACGAATGTGTTCAAAGTTAAATGTCTTTGCTGAAATAAGTTTTCATTAAATGAAGCTTTTCACTGAAACGGTCCTCCGAAATCAAAATTTTTAACCGCTATACTAATTCACCCCACCCCCTAGTGCCGAACTTGATCCTAACAGGTGGCATCGCCAGAATAGGAGATGGAACCGCCGGTGGCTTAGTCTTCGAGACTTAGTCTCAAAGACTATGTAAGGCGGTGGTACCGCTCAATATCAGGGCAGACTTGGTAGTGGTACCACCTAGTACTAGCAGTGGTACTGCCAATACCCTAAAGACTCAGGGTGGTTCAAATTTTAGCTCTAAGTTTGAATATACTTAGGGCCTATAATACCCCTCTAATCCCTAGTTAGGATTTACACCATTGAGGACAAAAAGAGAAAAAACTCTATTATAATTGTGTGAAAATTCCTCCCCTCTAACTTTGAGTTTTGGTTAAGTCTAAGAGGGAGGTGAGTGGGGTTGAAAAGGTTGTCTCCTAAACCTGTAAAAAGGAGAAAGGGCTGTAAAGGGTAGTTGATTTTCTCCCATTGAAAGAAGATCGGTTAGTGGATGCCGGTGGCCTTGACGAAGGAGGAATCAAGAGTGGACATAGGTTGGATGACCGAACCACTATAAAATTGGTGTGCCCCATTTTCTCTACTTGTTTACTTATTTTGAAAGTGCTTTATCTACTGCCTTACTTGCTTTATGAACTTTTTCAAAGTTAAACAATTTTTGATACGGCTTCCATCAAACCGAAGTTTCTTGATCGACAACATTTTTATCATAGCATTAAATCACCCCCCCTCTTAGTGCTGAGTGTAATCCTAACAGGATCTCCATCCAATTACCTAAGCCTCTTAGATTAGTAGGTCTCTACCCAATAATCTCTTATTAGCTCTTATTAGGTCTCATCTATAAGATCTAATAATTCAGGGGCTTATTGGATATCCAATAATTTAGGGGCTTATTGGATATCCAATAAGATAGGGGCTTATTGGATATCCAATAAGATAGGGGCTCTAACGGATATCTCAGATCTGAACCTCTACTCATCGTAGCATCTACCAAATATATGTGACCCTCTAAGCCCAATATTGAGCTGGCCATAAGTCATACTTGTTAGAACTCATTATGACTCAATGAATTATTATCTCCATAATAATTTACTCGATTCATTGATTGCAGACGTACTAGGCTACTACGTCGTAGTCCTGAGATGATACAGTGGATTCTAATTCTTTTGACCTATCTATCCTCAATTACCATATACATATAGTCCCTCATCCATCTAATATCCTAAAGATCATATTCCGGTTATGGTGCTGCCAGGCCCATACAATTTCTACTCGAGTCTTGCTCTAATCGAATTCTCCCAAAAAAACTCTTTCTCTCTTAATCCGAATGACCATGACTAGAGATTTGTCTGAACAAGAATATAAGGGATATTCCTCTTATGATACCGAGAGTAGATGATCCTCTATCGACACTCAATAGCCCTTGTAAGTTTCGTTGTCACTCCCGATAACCAACTATACTAGATTTGAAACTTCCAAACCTATAAGTCCGGTATCAAAGAGTAGAGTACTCATACAAGATATTCTTTGGTGTCTTAAGTCTAAGGACTAAATATACTATTGGGACTATGGAATCGTTGTCTGACAATGAGGTATCATCAACCATCTAGCATTCCATGAGTAGATTAATCAGTGAACTCATTCTCTAATAAGCATCTGCACTGTATTTTTAGTGTCCCCACATGAGCAACTATGACCCAGTTACCTCCATTATATGGATATGTATACAGTATACTAGTCTATCTGGTTATCTCGATGTCCTTCTCGAGTAACCTATGATCGAGATTATTTAGGTTATGTGTTTAAAGGTGAATCAGTCTCATTATCGTGATCTCATCATGATTCGATTCTCATTACATAGATATATGGATATCAAAATATATGTAACACACAAAATAAAGTGATAAAATATTAATAAATAATAAGTAAAAAGAATACATATGATGTCGCACATGCCATCACTCACGTGAATGGTTTATAGGGCACCTATGACTAGCACTCTTCAGCATAGAGAATTGACTTCTCTTTCTTAATGGTGCTCTTAGCCTCTCTCAACATATTGAGGAGCTCAGGGAGAGTCATCTCAAGCTTATTCTATTGAGAGGGGGGGGGAGGTAAATTAGTGCTTTCGTAAACACGTCAGTTTGAAAAATTCCATTCGATGAAGACATATATGTGTTTAAACTTAGAGTGTAAGAGTAGTAGATAGTTAAATCAATAAGCAATGTCAATGAAAAGTAGAATAGAAATTGCAAACCAAATTTATAATGGTTCAATCGTCATGACCAACGTCTATTCCTGATTCCTCCTCCATTGAGGCCACTGGCTTTTACTAATGATTTTCTTTTAATGGGCAAAGAACAACTACCCTCTTTACAACTCTTTTTCTTTTTTATAAGCTCAAGAGAGAAGCTTCACACCACTTTTTTTATAATTGGTCCTCACTCCTCCCTTAGAAAACTTATAACTCTAGGAGGAAGAGACTCACTAACTCAAGAGAGATTACAACTCTTTTTTTCTTAAGGATTCTTTCCCCCTTTTTTACTCTTTTTCTTGTTACCTCAAGCAAGAAAGGGTGGGGTATTTATAGGCCCTAAATGGCTTAAAAAATAAGTCAAAAATTTAGATCATCGAGATTTCAAGGTACTGGTGGTACCACCGCCTATAGCACTAACAACTAGTGGTACCACCGCCCAGACTGGGCGGTACCATTGCCTAACACATGGGAGACCATGTACTGGCTGTACTACTATCAGTCTTGGCAGTACCACCTCTAGTTTGGTGGTACTACAATTTGACACTAGTGGTACCACCACCAAGTCTTCTAGAAAACATACACTTTGTATATTCTAGCTCATAGGTGATTTTATCACCTAGTCTAGCGGTGCCACCGTTTAACCTAACTATAGGTCTCTGAATGGGCCTCCTAATGGACCTAAATCAACCCTAGATCAGGCTTAATGGGCTCCTAATTGAGTTGATATGATTACACCTAAAACCAACTCACTTACAACCTAAATTACTTCAATCTAGACATATATGATTACAAGCATGAATTCTATGTTATCTGGCATGTCATTGGTTCATCCGATGCCTCATTCGATCCTTAAGTGTATCATCCTCTCCTTCGACGTAGTATCCGATCCTTCGGTATGTTGACTCCTGCAACATCCGATCTTGGCACAATGTTTGATCCTCCTAGTCCAATGCTCAAACTCATAGCACGAAGTCCTTCCGGCATGTCGACCAGTCCTCTAGCTCGAAGTCTAATCTTCTAACATGTTCTATTTTGACCCAACATCTGATTCTCCTACTTTAATCGATTTATCTTTCTATGATCGAAGTTAGTCATATGTCACTCAAACGTTGATTAGAGCATAACTTCATCAATTGATTTCATCATCAAAATATGAGATTCAACAATCTCTCCATTTTTGATGATGATAGCCAGTTGATGATAGAGTTTAACTAAACTCCCCCTATCTATGTCATATTGAAAGAAACTTTGAATTCAGAAAATCATGAGTATTGAAAGAACTTATTGATCATGTCATTGTATGTATCATAAAATTATGAGTATTGCATGCATCATCATTGTAAACATAATTTTAAATCATCAAGGTATAATATGCATAATTCCAAAACATATAATTTCAAGTTATCATCACAAATCATTATCATTTTGGGAATAATATGCATGATATCAAACCATTAAAATTTTCAAATCATTCATCATTACTTCTCCCCTTTTGTCATCAACAAAAAGGAGAAAAGTATAACTAGCAAGTTTTTGAAACATACAAGCTAATAATTTAGTAAGTTTTACATCACTTTAGAATATGCAAGCTAACAAGTTTTTGAGATGTGAAAGTTGGTAAACTTTTGTTTCAAAAGTTTTTGAAACATGCAAGCTAGCACTTTTTACTTCTTGAGATGGGCAAGCTAATAATTTTTGCTTCTCTTTTGAGATGTGCAAGCTAGCAATTCTTTGCTTCTCTTGAGATGTGCAAGTTTAGCAATTTTTGCTTCTCTTGAGATGTGCAAGCTAGCAATTCTTGCTTCTCTTTTGAGATGTGCAAGTTAGTAATTCTTGCTTCTCTTTTGAGATGTGCAAGCTAGCAATTCTTTGATTCTCTTGAGATGTGCAAGTTTAGCAATTTTTGCTTCTTCTTGAAGTGTACAAGCTAGCAATTCTTTCTCCCCTTTTGTTATTGTCAAAAAGAAGGGAATAATACAATGTTGTAATTCTTTTTTCCTTTACATCAATTTTCAAATCATGACAAATATTAATAACAAAGATAAATTTACATCAAGAGTGATCAATTTGATGATGGGGCATAGATATCATAAACACAAAGGAGTCATATGAAATAAACAAATATCAAGTTATGAATATCGAAAGATCATGACTTATTTTGATAAATCTCCTCTTTAGTAAAAAGGAAGAATCATGAATTTAGTTTGAGAAAAGGGTGAGTGAACTGTAAAGGTTATATCTTAAACTTATAAAAAGGAGAACAGGGTTGTTAGAGGGTAGCTAGTTTTTACCCATTGAAAGAAGACCGTTAGTAGACGTCGGAGGCCTCAACGAAGGAGGAATCAGAAAGTGGACGTAGGTCACGATGATCGAATCACTATAAATCTGGTATGATCTCTTTTTTGCTGCTTTCTCTTTATATTGCTTACTAATTTGGTTGCATAAGCCACTTTACATCTTTTTCTAAGTTCAAACGATTTTTTGATATAAGTTTTAATTGAAATGATGTTTTTCGAATCGCTAATGTTTTTTCTTATATATGCACTAATTCACCCCCCCCCTCTTAGTGCTAATTTCAGCCTTAACAATTTGTATAAGAGCCAAGGTATTGCTTGTTTAGTTTAACACCTAAGAAAAATGACTTTTACCGATAATCAAGAGGGAGTTTCTATCACTCATCCTCCGATGTTCAATGGGATGGACTACATATTGGAAAACTAGGATGAGAATTTTCTTGCTTTCTATAGATTTTGATTTATGAAACATTATTGAAAGCGGTTTTGAAAAATTTTTCAAACCAATAAATGAATGAAATGATTTCGAAAAGCAGACTTTCTTTGTAAATACTAAAGCAATGAACACTTTATTTTATGCTCTTGATAAAAATGAATTTAATAGGGTTTCTATATATAAAATTGCTCATGAGATTTAACACATACTCAAAGTTACACATGAAGGCACAAGTAAGGTTAAAGAGTCAAAAAATTAATCTTTTAGTTCATAGCTATGAGTTAATTTATATGAAACAAAGTGAGACCATTGGAAACATGTACACCCGTTTTACGGATGTCATCAATAGTCTAAAAGTACTTAGTAAAAGTTTTTCTAATTTTAAACTTATTAATAAAATACTAATGTTCCTTCTAAAAGGTTGGAATCCTAAAATAACGGCAATACAAGAAGCAAAGGACTTGAACAATTTTCCACTCAAAGAACTTATCGGGTCTTTGATGACCTATGAAATGACATATATTACATATGATAAACTTGAGAATAACCTTTCAAAGAACAAGAAGGACTTGGCACTTAGAATCAAAGAAGATCACTTGGGAGAAAACTCATATAATCACCAATAATTTATCCCTTAACATATATTAATTACTATAAATAATGTGTTACTTTATTATTAACTTTCATGTGTGCACATTATAGTTAAGGAAATAATTAAATTTGATTTTCTTAATCATGTGGATAAGTTAGAAATTTTACTAATCAATTAGATTATTAATTGATTTATTTCCTAATAGGTGATATGATTTTTAGGAAGTAAATAGTATATATTATATTTTTAAGTATAAATCATTATAAATGAATATTATGTTTATATCTTTGTGTGTGAAAGAAAAATAAAAATAAAAATAATATAAAATTAAATATTTACTTATCTTTTGGGGAGATCTCATCTTTTCCTATATAAGGGGTTCCTCTTTCTTTATTCCTCACCAAGCTTGATAATGAGAGAATTGAGGAGAGGACTTCCTAAGGAGATGATCTCATGGAAAGGATAGTCGATGAGAGGTAGGATTCTTTCTTTTTTTTATTTGCTTTGATTTATATTTTAAAATCTTTATATTGGAATCATTATAATTTTATGATGCATAATAATGTTTTAATTTCGAAATTTTATGATTAATAAATAATGATAATTGATTTGTGATTTTAGAATAATTATTTGATTGATAATGTTCTCTTAAGCTTAAGTGAGTTTTAATATTGATTTAACTATTAAAATTCTTAGTTTTAGATTAATGGTTCTAATTAGATATATTTATGTTTTAAGATGTGTGAATTTCTATGATTTAATAGTTTTAAATTTAAGATTATGAATTTAAATTTTTTAATTTATAGATTTGAGTTATTATGTGATAGTTTAGATTTTTGAAATTTAATTTGATAAGAAGAGTCTAATTGGGGTTTGCCTTGAGTTAAGTTGGTCTGTAAGACTAGATCGACTCAGCCCATGTGATTATGTACGACCCAACTGATGTTGCTAGGTATTGTCAGCCCATGTGACTAGGCATGACCTAGCCCATGTGGCCAGGTAGGAGCCAGCCCATGTGGTAAGATGTGACCTAACCCACGTGACCAAGCATGACCCAACCATATGACCAAGTATGATCCAATCCATCTGGCCATATACGTCTTTGCCCATATGGTAAGGTATGACCCAATCATGTGACTAAGCATAGGCTAACTCATATGGCTAGGTATGACCTAACTCATATGATCAAACACGACTCCAAATCATGTGTCTAGATATGACCCAACCTGCAAGCTAAGCTTGGCCCAATTCAGTGGTAAGGCTTAGCTAAACTTATTACTGAATCTCGAATTTTGATGATGAAACTAATTGATTGTGTTTTATTATCTAATTACGTTTTGAGTTACACAGGTCTACTATCGATCAGGATTAGACAGTTGATGCTGGAGGAATTGACGTTGCATCGGGTGATCACGTCAGGATATTGGATGTTGAGTCGGAGGTTCGGTCGACAATCGGCAGAAGGCTTTGTACGTCAAGCATCGGGCCAAGAAGAGCATGTTGCACTAAGGATATCGGGGTTACAGAGGTCAACCGCCAATTGGGCAACAAAACGCAAGAGAGGACGATGCACCAAAGAATCGGACGAAGCACCGACCAATGATGTGCTGAGCAACTGAATATCAATTCACGTTGTAATAACTATTTAGATCGAAGTAGAGTTTTTATTTATGTGTGTGTAGGATTAACTACGATAACGATGAAGACGTAAAGCGAAAAAAATTACTAGAAGATAAGTGTGATAGATCGTTGGGAGTTCAAGAGTTTGACAGAAGTATGAAGATTCGTTGGGAGTGCTACAGGAACTGGCCGAGAACGAGTAGGGAGCTTGCCGAAGGGTTTTCGGAAGTTCGCCAGAAGGTTCATCAGAAGTTTGTGGAGCTTGCCAAGAAAGATCGGAGCTTGCCAAAGAAGTTCGGTGGAACTCGCCAAGATCATCGTGAAGTCCAGGAGCTTGTCGGGAGTCCACAGAATGGTTTCTGAGGGTTTGTCGGAAGACTACCGGAAGTTCACCGGAAGTTTGCCGAAAGAAGTCTTGACTTGTAAACTTTGTAATAGCTTAGAAATATCTTTAAATTTGTAGTTAGCACGTAATTTGGTTTAGGATTAGGTGTTGATCCTATAAGCCAAATAGGGGATAATTGGGCCTGATAACGGGCTAGTTTGGGTCGAGTTTAAGGCCCAACCAGTGAGCTGGAAGGGCCCAGGAGGTGGCACCGCCTGGCTAGGGTGGTGGCACCGCCCAGCACCCGAGAGCCTAGGCGGTGGCACCGCCCAATACCACTAGCATTGGGAAAACCAAGGCAATTCAAATTTAGGCTCCAAATTTGAATCCTCTTGAGGCCTATAAATACGCATCTCATTCATGGTTGAAAGGGAGTCTAGAACTAAGAAAAAAAAAGGGAAAACTCTTGTCAAAATCTTTTCTCTAAGCTTTAAGTGTGTTCTAGCCCAAGAGAGGGGTGAGAGGCTTTATAAGAGTTACCTCCTAAGCCCGTCAAAAGGAGAGAGCTATAAGGGAGTTGATCCTCACCCGTTGGAAGGAGGGTAGCTAGTGGAAAGCCGGTGGCCTCAAGCGAAGAGGAATCGGGAGTGGATGTAGGTCGGATGATCGAACCATTATAAAAACGGTTTGCATTTATGTTCTTGCATTTACCTTTCTATAAACCACCTTTCTTCGCTGCTCAACTTACTCATCATTGTCTTCTTCCTCTCTAAACACTCCCTACTTTAAGCACTTTCCATTATGCTTTAATCGAAATCAGTTTTAGTCAAAAACGTGATTTCTATCATACGAAGTTTCCGAACTTGTTTTAAATCGTAGAAATTTATCGTTCTTAACCGCTGTACTAATTCACCCCCCCTCTTAGTGCCACTCGATCCTTAACAATTAGTATCAGAGCCTCGTTATTTCTTATTTGGATTTACAACCGTGAGAAATGGCTCTTCATGGCTTTTATGAGGGCTTTTCGGTTGTTCGTCCACCGTTCTTTAATGGATCGGACTACACCTATTGGAAAACTCGAATGATAGTTTTCTTGCTTTCAATGGATTTGGATTTGTGGAACATTATTGAAAACCAATTTCAACTTCTCTCTAAACTAATGAACTAATGGTCAGATTTAGAGAGAAAATCTTTTTCTTTGAATGCAAAGGATATGAATGCCTTATTTTGTACTTTAGACAAAAATGAGTTCAATCGGATTTCTACGTGTGAAACGGCTTTTGAAATTTGGCAAATACTTGAAATCACACACGAGGGAACTAGTAGAGTCAAAGACTCGAAAGTAAACCTCTTATTGCATGATTTTGAGCTTTTTCGAATGAAACCAAACGAGACTATAGGTGACATGTATACCCATTTCACGGATGTCGTTAATAGTCTAAGAGCTCTTGGTAAATCTTTTTTGGATTTTGAACTCATAAGCAAGATCTTAAGATCCCTTCCAAAAAGGTGGGATCCTAAAGTAACCGTAATACAAGAAGCTAAAAATCTAAATGACCTTCCGATAGAAGTACTCATTGGCTCATTAATAATGTATGAAATGAGCCTTTTGGAACTTGATGAACACTTGAACTACTTTCAAAAGGATGAAAGGATTTGAAACTCTAGACAATTGAATACCACTTGAGTGATGACTCAAGTGATGAGGACATTGAACACATAACAATGTATTTTAACAAGTTCATTAAACAAAAATCTAAAACTAAAAATGAACTTGAATGAAAGAAGAGACCACTAATGAAGAAGAAGAAGGTTCACCAAGAAGAATCAAGTAAAGAAGAGGCAAATTGGGCTTTGATGGGCTTCGTCAACGAGGTAAGTATCTCACCCAAAATGCTTTTACCTTTACTTTTTGAAATTACTTGAACTTTTCATGAGTGCTTAATTTAGTTAGTAGGAAATAAAAATTATTTTCAAAAATTATATAATGCTTCTCCCTTTAGCTGTTTTGAAAATTTAAAAATTTTGATCATAAAAAAATTATTATATTGTTTCATGCATGTTATGATTTTGAATGATGAATGCAATGTTGTGGATGATAATCACATGATATGTGATAATACAAATTCCATGCTTTCCATATCATTTTTTTTGTTTTAAATATGATGCACATCATTTACACAAAAAACAAGAGCATGCTTATATGAAAACAATTTGCACGAAATGAAACACATAAAATGAGAAAATACACTATCATGATGCTTTATGTGTAATGCTTTTGATCTTAATGGGTTTAATGACAAACTTGTATTTTGAATTTATACAATGATGACTTTTATATAAATATTTGAACATACCTTATGAAATCATCATTGATTATGATGAAATAAAAATATTAAAAGTTTGTTGCCATGCTTAATGATTTTATGATATCATGAGAATTTAAAGGTGTTATATCTTCATGACAAACTCATGTTTGGTTTTAAAATTTGATACTCATCTTTTGAAACATGAGTACACTTATAAGAAACAAACAACTTAAAATAAAATACTTTATCATGATAAATTGAATCTCATATCTTGAAATAATGTGTTATATTTTTGTCTTGATGATTTTTATAATGAAACTTGCCTTTAGTTTTTGAATACTTATTTTGATTTGGCATAAAAAGACAAATGATGAATCCATGTACACTATGGTCATATAAGTCTCTTGAATCTCGAGAATGATTTTGATAATTTGATTATGAGTTTCGAGTTGACAAAATGAGTTTGAATGATTTTATGACTTCTCTCTTGATCTCTTGAAATCATGACTTTAAATTCTTGATTTGTGATATTTTTATGAATCAAAATACTTTCCTCTATGATTGCTTCTTTTTATCATTTACCAAAGAGGAAAACAATTCAAATCCATGTCATTTATGAATCTCATAAACTATGTTAATGATTTTGATGATTTGAACTTGAATGAGTTTTATCACAATCCAAGTCTTGATATTTGAACATCTATATACTTGGAATTTCTTTTAAAATGTAATCCTAATGAAAACTATTATGCATGAATCAAGTTGTTTTACTATCTATTCTCAAATGAATTATGTTCTTCTAAAGCCTACATATTATATCCTAGAAGTGACATGATTTCTTTGTCTTGTATGGTAAATTGAATATTTGATATAAATAAAATTTGCTTTATGATGAATCATTGAATCATGACTTGATCTATAAGAATGCTATGTTTTTATGTATGATGATTCTTGGTTGTATATCCTTTATCATGAATTGAAAATTGATGATAAAGAAAATATTTGTGAATCATGATATGTTTAGAATTTGTTTTAAAATCATAATCTTGATCTTGATAAAAAGAATAATTATGAAATATGAATGACATCCCTTGGTATTGATCTTTGTTGATTTTTCATATTGTTACCCTTCATGACTTGATTTCTTTATATTTTTTTGCTTTGTATGCATCATGTGATAACTAATGTATATTTTGATGCAAATGTATTTGAAAGTGAATGTAAAGAAAACTTTGTATATTCTCCCTTCTTTTTGGCAAACACAAGTGAGGATTAAGCTTGCTCTCCTTCTTTTTGGCAAACACAAGGGGGAAGTTAGCTTGCTAGCTTGTGTATTACAAGAAAGAAATATTGCTAGCATCTGTATCACAAAGCAAAATAGCTAGCTTGTTGGCTTGAATGTTGAATTCATACTCATGACTTAAATTTTGATGATAGAAACACTTATGTCAATATTTGTTTCTAATATCTCATTTGCCATTTTGATGAAAAGGGAAATCAATTACAACATTGCATCTTCCCTTCTTTTTGAGAATGATAAAGGGGGAGAAAAATTGCTAGCTTGTGCATTGAAAAAGAAAGCAAAACTTACAAGCTTGCTCTTCTTAAAAGAGAAGAAAGAAATTGTAAAATTGCATGCATATCACAAAGGAAGCAAAGAAAGTGCAACTTGCACATCTTTAAATACTATTTCCTTGCACTTCTCAAAGGTGAATAGAAAAACTTGAGATCATGAATACCATCACAACAAGTGTTATCATACATATCTTTAAACTTGCTATGATTGAATGGTATGATTGGATATTGTATTGCAAAGATATGCTTAAATGTTGTATGACGTGATTAATAGCTAGTGTATTATAAAACTTGTATATCTTTTAAACTAGCTATGATGTAACTTTTCCTTTTTGTTGATGACATAGGGGGAGAAGTAGATTGATGATTTCATGCATTAAATTGAATATTTTATATATTTACATGATGAATTGATGATTCTTATATTTTATGATGAATGTTACTTGGATTTAGGATAATCCAAGTGTTCTATCAATGACATATTGATATGAGGAGTTTGGTTAAACTCCGAGGAGTTATGGTTAGCTTCGTTAGTCATCAATTAGTTATCATCATAAAAAAAGGGAGATTGTTGAATCTCGAATTTTGATGATGAAACTAATTGATTGTGTTTTATTGTCTAATTGCGTTTTGAGTTACGTAGGTCTACTATCGATCAGGATTAGACAGTTAAAGCTGGAGGAATTGACGTTGCGCCGGGTGATCATGTCAGGATATTGGATGTCGAGCCGGAGATTCGGTCGACAAACGATAGAAGGCTTCGTATGTCGGGCATCGGGCCAAGAAGAGCGTGTTGTGCCAAGGATATCGGGGTTACGGAGGTCAACCACCGATTGGGCAACAAAACGCAAGAGAGGACGATATACCGAAGAATCAGATGAAGCATCGACCAATGACGTGCCAGGCAACTGAATATCAATTCATGTTGTAATAACTATCTAGATCGAAGTAGAGTTTTTGTTTGTGTGTGCAGGATTAACTACGATAACGATGAAGATGTAAAGTGAAACAAAGTGCCGGAAGACAAGTGTAATGGATCGTTGGGAGTTCGAGAGTTCGACGGAAGTCCGAAGATTCGTTGGGAGTGCTACCGGAACTGGCCGAGAACAAGTAGGGAGCTTACCGAAGGGTTTTCGGAAGTTCGCTGGAAGGTTCATTGGAAGTTCGCGGAGCTTGCTAAGAAAGATCGAAGTTTGCCAAAGAAGCTCGGTGGAACTCACCAAGATCATCGTGAAGTCCAGGAGCTTGTCGGGAGTCCGCAGAATGATTTCCCAGGGTTTGTTGGAAGACCATCGGAATTTCGTCGGAAGCTCGCCGGAAGAAGTCTTGACTTATAGACTTTGTAATAGCTTAGGAAATATCTTTAAAATTTATAGTTAGCACATAATTTGGTTTAGGATTAGGTGTTAATCCTATAAACCATGTAGGGGCCAATTAGGCCTAATAATGGACTGGTTTAGGCCGAGTTTAAGGCCCAACCATGAGTGAAAAAAAGCCCAGCGGTGGCACTAAAATGATTTTGATGTTTTTGAATATGATGCACCGCTCAAACTCATAAAGATGAGAAAATATACTATTATGATGTTTGATGCAAAGGGCACCACCCAACACCCGAGAGCCCAGGTGGTGGCACCGCCTAGTACCGCCAGCACCCCGAAAACCAAGGTAATTCAAATTTGGGCTCCAAATTTGAATCCTCTTGAGGCCTATAAATACCCCTCTCATTCATGGTTAAAAGAGAGTCTAGAACTAAGAAAGAAAAAGGGAAAACTCTTATCAAAATTTTCCCTCTAAGCTTTAAGTATGTTCTAGTCCAAGAGAGGGGTGAGAGGCCTTGTAAGGGTTACCTCCTAAGCTCGTCAAAAGGAAAGAGCTATAAAGGAGTTGATCCTTACCCGTTGGAAGGAGGATAGCTAGTGGAAAGCCGATGGCCTCAAGCAAAGAGGAATCGAGAGTGGATGTAGGTCGGATGACCGAACTACTATAAAAACGATTTGCGTTTATGATCTTACATTTACCTCTCTACAAATCGCTTTTTCTTCGCTGCTTAACTTACTCATCACTACCTTCTTCCTCTCTAAACACTCCCTACTTTAAGTACTTTCCATTATGCTTTAATCGAAATTGGTTTTAGTCAAAAATGTGATTTCTATCGTACAAAGTTTCTGAACTTATTTTAAATCATAGAAATTTATCATTCTTAACCGCTACACTAATTCACCCCTCCTCTTAGTGCCACTTGATCCCTAGCACTTATAAGTAAGGCTTAGCTTAGTCTATGAAGTTAAGCCTACCCAGCGATGCAATTGGCATTAGACATATCATCACTCCTCTATCTAGCTCGTTGTACCTCAACTTAACATATTACTTAGGACAAGCACGTACACCACATATGACCCATTCAAGACTCAAATAGGTTGGTTCAGTTTGGGCTAGCACTATATGATATAGTTTGATTTCCTCTTCCTTTATTGGTTTGAGCTCTTTAATTGACTAAATCAGATATGTTTGATCGGTTAAGGTTAGTTTAGGGTGATTCCAAACTAACTTGACCAATTCAAATCTACTTGACCTAATCAAGATCAATCAAATCTAAATTAGACCAGTCTAAAGTGATTCAAGACTGGTTCTACAAGGATTTCAGGTTGGTTCTATTAGGTCATAATTGAACTAAATTTGGTTTAAGTCAATTGAGCTATTTCAATTAAGATTTTGGTTAACTAAGGACTATTGAAATATTGATATTTTTAAGCCTTTATGATTTGATGAATTTAAAGGTTTTATTTGAAGATGTCATTTGAAAATAATTATTGATTTTTTATTTTTTTTTAAGTTTATGATATTGATATGATTGTTACCATGTAGTAGATATAACTAGGCTAATGGTCTACATTGGAAGTGCAAACTGTGAAAGGAGCTGTAAGCCTATCACAATGTGGAGCCACCAAAGGATATAGTCTAGTAGATCATACATAAATCATGGTCTCTTATAATATTTGATCATACTATTTCTTGGATGCATATGTGAATGAATGAATATAAATGAATGATTATGGATATTTATGTATCCCTACCGAGGGCAGGTATGGCGATTCTCTTTAGGGATTAGCGGATCGTCAGACGTGATGGTTAGATGGTTCCTCTATCTGTTGTTGGGAGGAACATGTCCCCACTTGGGCGAGTGAGGGATACCACTCCATCTGCTATTGGGAGTGCGATATGGATTATCGCCATCTGCTATTGGGAGAAATCATCCCATAGAGTATGTCTCTCCATCCGTTGTTGGGAGAGTGCACCATCGGGTATGATGTACGGCTTTGTTACCTAGTTATTATATATGTGTTGCATGTGGTTGATACATGATTTTATTTAAGAAATTATCATCATATTTTAGATGCTTAAGTTTTATGATGAATCGATATATTATTATTATTTATTAAATTATTGATATTTGTTTCACGAATGTTGGATTATTTTTATGATTTTTCTGAGGTTCCTATCAGCATATGTGGTTGTTGATATATCTTTATCTTATATTTATTTTTAGCATAATTTATAAGTTTATAATAGATCTGAAGGTTAAGTAGAAGAGACTTATGACCCCACCAAAAAGTTATAATTTTTTTTGTTAATAAAATATTTATTATTATAAAGGTAAGGATTTGAATTCAAGGATGAAAAAAAAGAAAGGATTGTATTATATAATTATGAATAATAAAATGATGATTTATTTTATAAATCTAGGATGTGACAACTCAAGTGATGACGACGATGATGATAATGATGATGATGATGATTTGACACTTCTTACAAGAAAGTTTAAAAAATTCATAAAAAGGAACAAAACAAAACAAGACACTAAAAACAAAAGTGAACTAAAAAAAGACTCAATAATATATTATGAATGCAAGAAACTAGGACACTTCAAAAATAAATGTCCCCAAGTGAAGAAGAAGCTACCAAAGAAAAAGAATGTACTCAAAACTACTTGAGATGATTCAAGTGCATCCGAAGATGAAAAGCCTACCAACAAAGAAGAAGTTACAAATTATGCACTAATGACATTTCACAATGAAGTATGTAACTTAAACGAATCTTCATTATCTTATGATGAATTATTCAATGCATTTAATGATTTATTTGATGATTTTAAATTAGTTAGCAAAAAGTATCAATTATTAAAAAAGGAGCATACTTCTCTTGTTAGTGAATTTGATAAATTAAAAAAAGAGCACGATGATAATATGTTAGCTCCTTACACCAAGTGTGAAGAGATAGATTCACTTAAGAAAGAAAATGTTTTACTATAAGAAATATTAAAAAAAAATAAAATAGGTAACAAATCTCTAAACATGATACTTGCTAATAAGGATCATGTTCATAGGAAGGAAAGAATTGGCTTTGTGAGTAACACTCAACAAAAGCCAACTATTAGACATTATGCTTATAAATATCCATTTAAAATGTATAGTCGACACAAATTAATTTGAGTTCTTAAAGGAACCATAAATAACTCAATGCCAATTGTTAAGTTGGGTAGAACTATTAATGAAGGACCCAAAGTAAAATATGTACCTATAAGAAAACCTCCTTTTTTGTAGATATATTTACAATCAAAAGCTAAAAGCAAAAAGGATATCTTGATTATGGATGCTCAAGACTTTTGATTAGAGATCCAACACATCATTCAAGCTCACTAACTAAAATAACAATAGTAAGGAAAGATCATTTGAATCAAAATAATTGAAACTTGATGATTTTTGTTATAATAAACCTTTTGATTAAAGATAGTTTATGTATTGTCTTTCGATCTCAAATGATGATGCATGGTTTTTGTATGAAATACTAGAGCATATGTTAGGACTCTAGCTAGGAGAGTCCTAGTCTGTTAGAACTCTAGCTAGGAGAGTCCTAATTTAGCTTCATTGAAGGAGGCATTCATGTAAATCCTATCTAGCTGACCCCTATTAAAGAGGTGAAGAGGCCAGCTAGGTTAGGATTAGTTTGGAGGTTTCTTTTTAGAGAAGCATTAGGAGTTGATTAAAAGTAGAGGTCTTGAGTAGGAGGAGTTGATTAGAAGTAGGAGTTTTGGGTAGGAGTCCTATTACGAGTTGGGGTTTAGAAGCCCTATAAATAGCCATATATTTATCCTCTTTTCTTAATGAATAGATCAATTCTTTTAGTAGTAACTTAGAGGAAGAAACTCCTATAGAGTTCTAAGGAGGCCGATCCCCTAAAGAGATCAACCATAAACTTAGAATTTGTAAGGGTTCTAACACTTGGTATTAGAGCAGCGTTCTTGGCATCTCGCTGCTCTTCCACAGACATCCATCAACCCTCCACAGCTGATCAAAGCAATTCCTATAATTGCTTAAATGATCGTCGCCGAATTCCATCATCATCTCCACCATAAATTACAATAGGTTCTGGTTTCCTACCTTACTGCTGCTGCAATTTAGTTATCCTTATTCAAAAAATCCAAAAAAAATTGTTCCTATATTACTGCATAAACTTTTCATCGTAAAGTTTTTATCTCTATGACGAAAGATGCACTGCAGAATTCCAACTACACAGCACTATTTGTTTGATCTTGCTATTGTATTTTTTCTATCTAAATCTCTATAAAATTTTTATGATAGCTTTGACACTTCCTAACAGCAAAGTTTTCTTTGGTTGCATAAAAAAATTCTCTATATAAACTACTGATCTTTTATGTCCAAACTGCTACACTTTAGACGTAAAAATTTGCTGTAGTACCTTTCTGTGATCCTTAATTTTGCTGAACCTTTTGCTGTCATTTTTTTCTATAAAATTTTTAACAGCATTACCTCTTCCTTACCAGTAGATTCCTTTTGAGTTTTAACTTGAATCTCTATTGAGAATTATTGGTAAAAATTGCATATTTACTGTTGAAAATTTTTCAGTAAAAAATTTGGTGCTGCACCTTTGTCCTTTTTCTTCTTCGTAACCTACCAAACCCTAGCCACGTTGCTGCCACCTATTGGGATCAAGAGTGGCCACCTAGCTACCAAGTTCGTACGTTGAAAACTTTATAGGATAAAATTTACGTTTCGATGAAAATCGATTTCGATTAAAACGTATCAGAAACTTATTTAACTTGCAGGCATTTAGAGATGAAGAAATAGAGTAGCAAGTGAAGATAGTTTGCTAAAATTTAAATTATGAGCAAGTAAATGCAAACCGAGTTTATAGTGGTTCGATCATACAACCTATATCCACTCTCGATTCCTCTTCACTTGAGGCCATCGACTTTCCACTAGTTTTCTTCCTTCCAATGGGTGAAGATAAGTTCCTTACAGTGCTCTCTCCTTTTGATGGGCTTAGGAGGTAACCCTTACAAGCACTCATACACTCCTTTCTTTTTGCTAAAAATGGATGAAAGCTAGAGGAGGGATTCTAAAGGGATTTTTACAGTGTTTTCTTCCTTTTAAAGTTTGTGTGCCTGCTACTTCAACCCGGGGATGAGAGAGGTTTTTATAGACTCTAATCTGATTCAAACTTGGAGCCAAAAACCTTCCCATCTTGGGTTTACCGGGTACTAGCGGTACCACCGCCTGACACACTAACATGATCAGTATACTGGGCGGTACCATCGCCCAGGTACTATATCACTAGGTGGTACCACCACCCAGTACAACCTGGGAAGCTGGACCTAGGTGATGTCATTGCCAGACAGGGTCTAGCACTTCTAGTTAGGAGCCTTAAACCCAACCCAAACTAGTTATAGGATTAACACTTAATCCTAACCCTAATTATGTGCTAACTATAAAATTAAAGACATATCCTAAGCTTAATATAAAGTTCGGCTTATCAAGTCTTCCTCCAATGACCTTCTGGCGAACTTTCGACGGTCTTCCGATGAACCCTCAGACACCATTCTATAGACTCTCAGCAAGCTTCTGGACTTCACAATGATCTTGGCAAGTTCTGATAAGCTTCTTCAACAAGCTCCAATCTTTCTTGATGAGCTCCGTGAACTTCTGACGAACCTTCCGGCGAACTTCTGAAAATCCTTCGGCAAGCTCCCTACTCATTCTTGGCCAGTTCCGACAGTGCTCCCGATGAATCTTCGGACTTCCGTCGAACTATCGAACTCCCAACGATTTCATCGCACTTGACTCCGGCACTTTGTTTTACTTTGTCTTCATCGTTGTCGTAGTTAATCCTGTACACTAAGTAAATCTTAACCCTACTTTGATCTAGACAATTATTACATGAATCAATATCCTATTGCCTGGCACGTCATTGGTCTGTGCTTCGTCTAGTTCTTCAGTGCACCATCTTCTCTTGCGGCTTGTTGTCCAATGACGGTTGACCTCTGCAACCCTGATCTCCTTAGCGTAACACCACACTTCTTGGCCCGATACCCGATGTCCGAAGCCTTCTGTCGATTATCGACCAGACCTCCGGCTCGATGTCCAATCTCCTGATGTGATTTTCTTCGACGCAACGCTGATTCATCCTATGCCAACTAACCCTGATCGATAGTAGACCTACGTCACTCAAAATGCAATTAGATAATAAAACACTATCAATTAGTTTCATCATCAAAATTCGAGATTCAACACTACCAACCAAGATGTATTTAGGCCATCCCTCTAGCCTTAAGATGCAGCTATCATAACATATTTTTATAACCCTAGCAGTGTCAAAAATCACAGCTCAAAATAGTAAACCATTATAGCTGAACCCTTCTATCACTGATCTAGTGTCCGAACCTTTCACCACTCAATGCCATTAACCCATCAACAAAAAAAAGACAAGGACATCTCTGATCTACAAGCATATGCTATGACTTCTCAAAATCCAATTGATGCCAAATTTGAAGTATTGGAATCTCGGATTGAATCGCAGCTTGAATCGTGCTTGGAGGATAAATTGTGCGCTTTGATTGCAGAATTCAGATTTGGACAACCACCGAGTCCAACCAAATTTCAGTGAGGAGTAAGTTTAGAGATGCCTCTAGAGAAGGAGGGACAGCCGTCGGACATGCTTCAGCCACGCATGAGGGTGGACCTCCTGTGATGGGAAGAAGGAGACCCGACGGGGTGGATTTTATGCGTCGAACGTTACTTTCGCTACTACTGAATGTTGGATGATGCTATGGTAGAAATTGCTATCATCCATCTTCAAGGAGATGCTATTCAATGGTACAACTAGTTGGAATACAATCATGGGGCTCTGACACGGAATTAATTTAAGAACGCACTACTGAATCATTTTGGACCTATAGAGTATGAAAATATCGATGACCAACTTGCAAAGATTCAGCAAACCTCTATGATTCAAGAGTACCAAACTAGGTTTGAGAAGCTATCCTACCTTGCTTATGATTGGATTGACCATCAATTGTTAGGAACATTCATCGAAGGACTTAAGTTAGAGATAAAAGGGGAGGTTAAGGTGCGGTAGCCCCGTACCATGATGGCTGCGATTTCTATCTCCTGAATACAAGAAGAACGACTCAACTAGGATGCTCGGAGGATGAGAAGCTCTCCTAGGCCCATGACATATAAACCTTCTTCTGCTCTCAGCCATCCTTCGCTACCAAAAAAATTGATAAGAGAAGAACTATGTAACCGATCAGCAAAGGGTCTTTGTTGGCATTGTGATTAGCCATGAAACTACGATTATCATTGCATAAGGGGCCACCTCCTACTGATTGAACCTTTTGAAGACACGGAGGAGGAGGAGGTTTAGGAGCATGAGAAAGAGGTCACGGATAAAAAACAGTAGTCGATTGATATTACGATGTATGCCCTTACCGGTTACGCGAACCCGCAAATGATGAAAGTGGGAGGACTTCTGAAGCAACAACTGATCACCATTCTTATTAACACCATGAGCACTAATAATTTTATTAACATCAAGGTTGCTGTTTGAATGGCCTTACCTATCAAGAATTATAATAGGTTTGACGTTAAGGTCACCGACGGACATATTTTGAAGTGTGATCATAGGTGCCCACGGGTGAAACTGTTGCTGTAGGACCAAGAGATAATTGTAGATTTCTTCCTCCTCCCTCTTGATGATTATGAGGCCATGCTCGGCATCCAATGGCTGATAATATTAGGTGATGTTTCCTAAAATTTTTTGAAACTAATTATGAAATTTTATAGTAAGAGGAAATATGTGATATTGTGCGGGAAACGTGGGGGCAACGTAATGACGATTTGCACACAACGAATGGAGAAAGTTTTGTACAAAGTATGCAGTGGCTTATTGGTACAACTTGAGCAGTAATCTAAGGAAGAGCCAACCAAATTTGAAGACCCAAACCTACTTCCCTTGCTTGCTAAATTTTTAGATGTATTTGACGAACCGCACAGCCTACCTCCTACCCGTCGGCATGATCATCGTATACCGATTCTTCTGGGCAAACCTCTAGTAAATACTTGACCATATTAGTATCCACATCTCTAGAAGGATGAAATAGAAAGGATTATAAAAGAGATGATCGAAACAAGAGTTATTCGGTCAAGTTGCAGCCCCTACTCTTCACCGGTGCTCCTCGTACAAAAGAAGGATGGAACTGTTACGATCCTTTATTTTCTGAATTGTTAAATAATGTTTATGGAGTTATTTAGTTCATAGGGAGGTATAGAGTGATTTATTTAATATTTATTTATAAGAGTCCAAGTCCTAGTGGACTCTAGATGGAACCCCCTCGAAGCAATCATTTATCCCCTTTTCCCCCACTTTTTTCGCTTCTCCTCTACTTCTTTCATTTCTTCCATGATAAAATCCTAAGGAGTCTTATCATTTGGTATTAAAGTGGTTAACCTCGATGTTCTCGCTGTAACTTCGTCGCAACACAGCAACACGTGGTCGTGTCCTCTGTGCTCACCTCCCTGGCGGCCACGCAAGGGGTGGAACTCCCCTGTTCTTTCCCCCCTGCTACTCCCTTGCATCTCAGCCATCACAATCGCCGTCGTTGCCCTTTTGGCCCGCGAACGTTGCCGTCACAACCTTTGACCAGCAGTCATCTTCCCGGCTGCTGCAGGAGAGGGACCGCCACTACTGCCCCACGACCTACGGACTAACGCAGCCCACCCCTCCTGCAGCCATGCGAAGATTGAAGCCGCTGCTGCTTCACTGTCACTGTCGCTGCCCCCAGCCAGCGATCTCTCCCCTGCTGCCTTATCCCCATGACACTGTTGCCTTCTTCTTCCTCGCTGCCTCAGCCATAGCGATCTACAGCCGTAGCCACCCTTGTTCTGTAGCAAAACAGAGAAAAAGAATGCAGCCGGCCGCCACCATCACCGTCGCTACCCCCGGCCAGTGATCTCTCCCTTGCTGCCTTCTCCCCTCGATGTTGCTGCCCTCTTCCCCCTCGCTGCCTCAGCCGCAGTGATCTACAGCCATAGCCACCCTTGTTCTATAACGAAACAGATCCGAAGAATGCAGGAAAGAAAAAGGGCAGAAGAACGCTACCGTTGCTCTGATTCCCCTTCCTCGCGGTGACTCCCCACGATGTCACTGCCATCCAGCCTCCAGTGCTCTTCCCCCTCGCTACCTTAGCTGCTGTGATCTACAACTGCAGCCACCCTGTTCTGCGATGAAATAGAGTAGAAGAATGTAGGAAAGAAAAAGGGCAGAAGACCTCGACATCCACCGGCAACCACGGCCCCTCTCCACCGCCACTGCTGCCAGCAACCATCGCCACTGCTGCTTCCTCAACTGCTGTTGCCAGCATGCAGTGTGACAGAAACAGGGCAGCCCCGTTGCCTTCCAGCTTCAGTGCTCTTCTTCCTCGCTGCCTCCCCTTGGATCGTAGCTACAATCGACGTCCACTGCAACTATCGTAGTCGCACCCCAGCGCTGCCTTCCAACCGCCCCTGCTTTGCATCCTCTACCGTAGAACGCCGCCGCTTCCCCTCCTCGCGGCGACTCCCTATGGTGTCACTGCCATCCAGCCCTTGGCGCCCTTCCCCCTCGCTGCCGCCCTGCGGTCGTAGCCATAACTGCTATAGCCGCCGCCATTTCATCCCCCTTTTTGCTTGCGGCATTGACAGCAACCGTCGCAGCCTTGTCTGCAACAATCATCACAGTCGCATCCCATCACTGCCTCCACCTTTCTCTGTATCTTGTCACAGCTACTGGTTGCCACTAGATTACATTGACGCGGCTACCTTCCATCCCCCGGTGCTCTCACCCCACGCAGCGATAGAAAAAGGGCAACAACTTTTCCTCATTGCTGTGATTGTAGCAAGCCTTTACGCTGCCCTTGGCATCCACTTCCTTGACAGCTTCACACTGACAATATTGAATTACAGATCTATAGTCTTACGGAATGGCTACCGACAACTTAATAAAGGCCCAAATTGAAGCATTAGAAACCAGAATTGAGAACCGACTACAGGAGACTCTTAATAAATTCAAAAGAAGCCTGCTGGAGAACTTTAGTAAGTTTCAACAAGATGGATAGCTTACTAAAATTCGTCAGACTTCTACAGTGTTAGAATATTAGGATAGATTCAAGCGATGATCAAATCAAGCCATAGATTGGTCTGAATGATAACTAGTGGACACCTTTATTGAAGGGCTTAATCCAGATATCAGATGTGAAGTTAAGGCTTGATAGCCCTGCACTATGATAGTTGCAATTTTATTTGCATGTCTACATGAGGAAAAAATTAGCCGGGAAAATCATCGAAATAAAAGTGACCACAAACAAATGATTAGCGAGCCACTTAGTAAGGAATACCAATGTAAACAAAGGGAACTTCTGGTGATTAAACCAATTAAGGAGGAACCGGAAGCTAACAACGTTGAATCTGATCATGAAGGTATGGATTCTAATAAAGATATTAAACCTATTACACATACAGTGCATACATTAGCTGGCTATTCTAATCCATAAACTATGAAAGTTGAAGAAATTTTGGAACATCAACCTGTTACAGTTCTGATTAATACCGGTAGCACTAACAATTTCATGGACAATAAGGTTGCTGTACGATTAGCCTACTATATTGAAGACTGTGATAAATTTGAAGTAAAGGTCATTGATGGACGAACTTTAACTTATGATAATAAATATTCAAAGATAAAACTAATTTTACAGGGCCAAAAACTACTGTTGGATTTCTTTTTGCTACCCTTGGAAGACTTCGAAGTGGTGATCCAAAAGGGAAGACGAAGAAGTAAGGCCACAACTACTACTAGCCATCGAATGAAGAGGGTTCTATAGAAGACCACAACGACTACTACACTAAAAGGCTAACCTGTTGCCCACACTATCAAAAGGTGGAGACCGTACTTACTTGATCAATGAGTTGTGATGTACCACAGATAACTTATGATGAAAGAGAAGCTCCCTGAATTTAATGCCACTCAGCCTTGAGGACAAGGCTGATTTGAAGGAGGCGGAACTGTTATGATTCTTTTATTTTTTTGAGCTTTAAATAACGTTTATAGAGTTATTTAGTAGGGAGTCATATAGTGATTTTTAATATTTATTTATAAGAGTCCAAGTTTTGGTGGACTCTAAGTGGAACTCTATAAATAGGGATGCATTTGTTCATTTTCATCAAGCAATGAAGGTAATGAAATATTATTCAGTCTTTTGACTAAACTCGAGAATATTGATCCCCTCGAAGTGATCAAGGAGGCCGATCCCCTCGAATCGATCATTTATCCTCATTTCCCTCACTTTTTTTGCTTCTCCTCCACTTCTTTCATTTCTTCCACGATAAAACCCAAAGGGATCTTATCAGGAACATGGTGAATGTGCATTGATTACAAAGCTCTCAACGACATAACCGTCAAGGACAAGTACTCTATTCCAGTAGTAGATGAATTGCTTAATGAATTAAAGGGAGCACGAGTCTTCATAAAGCTATACCTTTGATCCAGATATCATCAAATATGAGTGTGCGAAGAAGAGATACCAAAAATCACCTTTCAAAATGCACAACGTCCACTACGAATTTCTGGTAATGCCCTTTGGTCTCACCAATGCTCCCTCCACCTTCCAGAGCCTTATGAATGATATTTTTCAGAATTATCTTTATAAGTTTGTGTTGATTTTCTTCGATGATATTATTATCTACAGCCCTTCTCTTGAAAGTCATTTTTAGCACTTACGACTTGTTTTGACGATTTTACGAGAACATGTCATTTTTGTCAAAAAATCGAAGTATAGCTTTCTTTAACAGGAGGTGGAATATCTTGAGCATATCATATCAGAGGAAGGTGTGGTGATGGAGCCCTCCAAAATTGAGATAATGCAGAACTGGCTGACCCCGAGAAACATAAAATTGTTGTGTGACTTTCTCGATTTAATAGGCTACTATCGTAAGTTCGTGAAAAATTATGGAAAGATCAATGCACCCCTTACTTCCTTGCTAAAAAAAGATGCTTTTCAATGGTCGGATAAAGCCACCACTGCCTTCGACAAACTTAAAGCCGCAATATCGACAATGACCATACTAGTGCTACCCGACTTCAGTAAGACTTTTGTTATTGAAGATGATGCCTCCGGAGTCGGAATTGGTACTATACTAATGCAAGATTTGCACCCCCTCACTTATACTAGTAAGATGTTATATCCCTCCTATCTCAAGATTACTATTTACAACAAGGAAATGCTTGCAATTGTGCATGCGATGACCAAATAGAGATCGTACTTGATCGAGCGACGCTTTCAAAACAAGACTGACCATAAAAGCCTAAAATATTTCTTAGAGCAGAAGATATCTTCTCTTGAGCAGCAAAAATGGGTAACAAAGCTTCTTGGATATGGTTATGAAATAACTTACAAAAGGGGAAAGAGAATGCTGTTGCGGATGCACTTACGTGGCTACCCGAGCAAGCTAAATTTTCAATTGTTTCACTTCCGACCAACGACTTCCTTGAGGATATTAAGAGGGAATAGCAAGATGATCTAGAGACCAATAAGATTATAAAAAAATTGGAGGAAGCACTAAGCTCCATGGCTCATTACAATTAGGACTCAAAAGACTTACGCTATAAGGGACACATTGTGCTTATGCCAAATTCTACTTGCATAAAGACTATCCTTTAAGAGATGCATTCCACACCTAAGGCCAAGCACTCCGGGTTTCTTAGAACCTATATAAGAATTAAGCAAAATTTTTATTGGGTAGGGATGAAAAATATTATTGTTGAATTTGTAACACAATGTGATGTATGTCAATGACATAAAGGCGAGACAGTGGCAAGTCCCGGAAAGCTACAACCTCTACCCATCCCGGATTCAATATGGACTGATCTATTAATGGACTTCATCGAAGGGCTTCCCTCATCACAAGGAAAAGTGTTAATCTAGACCAGAGCATCAATGAAGCTTTAATCTCAGTTCTATGGACCCTACCAGATTTTGGAGTGCATCGGAGCAGTAGCATACAGATTGGACTTACCCGCCAGCTCCCGATTCCATCTAGTCTTCCATGTGTCATGTTTAAAGCTCAAGTTGGGACAAAACGAGATAGCCCAAAGCTACCTACCAAATATGACTACCCATGGAGAGCTCCAGACCCAATCGAGTGCCATTATTGATCGAAGGATCGTGATTCGACAAGGACAACCCACTACTGAAGTGCTAATATAGTGGGCAAACCTACTAGTAGAAGATGCCACTTGGGAGAACTACGATGACTTGAAGATCAAAATTTCAGAATTCATGAAGCATCAGCCTCGAGGACAAGGCTGATTTGAAGAGGGTGGGTATGTTAGGACTCTAGCTAGGAGAGTCCTAATTTAGCTTTATTGAAGGGGGCATTCATGTAAATCCTATTAGAAAATTGAGGAATCGATATCTCATACATAGTGAAAAATAAAAATAAGACTAGATTTTTCATAGTTACATACTTGACCGTTGTGCGACGATTGGTGCGCGAAAAATCATAAATTCAAAAAATCACACATATCATATTAGAAGCGTTACCTGGGGAGATCGTATATCCTTGAAAATTTCAGATCTGATGAAGAGGATAAAGGAGCACTAGCATACTCCTCTCTAGCAGTAATCTACACAATGGATGTAGCAATAATGCTCCTTAGATCACTATGGGATCTCTCTCTCTACGTGCATCACAAGGCTGCCAAAGCTAAGGAGGAGAGAGTAGGCTGAGGAGAATAGGAGGGGCGACATCCAAGAGCTCTACCTATGAACCAAGTAGTTCCTCCTATTTATAGAGGTGCAGGAAGCTTATCCTTAGTGGATCTTGTTTACACTGGATCTCTATCTAGTTCACATTGGATCTCTATCTAATTCACATTGGATCTCATCCATAGGATCCAAAATAGGGGCTCCGTAGATATCTTATATCTGCACCTTTATTCGTCGCAACATCCACCTAATGTGTGTGACCCTCTAGGCCCAATACCAAGCTGGCCATGAGTCACTCCCATCAGAACTCCTTTTGACCCAGAACTCCTTCTAATATAGTGAATTATTATCTCTATAATAATTCACTTGACTTATCGACTATGGACATATTAGGCCACTATGCCATAATCCCCAGACGATATAGGGGGATCTAATCCATCGGACCTGTGTGTCCTTAGTTACCATGTATCTATAGTCCCTCATCCATCTAATATCCCAAGGATCGTATATTGGGCATAGTAATGTCAGGCCCATATGAAATCTTGTCCGAGTCTCACTCTAATCGGATTCTTTTGGAGAACTCATCTCTCAATCCGAATGACCCTGGCTAGGAATTTTACTTGAGCGAGCACACGTGAGATATTCCTCTCACGATACCATGAATGAATGATCCTCTATTGACATGCAATTGCCTTCGTAAGGTTGGCTATCATTTCCGAGAACCAATTGTACTAGATTTGGAGCTTTCCAAACCTATAAGTCCGGTATCAAAGAATGGAGTACTCATACAAGGCATCTTTTGTGTCTCAAGTCTAAAGACCAGACACACAACTGGGATCACAAAATCGTTGTCTGATGTTAGGTATCATTAACCATCTAGTATTTTATAAGCGGATCAATCAGTGAACTCATTTTCCAATGAGCACCTGCACTGTACCTCTAGTGTCCCTACACAAGCGACTATAAGACCAGTCACCTCCATCATTTAGATGAGTATACAACACACCAATCTATCCTGTCATCTCATTGTCCTTATCGAGTAACCTAGGACCAGGATGATTTCGGATTTATGTTTAAAGATATATCGGTCTCATTATCGTGATCTCATCACGATCCAATTCCTATTGCACAAATCTAGGGACATCACAATATTTATCCAAATAATGTGAGAAAATGTCAGTAATAATATGCGAAGAGATAGACGCAGCATATCACAGGTGCCATCACTCATGTGATTGGCTTGTAGGGCACCTATAACTAACAAATCCTATTTAGCCGACCCCTATTAAAAAGGTGAAGAGGCTGGCTAGGTTAGGATTAGTTGTTGAATCTCAAATTTTGATGATGAAGTCAATTGGTGAATTATTTGTTCTAATCCATATTGTTGAGATAAGTGTATAGGATTAACTACGATAGCATGAAAACATAAAGTAATTTACCGAGGTCAAGTCCGCTGGGAGTTCGAGAGTTCATCAGAAGTCCGAAGGATTGTCGGAAGTGCTGTCGAAACCAACCGAGATAGAATTAGGGACTTGCCAAAGGTTTTAGAAGTTCGTAAAAAAAATCGATGGAGATTCACGGAGATCAACGAGAAGGTTCGGAAGCTTGCTAAAGGCTCGTCAAACTTGCCACAGAATCCGGGAGCCTGTTGGGAGTCCGCTGGAAGAAATCCGAGGGAGTGTTGGAAGTCTGTTGGAAAGCTCATCGGAAGAAGACTTGAAGATGTCGGTTTAAAATTGCTTAGAATTATATTTTAATTTCATAGTTAGCACATAATTAGGGTAAGGATTAGGTAATAATCCTGTTAAACCCTGGTAGGGGCCAATTAGGCCCTAATTGGGCTCATTTGGGCTGAAGTTAGGGCCAATTTACCATTGCTAGAATCAGCCTGGTGGTGGTACCGCTAGACCCAGGCGGTGGCACCACCCGCAGTAGTACCATTGGCAGTTATTACCTGCTAGCGGTGGTACCGCTTGTCAAGCGGTGGTATCGCCAGTAACTTGGAAAACCGAGAAGATTCAAATTTGGGCTCCAAATTTAAATCCTCTTGGAGGCTATAAAAATCCCTCCCATCCCTGGGTTGCTGCATGTAAGCAAATATACCTTGAAAGCCGAAAAACTCTGTTCAGATCTCTAGAAATCCCTCCTTAAGTTTTCTTTTGTATTCGATTCAAAAGAAAGGAGTGAGTGCTTGTAAGGATTGTCTCCTAAGCCCATCAAAAGGAGAAAATACTGTAAAAGGGAATTAGTCTTCACCTTTGGAAGGAAGACACATAGTGGAAAGCCGGTGGCCTCAAGAGAAGAGGAATCGGGAGTGAACGTAGGTCGTATGACCGAACTACAATAAAAATTCTAGTTTGTGTTTTAATATTGTTATTTACATTTATGCAAACTGGTTCATTTACTTACTTCGCTTTCTCCTCACTTTCTTACGAATCATTTTAAGTTTACATGCAATCGAATCTGGATTTCATCAAAAAGTATTTTTGTTGCACAAAGTTTCCGAAGTTGTTTTAAATCGTCGAAAAGTTATCTTTGTTAATCGTTGCACTAATTCACCCCCCCTCTTAGTGCCGTTCGATCCCTAACAATTGGTATCAGAGTAGGTTCACTCTCATATTTGGTTTAAAACCCAAGAGAGATGTCTTACTCAAGCATGCAAGAGGGTCACTCCATTACACATCCATCTATGTTTAATGGGTTGGATTACACGTATTGGAAGACTCGTATAAGGATCTTTCTTATTTCCATGGATTTTGAGCTTTAGAATATCGTCAAAAATGGATTTCAAAAATCTTCTCTTCTGATGAGTGAATGGAATGAATCAGAGAAAAAGGTTTTTGCTTTAAACACAAAGGCTATGAATGCCTTGTTTTGTGCACTCGACAAAAATGAATTTAATCACGTTTCGATTTGTGAATCGACTTTTGATATTTGGCATAATCTTGAGATCACTCATGAAGGCACAGTTGAGTGAAAGAGTCCAAAATCAACATTCTTGTGCATTCTTATGAACTTTTCTGAATGAAACCAAGTGAGTCCATCGGAGACATGTACACCCGCTTCACGAATGTCATTAATAGACTCAAAGCACTTGGTATAGGTTTTTCTAATTTTGAACTTGTAACTAAAATTTTAAAATCCCTTCCAAAGAGTTGGGATCTAAAAGTTACGGCTATTTAAGAGGCTAAGGATCTTAAAACTTTTCCTCTCGAAGAACTTATTGGGTCTCTAATAACCTATAAAATGATATGCCATGCTCATGAAGAGCTCGAGAACCCTCTTCCAAAGAACAGGAAGGATATGGTATTTAGAACATAAGAAGACCACTTGAAACGAACATCAAGTGATGAGGACAGTGACGATGACATTGCACTTTTAACTCGAAAATTTAAAAAATTTATGAGAAAGAACAAATTTAAAAATGACATTAAAAACAAACTTGAACCAAAAAAGGATCAAGTCATATGTTACGAATGCAAGAAGTTGGGGCACTTCAAAAATAAATGCCCCCAAGCCAAGAAGAAGCAACCAAAGAAGAAAAAAGCTCTAAAGGTGATATGGGACGACTCAAGTGATTCCGAGAATGAAGAAGCAAGCAACAAAGAGGAGACCGACTTCGCACTAATGGCTTTAGGAGAAGAGGTATGTGATTTAATTAATGAAGATTTATCTTTTGATGAACTTTCTATTGCTTTTCATGAATTATTTGATGAGTATAGAACTATTAGTAAGAAGTTTAATTTATTAAAGAAAGAGCATGCTTTATTATAAAATAAGTTTGATAGTCTTCAAACTCCTTCTTTACCCTCATGCTCTAAGTGTGAACACTTAGAAGCAATAAAAAGTGAGAACTTGCTACTTAAAGAGACCCTAAACAAGTTTAAGGTCGGCACCAAGGGCTTGGGCATGATCCTTGTAAACAAGGGTCACGTCATAAATAGAAGTGGAAATGGATTTGTGAGTGGATCTCACCAAAATCCTATCACCTTTATTAAAGGACCCACACTACATGTATCACCTCATTCGAAATGTAATTATTGTTATAAATTCGAACATGTTGTTTACAAATGTCCATTTAAAAAAAATTATTCCACACAAAATTGATATGGGTTCCTAAAGGAACCATAAATAATTCAGTGCTAAATGACAAAGTTAGCATATCAATTTTTGAGGCACCCAAAATCAAATGGGTACCTAAAAACCATCCTCTTTTGTAGACACACTCTCAAGCTAGGAGCAAGAGATGGTATCTTGATAGTGGATACTCAAGGCACATGACTGGAGATCCATCTCAATTCTCTATGCTCACTAGCAAAGAAGAAGGGTATATCACCTTTGGAGACAACAACAAGGGTAAAATCATTGGCAAAGGAACCATAGGTAACAAATCAAGTTTTTCAATTGATGATGTATTACTAGTTGATGGATTAAAACATAATCTTTTGAGCATTAGTCAATTATGCGATAAAGATTATATTGTTAGATTTGAATCTAATGCTTGCATTATTGAAAAACCAAACAACAACATATCCATGATTGCGTTAAAACAAAATAATGTTTACACCATTAACATTGAAGAACTTAGTAATGAAATGTGCTTCTTCATTTTAAATGATGATGCTTTACTTTGGCATAGAAGATTAGGCCATGCAAGCATGAAACTAATATCTAAAATTTCTTCTAGGGAACTAGTACGAGGAATTCTAAATATCAAGTTTATCAAGGACAAAGTATGCGATACATGTTAACTAGGAAAACAAATAAAAGTTAGCTTCAAATCAAAAAATCAAATAAGCACCTCCAGACCATTACAATTGATCCATATGGATTTATTTGGACCAATCGACACAATAAGTCTAGGAGGTAGCAAATATGCATTTGTCATTGTAGATGACTATAGTAGATATATTTGGACCTATTTTTTAGCTCATAAAAATGATTGCTTTAAATATTTTTCTAAATTTTGTAAACTTACTCAAAACAAAAAGGGTTTCATGATTTCATTGATTCGAAGTGATCATGGTGGAGAATTCCAAAACCATAACTTCTAAAATTTTTGTGAATCTAATGGGTATAACCACAACTTCTCTACTCTAAGAAATCCTTAACAAAATGGGGTAGTAGAAAGAAAGAATAGAAATTTACAAGAAATGGCAAGAACCATGTTAAATGAATATAGTTTACCCAAGTACTTTTGGGCCGAAGCCATTAATACGGCTTGCTATGTCATGAATAGGGTTCTAGTAAGACCATCTCTATTCAAAACCCCCTATAAATTATGAAATAACAAAAAACCAAATGTTTCTTATTTTAAAGTTTTCGGTTGCAAATGCTTTATCTTGAATGAAAAGGATGCCTTAGGAAAATTTGAAGCTAAATCCGATGAAAGTATCTTTCTTGGTTATTCTTCCGTTTCTAAAGCTTTTCGGGTTTTTAACAAAAAAAACTTTAGTTATAGAAGAGTCTATTTATGTAGTTTTTAATGAATTTTTTAAATTTAAGAAAAATGACTTTGATGATAATCTTGGTTTTGATGGTTTAAATTTAAATGAACCCTCTCCTCAAAATAGTAACTTGGATACATCTTCTTCCCAAATTTCCTTATATAAGGAATGGAAGTATGTAGATGTCCATCCTAAGGAGCTAATTATCGAAGACACATCAAAAGGGGCTCAAACTAGTTCCACTTTTAAAAAATTTTGTGCACATGCCACTTTTCTTTCTCAAATTGAACCTAAGTGCATTGACGATGCCTTGAAAAATGATTCTTGGGTTATTGTAATGCAAGAAGAATTGAATCAATCTGAGAGGAATGAGGTATGGAAGCTTGTTCCTAGACCTAGTGACATTTAGTTATTGGTACTAAATGGGTCTTTAGAAACAAGTAAGATGAATGTGGTATCGTGGTTAGAAACAAGACTAGACTAGTGGCCAAAGGTTTCAATCAAGAAGATGGTATTGATTACGAAGAGACCTTCGCTCCTATGGCAAGATTAGAAGCCATTAGGATGCTCCTTGCCTATGCTAGTAGTAATAATTTTAAATTATTTTAAATGGATGTCAAAAGTGCTTTCTTAAATAGCTTTATTTCCGAAGAAGTGTTTGTTGAATAACCTCCCAGTTTTAAAAACTCTTCTTTTCCTAACCATATGTTTAAATTGACTATGGCTCTCTATGGGTTAAAACAAGCTCTAAGGGCTTGGTATGAGAGACTTAGCTCATTTCTAATTTTAAATAATTTTACTAAAGGCAAGGTTGATCCTATATTGTTTGTTAAATATTTTAAAAATAATTTTCTTATTATTCAAATTTATGTTGATGACATTATTTTTGGTTCTACTAATAAATCATTATGTGAATCATTTACCAAGTGTATGAGTCATGAACTTGAAATGAGCCTAATGGGTGAACTAACCTTCTTTTTAGTATTACAAATTAAACAACTTAGTAATAGTATATTTCTTAATCAATCTAAATATACATTAGAATTGTTAAAACGATTTAACATGGATGGTTCAAAAGCTATAAACACTCCTATGAGTACTTCCACTAAGTTAGATATGAACGAAAGTGGAGAAAGTTTTGATCAAAAAACATATAGGGGGATGATAGGTAGCTTACTTTACCTCATCACAACTAGACCAGATATCATATTTAGTATAGGTTTATGTGCAATATTCTAAGCTAATCCTAAGTTATCTCACCTTAAAGCCGTTAAAAGAATACTTAGATATCTTAAAGGAATTTCTAACCTAGGATTATGGTATCCTAAATCCGATGACTTTGATTTAAAAGCCTACGCGAATGCAGATTTTGGCAGATGTAGAATAGATAGAAAAAGCACATCCGGAACATGTCCATTTTTAGGATATGCACTTGTTTCTTGGTCATCCAAGAAACAAAACTCGGTTGCACTATCTACGGTCGAAGTCGAATACATAGCTGCAAGTGCATGTTGTGTACAAGTTATTTGGATGAAAAATACATTAGAAGACTGTGGAATTTATTTAAAAAATATTCTCATAAAATGCGATAACACAAGTGCTATTTGTCTAACCAAAAATCCTATTCAACACTCTAGAACTAAGCATATTGACATTAGGCATCACTTTATACGAGATCACGTCAATAATAATGATATCATTCTAGAATTTATTGATACAAAGCATTAATTAGCGGACATTTTCATAAAACTTTTAAATGAAGAATAATTTGACTTTATTAGAAGGGAATTAGACATGTTGAATTATCCTCGTGAATGAGTTTTATTGTATGCCTTTTCTAAAAATTTTTCATCATCTTTTTGGTTTTCGTGGATTTGACTTTATTTTTAAAATTTCGTAATTATCTTATAACATCTTAAAGAGTGATACAAGACACCATTTTATTTTAATCAAACACATTAAACTTCTGAAAAAATAAAAAAATTATATTTTTAAGTGTGCTAGCAGTGGTATCGCTAGAACTGGCGGTAGCACCGCCTAAGCGCTCGGTCCCTAGGCGGTGGCACCGCTCGGTTGGTGGTGGCACCGCCCGAGAGCCCCCTTATATAAAGGGAGGGTTAGGGCCCGTGGTGGAACCGCCCCCAACTCGTGAGAGAACTCCCAAGCTCTCTTCCCATCCCCTCTAAACCTCTCTAAACCTTTTAGAAGACTAAGAGAGGGTTCCATCTTGGATCAAGACCTCCCAAGAAATCTCATATAAGGTAACATCTGAATTTTTTTTTCTCAATACATGGCTTATTCCTTAAAGTTCTTTCTTGATCTATCATCATGATTAGATATGGCTCCTAAGAGATCATCAAGGGACAAAGGAAAAAGGTTAGAAGGAGGTTCATATGATCGATCCCTCTTTAGATCTAATGAAGTAGCCCTTAGGTACTCTAATTTCCATGCAAGAACCGTGCATAAGGGAAAACATGTTGATCTAGGTAAACTAGGAAGCCCAGAACCCATTAGGTGGTTCGCCGATTTGGATGTCTTGCCTATCTTATAAATCGATGAACTAATTTACCCTAGGTTGGTTAAGTTGTTTTACGTAAATTTAAGTGTGGATGATGATAACTTGACTACCTACCTTTTCGGAACCCAAATTCAATTTTTTGATAGTACAATATGTGAGCTAATTGGAATATCAGAAAAGGATAGGGGTTGTTATTTTAGAGGCCAGTGGAATATGGATGCAATCGGAGTAACCTACTCCAAGGCTTTAGAAACTATTTTTACAAATCCTAACCTAGGCATAGTTCCCAAAAGCTGTGAGCACTTATTACCCTTTAATTCTAAAATTCTTTATCACATCATCATAAGCATTCTTATTTCTAAATAATATCACCATGATGAGATTAGTGTAATAGAGTTAAGTACCATGTATTGGATTATGACCGGACAAAATAACTATTTTGGATATTTGATCCAGCAATATATGATGGACATAATATCCAGAGACTTGATGTTACCATATGGAGGTTTAATCACTAGATTGTTACTTCCACACAATATTTGTATATCACCCAATGAAGAAGTAATACAAGTCGATAAATATAACACTATTAATAGAAACCTACTCAAGAGACTTAGGTGCACATTTAGAAATGGTATATGGACTAGGTAGCCTAAAAGGACTGATCCAGCTCCCCCACCAGTAGAACAAACCGAAATACCAATTTTTAGGAGAAATTAATCTCCTCCTCCTAGTCCCTTTGGTGCAGCACCATCCGAACTAGCTCCTACTCCATCTTCTGAAAATCCAATCATGATAGAAATAAATCAAGTCAAATCACAATAAGAGCAAATCAAATTACAGCAAGCTGAAATTTTGAGGAAAGTACGATAGATGAACCGAAAGATAGATCACATGTATAGACACTTTGGAATTCCTCCTGAGGAATAGTTATTGTATTAAACCTTTTTGACTATTGTAAACCTTTATTGTACCTTGATATACTTTTAAAATTGTCCTACTATATGATGTTGTATGTTTCTTTCCGAAATTTTGTCAACTTTGGGTATCATCAATGACATCTTTTGAATGTTTTTTTTATCCTTCAATCGTAACATTTTGATGATGCTTTCATGATATTTTGGATGATTTGATGTCTTCCTTGAATGATCGATCTTAATGACATAGTAAAATTGATTTCATTTTATAAATGTCAAGTTGAAGCTTTGTGAATTTTGACATCTCCTTCTCACGATTTTTAAATTCATATGAGATGTTTTGATGAATGGCTTTAATGATCTATACTTCCATTGTGTAATCTTATTCCTAGATTTTCAATTTGCTATCTTAAACCTTTCATTCTCCTTCATAAATGAATCTTTTACAGCTTGATGAATGATGATTGATCATTTTCTAAATTTCATAAACTTGACTTAAAATGATGATCAAAACATTTTTGGATTTATCAGGTGACATATTTCATTTTCTAAGCCTCATGAATCAAATATGTTTGATATACTTGATAAATCACCACTCTTACATTTTTTTATACTTCACCTCCTTTTTGTTGATGATAAAGGGGGAGAAGAATATGCAAACATATTGATGACATGTGTAAATGATTTGATAAAAAGTCTTGCATGCATCATATTGAGAAGAATATAACAAATAAATTAGCAAATATCTTATATGTGTTATATTGTGATTCAATTGCTTTTGCCATGCTTTATAATTGAAAATTGGTTGATATCTTTAAAAGCAATTGCAATAAAATTTATATCGTATCGCAATGCATGATATGTTTCGCAAATGCTTAACATGTAGATTTTTGAAAAATTTGCTATCATATCATGTATAATAAATTGGTATCCTTTATTGGAATGATAAGTTATCATCTCATGATGTATTGCTCAATTGATATCATACCTTGCATTTGTATTAATATCATTTGATCCATATTTTATTTCAAATTAAAATTGGTATTTCTTGTCGAAATGATAAATGTCTATTATCATTCGACTGAAATTAATTGTCATGTCTTGACATTATAAAAAATATGAAGTTTCGTATTTATGAATAAAAGCTCATGCTTGTTAAGCATGATAATAAGTTCAATGGATGGAGCTTATCAGTTTCGGCTTGAATTCAAAAAGATTGAATTCAAGTGTTTTTACTTTCTCATAATATGACATATAAATAGGGGGAGTTAAGATTAACTCCATCATCAATTGATTATCATCATAAAAAAGGGGGAGATTGTTGAATCTTGGATTTTGATGATGAAGTCAATTGGTGAATTATTTGTTCTAATCCATATTGTTGAGATAAGTGTGCAGGATTAACTATGATAACATGAAAACATAAAGTGATTTACTGAGGTCAAGTTCACTGAGAGTTCGAGAGTTCACCGGAAGTCCGAAGGATCATCGGAAGTGCTACCGGAACCAACCGAGATAGAATCAGGGACTTGCCGAAGGTTTCGAAAGTTCATCGAAAAAGTCGTTAGAGGTTCGCGGAGATCACTGAGAAGGTTTGGAAGCTTGCCAAAGACTCGTCGAACTCACTATAGAATCCGGGAGCCTATTGGGAGTCTGCTAGAAGAAATCCGAGGGAGTGTCAAAAGTCCGTCGGAAGTTCATCGGAATGCTCGTCGGAAGAAGACTTGAAGATGTCAGTTTAAAATTACTTAGAATTATATTTTAATTTCGTAGTTAGCACATAATTAGGGTAAGGATTAGGTAATAATCCTGTTAAACCCTGGTAGGAGCCAATTGGGCCCTAATTGGGTTGATTTGGGCTGAAGTTAGGGCCCATTTAGCCTTGTTAGAATTAGCCTGGTGGTGGCATCGCCAGACCCAAGTGGTGGCACCGCCCTAGGTCAGCGATAGTACCCAAGCGGTGGTATTGCTAGTGTCAGGCGGTGGTACCGTCAGTAACCTGGAAAACCGAGAAGATTCAAATTTGGGCTCCAAATTTAAATCCTCTTGGAGGCTATGAAAACCCCTCCCATCCTTAGGTTCCTGCATGCAAGCACGTACACCTTGAAAGCCAAAAAACTCTATTCAAATCTCTAGAAATCCATCCTTAAGTTTTCTCTTGTGTTCGATTCAAAAGAAAGGAGTGAGTGCTTGTAAGGATTATCTCTTAAGCCCGTCAAAAGGAGAAAGCACTATAAAAGGGAATTAGTCTTCGCCTTTGGAAGGAAGACACCTAGTGGAAAGCCAATGGCCTCAAGAGAAGAGGAATCAGGAGTAGACGTAGGTCGTATGACCGAACCACTATAAAAATTCTGGTTTGTGTTTCAATATTGTTATTTACATTTCTGCAAATTGGTTCATTTACTTACTCTGCTTCCTCCTCAGTTTCTTATGAATCATTTTAAGTTTATATGTAATCGAAACTGGATTTCATCAAAAAGTATTTTTGTTGCACAAAGTTTCCAAAGTTATTTTAAATCATCGAAAAATTATCTTTATTAACCACTGCACTAATTCACCCCCCCTCTTAGTGCTATTCGATCTCTAACATTAGTTTAGAGGTTTCTTTTTAGAGAAGCATTAGGAGTTGATTAGAAGTAGGGGTCTTGAGTAGGGGGAGTTGATTAGAAGTAGGAGTCTTGGGTAGGAGTCTTATTAGGAGTTGGGGTTTAGAAGCACTATAAATAGCCATATATTCACCCTCTTTTCTTAATGAATAGATCAATCCTTTTAACAGCCTTTGAGCAGCAACTTGGAGGAAGGAACCCCTATAGAGTTCCAAGGAGGTCAATCCCCTAAAGAGATCAAACCCAAGCTTAGAATCCGCAAGGGTTCTAATAGCATACTAGTATAAAAAATGAATTAAAGCTAAAAAACCTTAGCTATTTTTAATCTTATAGGAAACTATCTACATTGCTTTCATTGGATTTCCTTAAAAGTGATTTTAATTGATGATTTTAGATTTGTTTTCATATGAGATAATACGTCGGTGTCTATGACTTGAGATATATCATATATAAAACATTTTTTTTCATGATTCTCAAAAATATTTATCCAAATAAAACTTAATTCCTTCACTTCATATTTAAGAGTTGAGATTTGTTTTATATGAATCCAGGTTTTTCATTAATTACTCTCTTACGATTCTTCTTGGTATTAACTAAGGAAAAGATTTATCTAAATAAACCATAATATGTTACTAAACTTCTTGATGTTTATAACTTGAATTTTACTCTGTACAATTTCCTTATATTTATGATTTGTATTTCTTATGATGTGATTGAATCATTGTTATAAAAGTTGAGGAATTTGATGGCTTGCACTTCTCAAAAGAAAAGTAAAGCTTGCATTGTTCAATAATCAAAGAGTGACTTGAATGCTAAATGTAAGATTGATATCATCCGCTTGAATGATAGGTTGAATTTTATTGGATGATTGATTTGAATATTAAATGTTAGCACCATTGGAATGTTAAATGTTAAATATAGAAGGTTGAATAATTGAATATTAAAATTATAGCTTGAAATAAGCTGAAGGTAGTGCACCAGTGATAACATCGCTAGAGCATACTGCCCATAGGTGGTAGCACCACCCAATTGGTGGTACCATTGCCCGAGACCCAACCCTATAAAAGGGTCTTTAGGGCTGGTGGTAGAACCACCCCCAACACCTCCTACACCTTTCTAAAACCTTCACCTCTCATTCCCCTTCCTCTCCCTCTAGAAACTCAAGAAAACCCCTCTCTTCTATAAATTTAAGGATCAATCTCAACCCTTTTGAGGATTACTACAAGGGTAATCATTAAACTTTAAGGTCAATTTGTTGCTTGAACTTGCTTCTTATATGTAGTTCTTTCATTGATAATACATGCAATTCCATGGCACCTAGAAGATCCTCAAGGGATAAAGGAAAGAGGAGATTAGATGAAACCTATGACCCTATACTCTTTGACTCAAATAAGCATGCTCTTAAATTCTTAACCTTTGAGTCTAGAAGTGTCCATAAGGGAAAATATGTGGATCTAGAAGAATTGAGTGATTTGGAATCAATTCAATAGTTCACTAACTTAGATGTCCTTTTAATTCTTCAAATTAGTGAACTCATTTATCCTAAACTTGTTTGATTGTTTTACAATAACTTGCATGTGGATGGATATGATAGAGTGTTTACTTATCTCTTCGAGCATCACATACCCATTGTGATAGCGTAATTTAGAGCCTTATAGGAATTCCTAAGAAAAGAAGAGGTTGCTATTTTAAAGGATAATGGGACATATAATCGATTGGAGTTATAAATTTTGAGGCTTTAGGTATTATTTTTAGAAACCTAAAGTTGTCTATCATTCCAAAAAATTATGAACATTTACTACCTTTCAACACAAAAGTGCTTCATCATATCATGATAAGTATTCTATTTTCAAAACAACATCATCATGATGAAGTTAGTCAAATGAAATTATGAACAATGTATTGGATTATATTAAGACACGATAACTGTTTTGAATATTTGATACTGCAAAACATGATTGAATTATCAATGAAAGATATGATGCTTCTATATGGTGGCTTAATTACTATATTAATACATGCCCATGACATAGTCATTCCACTAGATAAAGAAACTATGAAGCTAGATAGATTTAATATCATTAATAAAAATCTTTCAAGAATATTAAGATGTATAATAAGAATGATGTTTAGACTAGATTATCTAGGAAAACTGATCCTCCCCCACTTGAGCCAGAACCAGAAATACCTATACATAGGGGAAGTCAATCTCCTCTTACTAGTCCCTTTGAGGTAGCACCTACGGAACCAACACCTTCCTCATCTGCCGATCCCATAGTAACTCGATTGGATCGAATTGAACTTCGTCAAGATCAAATCTTAACTAAGATGCAACGAATTTATCGATAACTTGATACTTTATTTAGGCATTTTGATTTATCACTATCTGAATAGCTTGTGTTGAATCTCGGATTTTGATGATAAAATCAATTGGTGAAATACTTGTTCTAATCTATATTGTCAAAGATAAGTGTGCAGGATTAACTACGATGGGTCAGAAACATAAAGTGATTTGCCGACGTTAAGTCCGTCCAATGTTCAAGAGTTCATCGGAAGTCCGAAGGATCATCGGAAGTGTTGCCGGAACCAATCAAGATCGAATCAGGGACTTGCCGAAGTTTTCAGAAGTTCATCACAAAAATCGTTGAAGGTTCGCGAAACTTTGCCGAGAAGGTTCGGAAGCTTGTCGAAGACTCGTTGAGCGTGACTTACAAGCCGGGAGCATGCTGGGAACCCGTCGGAAGAAATCCGAGGGAAATATCAGAGGACCATCGAAGTCTCAACGAAAAGCTCGCCGGAATAAGACTTGAAGAAAGTCGGTTTAAATCATTGTTAATTATATTTTTTTAACTTCGTAGTTAGCATGTACTTAGGGTAAGGATTTCGAATTAATCTTGCTCTAAATTAGTAGGGGCCAACCAGGCCCTTACTAGGCTTTTTGGGCTTTGGATAAGACCCATTTAGCAAAGCAAACTGCCAGGCGGTAGCACCGCCTGGCAGCCGTGTGCTAGGCGGTAGTACCGCCCAGCCTGGAGTGGTAGTACCGCCCGGCCACATGGCTAAGCGGTGGTAGTACCGCCCAGCCTAGAGCGGTAGTACCGCCCAGCCTGGAGCAGTAGTATCGCCCGACCACATGGCTAAGCGGCGGTAGTACCGCCCAGCCTGGAGCGGTAGTACCGCCCGGCCACATTGCTAAGCGGTGGTAGTACCGCCTGCTCCAAGCGGTTGCACCACATGTACAAGATGTCGATCTAGCGACGACAAAGCGTAGTACCACCTCTAACAAAGCGCACCACCGCCTGCACTTCGGAATTTCAAATTTGATTTGGAGCCCAATTTTGAATCCATTTTGGATCTATAAATACCCCCCCTTTCTCAGCTGAAAGGGTAACCCTTTTTGAGAGTTAGAATCTTGGTTTTGAGTCTTTGAAAAGTCTTGAAAAGTCTTGTTCTTGCTAAGTGTTTACCTCCTTCTTCTTCTTGAGAAATCTTGTAAGAGTGTGAACTTCTTGTAAAGGGTTGTAAAAAGGGGTATTGGTCCTTCCCTTTCAAAGGATTGCTAGTGGAAGTGCGGAGCCTCATCGGGAAGGCTTCAAGAGTGGATGTTGGTCATTTGACCGAACCACTATACATCATTATGTTCATGAATGTGTGAGTGTTTACATTTCTGAATCATTTCATTACTTAGCTGCAAATTGTTTCGTTCCTTGCTGCTTCATTTACTCAAGCAACTTCTTACAAGTTCTCTTTCAACGAATCGAAGTCTTCCTACGAACTTGTCTTTATACGAAATCGGATTCAAAGTTACATATTTAATCTGCTGCACTAATTCACCCCCCCCCTCTTAGTGCCTTTTTGATCCTAACAATTGGTATCAGAGCAAGGTTTGCTCTCATATTGGTTTAAAACCCAAGAGAGATGGCCTACTCCGGTATGCAAGAGGGTTACTCCATTACTCGTCCGCCTATGTTTAATGGGTTGGATTATACGTATTGGAAGACTCGTATGAGGATTTTTCTCATTTCTATGGATCTTGAACTTCGGAATATTGTTGAAAATGGATTTGCAAAATCTTCTTTTCCGATGAGTGAGTGGAATGAGTCGGAAAGAAAGATTTTTGCTCTCAATGCAAAGGCTATGAATGCCTTATTTTGTGCGCTTGATAAGAATGAGTTTAATCGGGTTTCTATTTGTGAATCGGCTTTTGATATTTGGCGCACTCTTGAAATCACTCATGAAGGCACTAGCCGAGTGAAAGAGTCCAAAATCAACATTCTTGTGCACTCTTATGGACTTTTTCGGATGAAACCAAATGAGTCCATTGGAGACATGTACACCCGCTTTACGGATGTCATCAATGGACTTAAGGCTCTTGGTAAAGGTTTTTCTAACTTTGAGTTGGTAACTAAAATTTTAAGATCCCTTCCAAAGAGTTGGGATCAAAAAGTTACGGCCATTCAAGAGGCCAAGGATCTTAAAATATTTCCGCTTGAAGAACTTATTGGGTCTCTAATGACCTATGAGATGATGTGCCATGCTCATAAAGAGCTTGAGAACCCCCTTCCAAAGAACAGGAAGGATATGACACTTAGAACACAAGAAGACCACTTGAAAGGAACATCAAGTGATGAGGACAGTGACAAAGACATTGCACTTTTGACTCGAAAGTTTAAGAAATTTATAAGAAAGAACAAGTTTAAAAACGACACAAAAAATAAATTTGAACACAAAAAGGACCAAGTTATTTGCTACGAATGCAAAAAGCCGGGACACTTCAAGCATGAATGCCCTCAAGCCAAGAAGAAGCAACCCAAGAAGAAGAAAGCATTCAAGGCTACTTGGGATGATTCAAGTGACTCCGAGGTCGAAGAGGCAAGCAACAAAGAGGAGGCTAACTTCGCTCTAATGGCCCTTGGAGAAGAGGTTAGTGAATTATTTAGTGAAGAATTATCTTTCGATGAGCTTTCTATCACTTTTCATGAGTTATTTGATGAATATAGAACTATTAGTAAGAAGTTCAATTTGCTTAAGAAAGAGCATGCTTTATTATAAAATAAGTTCAATAACCTCCAAACTCCTTCTCTACCCCCATGCTCTAAGTGTGAGCACTTAGAAGAAGTAAAAAGGGAGAACTTACTACTTAAAGAGACCTTAAACAAGTTTAAGGTCGGTAGCAAGGGCTTGGACATGATCCTTGCAAACAAGGGTCACGTCGAAAATAGAAGTGGAATAGGATTTGTGAGTGGATCTCATCAAAATCCCACTACCTTCATTAAAGGATCCACATTGCATGTATCACCCCATTTGAAATGCAATTTTTGTGGTAAAACGGGACATGTTGCTTACAAATGTCCGTTCAAGAAAATTAGTCCACAAAATTAATATGGGTTCCCAAAGGAACCATAAACAACTCAATGCCAAATTACAAATTAAGTAGATCAATTTGTAGGGCACCCAAAATTAAATGGGTACCTAAAAACCATCCTCTTTTGTAGACAAACTCACAAGCTAGGAGCAAGAAATGGTATCTTGATAGTGGATGCTCAAGGCACATGACCGGAGATCCATCTCATTTCTCTATGCTCTCTAGCAAAGAAGAAGGGTATGTCACCTTCGGAGACAACAACAAGGGTAAAATCATTGGCAAAGGAACCATTGGTAACAAATCAAGTTTTTCAATTGATGATGTTTTGTTAGTTGATGGCTTAAAATATAATCTCTTAAGCATTAGTCAATTGTGCGATAAAGGCTATGTTGTTAGATTTGAATCTAATGTTTGCATCATTGAAAAAACAAACAATAACATATCCATGATTGCTTTAAAGCAAAACAATGTCTACACCATAAATATTGATGAATTATGTAATGAAATATGTTTTTCGGTTTTGAATGATGATGCTTGGCTTTGGCATAGGAGATTAGGCCATGCAAGCATGAAACTAATTTCTAAGATTTCATCTAGAGAATTAATAAGAGGCATCCCAAATATGAAATTTGTTAAGGACAAGGTATGTGATGCATGTCAACTAGGAAAACAAATAAAGACTAGTTTCAAATCAAAAAATCAAATTAGCACCACTAGACCATTGCAATTGATCCATTTGGACTTATTTGGACCAATTGACATAACAAGCCTAGGAGGTAGCAAATATGCCTTTGTAATTGTGGATGATTATAGTAGATACACTTGGACCTATTTCTTGGCTCATAAAAGTGATTGCTTCAAATATTTTTCTAAATTTTATAAACTCACTCAAAATAAAAAGGGTTTTATGATATCATCAATTCGAAGTGATCATGGAGGTGAATTTCAAAACCATGACTTTCAAATTTTTTGTGAAATTAACGGATATGATCATAACTTTTCTACTCCAAGAAATCCACAACAAAATGGAGTAGTGGAAAGGAAAAATAGAAGTTTACAAGAAATGGCTAGAACCATGTTAAATGAATACAATTTACCAAAATATTTTTAGGCCGAAGCCGTGAATACGGCTTGCTATGTTATGAATAGAGTTCTAGTGAGACCATCCCTATCTAAAACTCCATATGAATTATGGAATGATAAAAAACCGAATGTTTCTTATTTTAAAGTTTTTGGTTGTAAATGCTTTATTTTAAATGAAAAGGATGCCTTAGGAAAATTTGATGCAAAATCCAATGAAGGCATATTTCTTAGTTATTCTTCCGTTTCTAAGGCTTTTCGTGTTTTCAACAAAAGAACCTTAGTTATAGAAGAATCTATTCATGTGGTTTTTAATAAAATTTCCGAATTTAAGAAAAAACATTTTGATGATGATTTTGTCTTTGATAATTTGAATTTGAATGAACCCTCTCCTCAAAACAACAACTTGGATGCATCTTCTTCAAAAACTTCCTTACCCAAGGAATGGAAGTATGTAGATGCTCATCCCAAGGAGTTAATTATAGGAGATGCATCGAAAGGGGTTCAAACTCGCTCTTCTTTCAAAGATTTTTGTGCCCATGCCGCTTTTCTTTCTCAAGTTGAACCAAAATGCATTGATGATGCCTTGAAAGATGATTCTTGGGTTATCGCAATGCAAGAAGAATTAAATCAATTTGAGAGGAATGAGGTATGGAAGCTTGTTCCTAGACCAAATGACCACTTAGTTATTGGTACTAAGTGCGTCTTTAGAAACAAGCAAGATGAATGTGGTATCGTGGTTAGAAACAAGGCTAGACTAGTGGCCAAAGGTTTCAACCAAGAAGAAGGTATTGATTACGAAGAAACCTTCACTCCGATGGCAAGATTAGAAGCCATTAGGATGCTCCTTGCCTATGCTAGTAGTAATGATTTCAAATTATTTCAAATGTATGTCAAAAGTGCATTCTTAAATGGTTTTATCTCTGAAGAAGTGTATGTCGAACAACCACCTGGATTTGAAAATTCTCTTCTCCCTAACCATGTGTTTAAGCTAACTAAGGCTTTATATGGTCTAAAACAAGCCCCTAGGGCTTGGTATAAGAGGCTTAGTTCCTTTTTAATTTCAAATGATTTCACTAAAGGCAAGGTTTATACTACATTGTTTATTAAACATTTTGAAAATAATTTTCTTATTGTTCAAATTTATGTTGATGATATTATTTTTGGTTCTTCGGATGAATCACTATGTGAATCTTTTGCCAAGTGTATGAGTCATGAATTTGAGATGAGTCTAATGGGAGAGTTAACCTTCTTTCTTGGATTACAAATTAAACAACTTAGTAATGGCATATTTCTTAATCAATCTAAATATACATTAGAATTATTAAAATGATTTAATATGGACAGCTCAAAAGCCATCCACACTCCAATGAGTACTTCCACCAAGTTAGACTTGGATGAAGGTGGAGAAAATTTTGATCAAAAGACATATAGGGGCATGATAGGTAGCCTGCTTTATCTTACTGCAACTAGGCCAGATATCATGTTTAGTGTGGGACTTTGTGCGAGATTTCAAGCTAATCCTAAGTTGTCTCACCTTAAAGCCATTAAAAGAATTTTTAGATATCTTAAAGGTACTCCTAATCTAGGATTATGGTATCCAAAATCTGATGACTTTAATTTGATAGCCTATGCAGATGCAGATTTTGGTGGATGTAGAATAGATAGAAAGAGTACATTTGGAACATGCCAATTTTTAGGACATGCACTCGTTTCTTGGACTTCCAAGAAACAAAATTCGGTTGCAATATCTACGGCGGAAGCCGAATACATAGCCACAAGTGCATGTTGTGCTCAAGTCATTTGGATGAAAAATACACTAGAAGATTATGGAATTCATTTAAATAACATTCCTATAAAATGTGATAATACAAGTGCTATTTGTCTTACAAAAAATCCTATTCAACACTCTAGAACTAAACACATTGACATAAGACATCACTTTATACGAGATCATGTTAACAATAACGATGTTACTCTTGAATTTATCGATACAAAACATCAATTAGTGGACATTTTTACGAAATCTTTAAATGAGGAACAATTTGACTTCATTAGGAGGGAATTAGGCATGTTAAACTGCCCTAATAAATAAGCTTTATTGTATAAGTTTTTTTTTATTTCGGTTTTCAACGATTTGAACTTCTCTCGGATTTCTTCTTAAAATTTTGGACTTCTTTTTGACATCATCCTATCCATGAAATCTCCGAAAACAAGTTCAGGATAAACCAAAAAAAAAAAATAAAAATGGGCCAATGGTAGTATCAGCTTGAACCGTGAGAGTACCGCTGGGTACTCTGCTCCCCAGCGGTAGCACCGCCTGTTAGCGGTAGTATCGCCTAAACACCCCAAATAAAAGGGGGTGTTAGGGTCGGCAGAGAACCGACCAAAACCTGCGCCGCTCTCCATCTACTAAGATCCGATCATGCTTGCCTTGCATCAAATCTCATCACAAAGAAACTGAAATTCTGAAGGAAATGCGACAAATGAACTGCAAAATAGATCACTTGTATACATATTTTGGCGTTCCTCCTCCGGAGTAGCTGTTGTTCTCTGTTTTAAAACACTTGTCCTGTTATATTTCTGACTACTATGGATGATGTGGTGTGTTATTACTTTCATCTACCTAGCTTTTGAATGCACTTTCATAATTCGATTTGATCGTAATTTTTGACTTGAGACCCTCCTTCTTGTGACCACTATGGATGACACTTTTTCGAATGGTTTCTTGCTCTCTCCATAGCTTATTTAATTCCAATGAATGATTTCTTTACCTTCATTATTTTTTTTGTTGATGACAAAGGGGAGAAAATATAAATTGCTATGATGAAGTTATAATATGCTTAAAGCAAAATATGAATCAATTGTATCGCATTGCAAACGCTTAAGAACTCTTATTCTTGAAATAAGCTACTTTTTATTTGATATCATATTAAAACACACGTTTGGGATATCGCTTGATCTTTATCATGTTTGAATTCATTTTTCTGATTATTATAGGTGTAAATACTTTGACATTGTTTAAAGTACATTGTTTTTAGTATTTATGCCTAAGCTTGTCTTTTAAGCTTTATGTTGAATGACATCTATACGACTTGGCTTAAATTCAAAAGATTGAATTCAAGCGCCTTTTTTTTACCTTCTGATTATATGGCATATAGATAGGGGGAGTTGAGTTTAACTCCATCATCAATTGATTGTCATCATAAAAAAGGGGGAGATTGTTGAATCTCGGATTTTGATGATAAAATCAATTGGTGAAATACTTGTTCTAATCTATATTGTCAAAGATAAGTGTGCAGGATTAACTACGATGGGTTAGAAACATAAAGTGATTTGCCGACGTTAAGTCCGTCCAATGTTCAAGAGTTCATCGGAAGTCGGAAGGATCATCGGAAGTGTCATCCGGAACCAATCAAGATCGAATCGGGACTTGCCGGTTTTCGAAGTTCATCACAAAGATCGTTGAAGGTTCGCGAAACTTTGCCGAGAAGGTTTGGAAGCTTGTCGAAGACTCGTTGAGCATGACTTACAAGCCGGGAGCATGCTGGGAACCCGTCGGAAGAAATCTGAGGGAAATATCGGAGGACCGCCGAAGTCTCAACGAAAAGCTCGCCGGAATAAGACTTGAAGAAAGTCGGTTTAAATCATTATTAATTATATTTTTTTAACTTCGTAGTTAGCATGTACTTAGGGCAAGGATTTTGAATTAATCTTGCTCTAAATTAGTAGGGGCCAACCAGGCCCTTACTAGGCTTTTTGGGCTTTGGATAAGACCCATTTAGCAAAGCAAACTGCTAGGCGGTAGAACCGCCTGTGCCAGGCGGTAGCACCGCTTGGCAGCCGTGTGCTAGGCGGTAGTACCACCCAGCCTGGAGCGGTAGTATCGCCCGGCCACATGGCTAAGCGGCGGTAGTACCGCCCAGCCTGGAGCGGTAGTACCGCCCGGCCACATTGCTAAGCGGCGGTAGTACCGCCTGCTCCAGGCGGTTGCACCGCCTGTACAGTATCAGTCTAGCGACTGACAGGCGGTAGTACCACCTCTAACAGGCGGTAGCACCGCCCAGACCCGGGAATTCCAAATTTGATTTGGAGCCCAATTTTGAATCCATTTTGGATCTATAAATACCCCCCCTTTCTCAGCTGAAAGGGTAACCCTTTTTGAGAGTTAGAATCTTGATTTTGAGTCTTTGAAAAGTCTTGAAAAGTCTTGTTCTTGCTAAGTGTTTATCTCCTTCTTCTTCTTGAGAAATCTTGTAAGAGTGTGAACTTCTTGTAAAGGGTTGTAAAAAGGGGTATTGGTCCTTCCCTTTCAAAGGATTGCTAGTGGAAGTGCGGAGCCTCATCGGGAAGGCTTCAAGAGTGGATGTAGGTCATTTGACTGAACCACTATACATCATTATGTTCATGAATGTGTGAGTGTTTACATTTCTGAATCATTTCATTACTTAGCTGCAAATTGTTTAGTTCCTTGCTGCTTCATTTACTCAAGCAACTTCTTACAAGTTCTCTTTCAATGAATCGAAGTCTTCCTACGAACTTGTCTTTATACGAAATCGGATTCAAAGTTACATATTTAATCCGCTGCACTAATTCACCCGCCCCCCTTTTAGTGCCTTTTCGATCCTAACAGCTTGTATATTTCTTCTTCCTTTTTATTGATAACAAAAGAAGAAGAACACCTTTCCTTTTGTTATACTCTTTAATATATTATACTCTTTGTCTTGCATTCTATGATGTACTTTTAGATGTTATGTACCTTCTTTCAATATTATGATGCACTTCTTGATGATATTATGATGCATGCAACACTCTATGATTTTATAAGAAGAGGATTAGGCTTGTTAAATCTTCTGAATGCATGAGTTCCTCTTATATATTTTTTGGATTTCTCAGTTTTTATAAATTGAGTTTTCTTTTTATCGAGATCATTTCCTTTCATCTTCTTGTGATTTTTATTCATGGATTTTTAATATACTTGATCTTTCATTTGATGATTTTTCTATGAATCCTTCCTCTCTCTACTTAAGAAAGAAAAAATTTTATTCGTGGACTTTGAGTATACTTGATCTTTTATGTGATGATCATTTCCTATGAACCCTTCTTCTTTCTATTTATAAGAATAAGGGATTTGATTCATGAACCTTTAGTATGCACATCTTGATTTTTTATGTGATGGATCCTTTCTCTTCCTATTTACGGAAGTAGAAGCTTGTTTTATGGACTTTCGGTTCTTATGACTTGATATTTTTCTTATGAATGAATTCCTCCCTTCTTCTTTTTCTTCTTCTTATTCTTATGACAAATGGGAGAAAAAAACATACTAGCATCTTAAAAAAAGTAAAAAACTGCTAGCTTGCACATTCCAAGAAGAACCAAATGTTCTTGCACATCTAAAGAAAAGTGCTAGCTTGCCCATTTCAAAAAGCAAAAGTTGCTATCTTACAAAAGTTTGCTTAACTTCTAATCTCACAAATTTGGTAGCTTGTATAAAATGGTGTAAAACTTGCTTGCATGGTTCAAATACTTATTGAATGTTTCTCATTTTTGTTGATGACAAAGGGGGAGAAATGATGATTGTTTGGTATCATCCAAAAATGATGTCAAGTTTGGTATCATGCATGAAGTAATAAATGGTTAAAAAATATTTTAGGATCATGTATGTTATGCCAAAAATGATTAAAAATTTGAATGATTTGGTATCATATATATTATATTAGGATCAAGTCGGCATAAGAGAGGGGGGGTGGGTGAGTTAGTATGTATGTTAAAAGACGGTTGTGATTCAAAATCCTTCGAGTTGATAAAATTATATCAATGAAATTGTATCGGAAATGATATCAACTTGGCTTAATTGTAAAGTGAAGAGAGCAGCTAAGTAATAAAAGTAAGTAGCAAAGAAAAAACACACCAGATTTATAGTGGTTCGGTCATTATGATCTACGTCCACTTTCGATTCCTCCTTCTTCAAGGTCACTAGCTTTCACTATTGATCTTCCTTTAATGGGTGAAGATCAATCACCCCTTTCTACAGATCTTTCCTCCTTTTAATAAATTCAAGAGTTAACCTTTTACAATTTTCTCACTCCTTAAATATAATTCTAAGCTAGAATAAGTGGAGGTGAACTCTTAAAAGATTACAACAGTGTTTCAACTTATATCTCAGTTTCTTACTTATATCTCAGTTTCTTTTATTCACTTTTCTATACTCTACAAGCAAAAAAGTGTGGGGTATTTATAGGCTTCAATTGGCTTCAAAAATGAAGCCAAAAAAGGCCTCATCTTGAGTTTTCGAGGTCCTGGCAGTACCACCGTAGTGTTGGGTGGTACCATCGCCAGTACTCTCTAACACTATACAGTACCACTGCTAGTACTCTTTGACAGTGTGTGGTACCATCACCTAGTCAGGTGGTACTACCACCTAGAGTCTCAGCTACTGGACTTTGGTAGTACCATCGTTAGACAATATTAACTATCGGCAATACCATCATCCAAACCTATTGGGAGACTGAGCCCTGGGTGGTTCCACCACCTAGTCTTGGCAGTGCCACCGTTAGCCTGGTTCTAAGGTCATTGTTTGGGTCATCAGTCCGACCCAAACCAGTCTTGATTCGGGCCCAATTGACCCCTAACTGAGTTAGTGGAATTACCTCCTAATCTTAACTCAAAATAAATCCTAACTATGATAATTAAGGCGTTGACTAAGCATTTAATGTCTGGTATGTCAATTGTTCTTCCGGTGAAATCTCAACAAGCTTCCAATGACCTTCTGGCGGACTTCCAATGATCTTCCTACGGACTCCCGACAAGCACTTGGTGAACTCTCGATGATCTTCTGGACAAACTCCTAATGAACTTCTCGGTAAGCTCTTGACGAACTTCTTGGCAAGCTTAGGCGAACTCCCGATGAACTTCTCAATGAACTCCCAATGAATTATCCGATCTTTGACACCGGCCCATCATATGCTTTATGCCTTATTCATGATTGTAGTTAATCCTACAACACTTTTCTTAACTTATGGATTAGAGTAATAATTTATCAATTGATTTCATCATCAAAATCCGAGATTCAACAATCACCCCTTTTTTTATGATGACAACAAATTGATGATGGAGTTAACTTTAATTTCTCCTATTTATATGCCATACATAAGAAAAGACAAACTTAAATTCACAACCTTTGAATTCAAGCTTTAACTGATTTTAATAAAAAATTTCATACATTGTGCATTATTATAGTTTCATGTTATCAAGGTGTAACATGCACAATTTCATGTATGATACTAGAAACTAATCAACTTGGTAATCATCATTTCATGCATTCATTATTTAAGCATAATACCATTTCAACCATTTAAGCATGATACCAAGCATTCATAATGATACCAAACATTTAAGCATAATACCAAGCATTCATCATGATACCAAACATTTAAGCATGATACCAAGCATGATACTAAATATTCATTAAGCATTCATCATTTTTCTCCCTTTGTCATCAACAAAAAGAAAATTTACAAATACTTTGACACCATTACACCAAACATTCGACATGCAAGATAGTTTTACATAATTATATGAAAGCTTAGCAAAAATGGAGTTAAGCAAAAGATAGCAACGTTTGTTTCTTTAAATCTACAAGCTAACAAAATCTCTGCAAAGTAGCAACTTTTGCTTTTAGATGTGCAAGATAGCACTACTATTGCTAGCACTTCTCTTTAGCTTTGAAGTAGGCAAGCTAGCAAAGATGAAATTAAGAAAAAATTTCTCAAGGATAGCAATTTTTGCTTTTTAAAATAGGTAAGCTAGTACTTCTCTTTGATTCTTCTTGAGATGTACAAACACTTTTTGGTATCTCCCCTTTGTCATATGAAAAAGAAGTAGAAGAAGGAGAAGGGAGGAATTCATTCATCATAAGAAAAATCAAGCTATAAGAATTGAAAATCCATGAATCAAATATCTACTTTCGTAAATAGAAAGCGAAATAATTTATCACGTAAATGTGTATATTAAGGGTTCATGAATCAAATCACTATTTTTGTAAATGAAAAGAAGAAGGATTCATGATCATTGCACAAGAATCAAGTATACCAAAAATCCATAAATGAAAACTCTTCTTTTGTAAGTATAGGGGAGTTATAGGAAAAGCTCATCAAATGATGGAACAAGTGTACCAAAAATCTATACAAGAAAGCGATAGGAAATGATCTCGATAAAAACTCAATTTTCAAAAGTCAAAAAATCTATAAGAAAAATTCATGCATTTAGAAGATTTATCATGCTTAATTGAATCATATAGTGTTGCAATCATTAAAATATTAAGAAGTGCATCATAATATTGGTAACACACATAACGTCATAAAGTACACTAAGATAAGAAGTACAACATAAGGAGTACAAAAAGTGTTCTTCCTCCTTAATAGAAAGAAAGTACTGTTAGGATCAAGTTAGGCAACTAGGGGGGGGGGGATTTCGAAAAACCGTTTGGTATGAAAAGCTTCGTTTTGATGAAAGTTGTATAAAAAATGCTTTAAACTTAAAGACGTTCATAATGAGTAGAGAGTAGTGAGTAAGGAAGGCAATTTATAATATAAATAAAAATCAGAACAGAAAATGCACAGCAGGAAAAGAACACACTAATTTATAGTGGCTCGGTCATCCGACCTATATCCACTCCTAATTCCTTATTCATCGAGGCCACCGACTTTCACTAGCAGTCTTCTTTCAAATGGGCGAAGACTAACCATCCTTTTACAACCCCTTTTTATAAAGTTTCCCTCACACTCTCCCTTAGAGTACTCTCGATGCTTAAGGAGGAGGGACTCTATATTTTTACAAGGGTTTTAACTTTCGATTCACATAGTTAGATCACAAATACTATCAATTGGTTTCATCATCAAAATCTGAGAATCAATAATCTCTCCCTTTTTTTATGATGACAACCAATTGATGACAAAGTTTAGACAAACTCCCCCTATCAATATTGTCATATTAATAGATCTTTTAAATTCAAAAATAATGTAAAATCATGAAATAATCAAAATGTTCAATACATCAAAGTGCATGCATAATCATCATCATACTTCTCTCCCTTTATCATCAACAAAAAGGAGAAGTGCATCTAGCTAGTTTTTAATATATGCAAGTTTTACAACATTTAAGCTAGCAATTTACAACATGCAAGCATAGAAAATTTTAAAGATGTGTAATTTTGTACTTTTGCTTCTTAAAATAGACAAGATAGCACTTTGCTTCTCTTGAGATTGCAAGCTTTTAATTTTTGGTGATGTTCAAGATGACAAGTTCTTTTTTCTCTTTTGAGAAGTGCAAACTAGCAAGTTTTTCCTTTGCAAGCTAGTAAATTTTTTAGCTTCCTTGAAATGTCCAAGCTAGCAAACTTACTTTATTTTGTGAAGTGCAAGATAGCAAGTCTTTCTCCCCCATTGTCATTGTCAAAAGGAATGGAAATACAATGATATAGTTTCTTATTTTTATAATAACTTTTCACTTTAATTAAAAATATGCATCAATCAATATTTCAATTATCACATGATGCATACAAGTCAAAGAAATCATGTTATGAAGGATATGATATCAAAAAATTCTTAAGTATTAGGTATCAAAATCATGATTCATAAATATTCCTTCCTTCTCCTTTTTTTGCAAAATGAAACATAGAAACTAAAATAGCAATGATACAAACATGATTCAATTGGTAAAAAATAGCAAAAAGGACAACATGATTCATACATAAGAAATCTCAATTCATCATGATTCGGAAAAAAAAATTAAGTTGTGATTTCGAGAGATCAAGAGAAAAGTCATGAATCATTTGGTTAATTCTCTTTTGATAAAATGAAAGAATTATGATAAACAATCGTGAGTCATAAAGGATTTCATATTACAAGTCTCGAAAGAATCAAGATCATGATTACAATAAAGCCCATTTAAATTCAAATATCAAGAGAATGAATCATGATTCATATGATAAAAAGATTGTCAATTCATGCATTTGAATAAATATTTTTCAAACTATTATTACTTTAACTCATCATGCATAATTTCAAAATGTAAAATCATCAAGCATGATACTATTAGGGATCGAGTGGCACTAAGAGGGGGAGGGGGGGTGTGAATTAGTGCAGCGGTTAAGAACGATAAATTTTTGTGATTTAAAATAAGTTCAAAAACTTCGTACGATAGAAATCATGTTTTTGACTAAAATTGATTTCAATTAAAGCATAATGAAAAGTGCTTAAAGTAAGGAGTGTTTAGAGATGAAAAAGACAGTAATGAGTAAGTTGAGCAATGAAGAAAAGGCGATTTGCAGAAAGGTAAATGCAAGAAAATAAACGTAAACTGTTTTTATAGTGGTTCGGTCATCCGACCTACATCCACTCCCGATTCCTCTTCGTTTGAGGCCACCGGCTTTCCACTAGCTATCCTACTTCCAATGGGTGAGGATCAACTCTCTTACAGCTCTCTCCTTTTAACGGGCTTAGGAGGTAACCCTTACAAGGCCTCTCACCCCTCTCTTGGACTAGAACACATTTAAAGCTTAGAGAGAAGATTTTGATAAGAGTTTTCCCTTTTTCTTTCTCAATTCTAAGCCCTCTTTCAATCATGAATGAGAGGGGTATTTATAGGTCTCAAGAGGAGCCCAAATTTGAATCACTTTTGGTTTTCCCAATGCCGGCGGTGCCACCGCCTATCAGTGGCGGTGCCATCGCCTGTCAGTGTCAGACACTGACAGTGTACTGGGCAGTGCCATTGCCCAGCCAGCGGTGCCACCGCTTGGGCTCTCAGCTATTGGGCGGTGCCACCGCCCTAGCCCGACGGTGCCACCGCCTGGGCTCTCGGCCACTGGGCATTGCCACCACCAGACACTTCCAGCTTCACTGGTTGGGCCTTGAACTCGGCCCAAACCAGTCCAAAATAAGGCCCAATTGGCCCTTACTTGGGTTATAAGATTAACACCTAATTCTAACCCAAATTAATGTGCTAACTATGAAATTAAAGATATTTCCTAAGCTATTACAAAGTCCGATAAGTCAAGAATTCTTCTAGTGAGCTTCCGACGAACTTTCGACGGTCTTCCGACGAACCCTCGGAAACCATTCTGCGAACTCCCAATAAGCTCCTGGACTTCACGATGATCTTGGCGAGTTCCAACAAGCTTCTTTGGCAAGCTCCGATCTTTCTTGGCAAGCTCCACAAACATCCGACGAACCTTCCGGTGACTTCCGAAAATCCTTCGGCAAGCTCCCTACTCGTTCTCGACCAGTTCCGACAGCACTCCCAATGAATCTTCGGACTTCTGTCGAACTCTAGAACTCCCAACGATCTATCACACTTGTCTTCTGGCACTTTATTTCACTTTACGCCTTCATCGTTATCGTAGTTAATCCTGCACACACACAAACAAAAACTCTACTTCGATCTAGACAGTTATTACAACGTGAATTGACATTCAATTGCCCGGCACGTCATTGGTCGATGCTTCGTCTGATTCTTCGGTGCATCGTCCTCTCTTGTGTTTTGTTGCCCAATTGGCGGTTGACCTCTACAACCCCGATATCCTTGGCGCAACATGCTCTTCTTGGCCCGATGCCCAACGTCCGAAGCCTTTTGTCGATTGTCGAACAGACCTCCGGCTCGACATCCAATATCCTGACGTGATCACCCAATGCAACGTCAAATCCTCTAGCGTCAACTGTCAAATCCTGATTGATTGTAGACCTGCATAACTCAAAATGCAATTAAACCACAAAACACAATTAATTAGTTTCATCATCAAAATATGAGATTCAACAATCTCCCCCTTTTTGATGATAACAACTAATTGATGACTAACGAAATTAACCATAATTCCCCGAAGTTTAACCAAACTCCCCGTATCAATATGCCATTGATAGAATACTTGGATTATCCTAAATCTAAGTAACATTCATTACATGTTATGAGAAAATCAAATCATCATGCAAATATATAAAATATTCAATTCAATGCATAAAGTCATCAATCTACTTCTCCCCCTATGTCATCAACAAAAAGGAGAAGTTGCATCATAGCTAGTTTATAAGATATGAAAGTTTTACAACACACTAGCTATTAATCACATCATACAACATTTAAGCATAGCTTTGCAATACAACATCCAATCATACCATTCAATCATAGCAAGTTTAAATATATGTAAGATAACACTTGTGATGGTATTCATGATCTCAAGTTTTTCTATTCTCCTTTGAGAAGTGCAAGGAAATAGTATTTAAGGATGTGCAAGTTGCACTTTCGTTGATATACATACAATTTTATAATTTCTTTCTTCTCTTTCGAGAAGAGCAAGCTTGCAAGTTTTGCTTTCTTTTTCAATGCGCAAGCTAACAATTTTTCTCCCCCTTTATCATTCTCAAAAAGAAGGGAAGATGTAATGTTGTAATTGATTTCCCTTGTCATCAAAATGGCAAATGAGATATTAGAACAAATATTGACATAAGTGTTTCTATCATCAAAATTTAAGTCATGAGTATGAATTCAACATTCAAGCCAACAAGCTAGCTATTTCGCTTTGTGATGCACATGCTAGCAATATTTCTTTTTTGTAATACATAAGGTAGCAAGCTAACTTCCCCTTTGTTTTTGTCAAAAAGAAGGGAGGATATACAAAGTTTTCTTTACATTCACTTTCAAATACATTTGCATCAAAATATACATTAGTTATCACATGATGCATACAAAGCAAAAATGTAAAGAAATCAAGTCATGAAGGGTATCAATATGAAAAATCAACAAAGATCAATACCAAGGGATGTCATTCATGTTTCATAATTATTCTTTTTATCAAGATCAAGATCATGATTTTAAAACAAATTCTAAACATATCATGATTCACAAATATTTTCTTTATCATCAATTTTCAATTCATGATAAAGGATATACAACCAAGAATTATGATACATAAAAACATAGCATTCTCATAGATTAAGTCATGATTCAATGATTCATCATAAAGCAAATTTAATTTATATCAAATATTCAATTTACCATACAAGGCAAAGAAATCATGTCACTTCTAGGATATAATATCAAGACTCAAGAAGAACATGATTCATTTGAGAATGGATAGCACAAAGAGCACCTTGTTCATGCATAAGATTTTTCATCAAGATCACATTTCATAAGAATCAAGATATTAAGTTCATAAATTCATAAAAATTCAAGTATTGAATTCCGAGAAATCAAAAGACAAGATACATTTCATTTAAAGTGTTTTCTTTTGATAAAATGGAAGGAGCATGGTAAACGATCTTGATTTATAAAGAACTTCAAGTTATAATTTTCAAGATCATAATTTCAATAAAATATCTTTTAGATCTTGATTCAAGCATTATAAATATCTCAAAAAGTCATGATTCCAAAAGATCAAGAGAAGAGTCATGAGTAAAAGTTTAAATTCAATTCGTCAACTTCAAGCTCTTCATCAAAATTACTTTCGAGATTCATATAAGGTCATAAATGAATTCATCACTTGTCTTTCATGAAAACACAAAAATTTCAAGAATCATACATTTCGCTTTTTATGAATTGCATTGATTTCGTATAAACATACCTTTGCCCCATTTTTTTTATGTCGAATAAAAACAAGCATAAACGTTCAAGACATAAAGGCTAAATCTCATAACACAAATTATCAAGCATGATTCATTTTCAAGCCATGATAAAAAGAGTAAGTCAATGATTCAATCATATCATGTTATGAATTCCGAAAGGCATCACATTAAAAAGGATATTTCAAAAATATATATATCGATAAGTAATTCATTTGTATCATTTCATTTGAATTCATGATTCATTTGGAAGGTTCTCCTCTTTAGTAAATAAAATGGAATTATAGGAGAACAAAATGAATTAAGGGAGATAGAACATGATTGAAGCATTTAATATGATTGAAGCATGATTCATATTTAAAATGTATCTTATGTTGTAAATATGAATCAAGCAATTTTCAAATCTGAAATCATCCTCAAAAATCACATTCAATAAATTTATACATGACAAGCATAGATTTATTGAAGAATCGATAAGATAGAGGATTGCATTTCATTTTTATAAATTTCCATTCATATGATTTGCTTCTTATAAGCATGCCTTTGCCTTAAAATAAAATATCCACATTCAAAATGGAAAGACAAATTTCATCATAATGATCATTATGTCAAATCACATTAAGTATATGGTATTTTCTAAAAGATTCGATTCAAGAAATTCATATGGATTCATCAAAACTGAAAACTTTAGAGATAGAAGAATTTTCAAGATCATGCATTTTCTTTTTATGATTTACTTTATGTAAGCATGCCTTTGTCTTTTAATGTCAAATTGAGACAATCATGAAAGTTCAAGATGTAAAGGCAAAAACCATCATCAAGATTCTTAAAGTCAAAAAATATAACATGTCATATAAATAATTTATCATAAAACGATTAAGACCAAAAATACGTTCAAAGTGCAAGAGTCACTCATCACACATAGTGTTTTATTTTAATTTGTTTGTTTCATATGAGGGTGCTCATATTTTAAAAGATGAGTATCCTTTTTTAAAACCAATACATGAGTTTCGTCATCGAGATATGATATCATAAAGTCATTAAGCATGATAACAACCTTTTAACATTTTCATTTTATCATTACAATGATGATTTCATACTGTATATTCAAATATTTTCATGAAAGCCATCATCATATAAATTCGAAATACAAGTTTTATCATTAAAGTCATCAAGATCAAATGCATCAAACATCATGATAGTGCATTTTCTCATCTTTATGAGTTTCAATTTAAGTGATTTGATCTTTTATAAGAATGTTCAAATTTTTCATGTAAAGACCATGCATCATTTTTAAGACTGAAAGCATCATCAAAACCATTAAGATTCATGTATTCATCATACACATTATTTCAAAATATGAGATTTCAAGTCATCATGTATGATACAATCATTAAGTATGTTTTCATAATGCATCATCAAAATCATTTTAATTCTTTCTTTCATTTGTTATAATAAGATGGTCAATACTCAAATTTTTACTAAAATCATGCATCATTTTATAAATCTAAAAAATAATTTTTATCATGAAAATCATCAAGTCCAAATATAATACAAGGCAACATCAACACCACATTTCTTTCATTTTAAAAATTTGTGGGTTAAGTCTTTTGATTTCATGAAGATAAGTATCATCTAAAAATTTTATCATAAAAAAAGGTTTAAGACCCATTAATCCAAGATAAAAGTTTTCAAATCAACATCACTTCAAAAAAAACTCATGCATGATATAAAATCTTCAAGCATCATGTTTAAAGACAATATAAAATATCAAGATACACATGCATGGGTTAATCCTATTAGGTGTACAAATATTATCACAAATCATACAATCATCATTCATATTTTTAATTTTCAAAAATTACTAGAAAGAAAAAGCATAAAAAAAATTCCTACCAATATATCAAGCAACTCATGAAAGGATCATGTAATTTTAAAATAAGGTGAAAGCATTTCGGGTGAGTTACTTATCTCATTGTTGAAGCTTGTCAAAGCCCAATTCACCTCTTCTTTACTTGATTCTTCTTTACAAGCCTTCTTCTTCTCCTTTGGCATCTTTCTCCATTCAAGTTCATTTATATTTTTTAAATTTTATTTACTAAACTTGTTAACATTCATTGTTATGTGTTCAATGTCCTCATCACTTAAGTCATCACTCAAGTGATATTCATTTGTCCGAAGTTCTAAATCCTTCCTGTTCTTTGGAAGGTGGTTCAAGTGCTCAATGAATTCAAAATGTTCTAGGAGGCTCATTTCATATGTCATTAGTGAGCCAATTAGTTCTTCAATAAGTAAATTATTTAAATCTTTAGTCTCTTGTATTGCGATTACTTTAGGATCCCACCTTTTTAGAAGGGATCTTAAGATCTTGTTTATGAGTTCAAAATCCGAAAAAGATTTACCAAGAGCTCTTAGACTATTGATGACATCCGTGAAACGGGTATACATATCACCTATAGTCTCGCTTGGTTTCATTCAAAAAAGCTCAAAATTATGCAATAAGAGGTTTACTTTCGAGTCTTTGACTATACTAGTTCCCTCGTGCATGATTTCAAGCGTTCACCAAATTTCAAAAGCCGTTTTGCACATAGAAATCTGATTGAACTCATTTTTGTCTAAAGCGCAAAATAAGGCATTCATAGCCTTTGCATTTAAAGAAAATTATTTCTTCTCCAAATCCGACTATTCGTTCGTTAGTTTAGAGGGAAGTTAAAAATGTTTTTCAATAATGTTCCATAAATCCAAATCCATTGAAAGTAAGAAAACTCTTATTCGAGTTTTCCAATAAGTGTAGTCCAAACCGTTAAACAATAGAGGATGAACAATAAAAAAACCCTCTTGAAAGCTGTTAAGAGCCATTTCTCGTGGGTGTGAATCCAAATAAAAAATAACGAGGTTCTGATACCAATTGTTAGGGATCGAGTGGCACTAAGAGGGGGGGGGTGAATTAGTGCAGTCGATTAAGAACGATAAATTTCTGTGATTTAAAACAAGTTCGGAAACTTCATACGATAGAAATCACGTTTTTGACTAAAACTGATTTCAATTAAAGCGTAATAGAAAGTGCTTAAAGTAGGAAGTGTTTAGAGAGGAAGAAGGCAATGATGAGTAAGTTGAGCAGTGAAGAAAAGGTGGTTTACAGAAAGGTAAATGCAAGAACATAAACGCAAATCATTTTTATAGTGGTTTGGTCATCCGACCTACATCCACTCCCGATTCCTCTTCACTTGAGGCCACCGGCTTTCCACTAGCTATCCTCGATCCTCCCTTATAGCTCTCTCCTTTTGACGAGCTTAGGAGGTAACCCTTACAAGGCCTCTCACCCCTCTTTTGGACTAGAACACACTTAAAGCTTAGAGGGAAGATTTTGATAAGAGTTTTTCCTTTTTCTTTCTCAGTTCTAGACCCTCTTTAAACCATAAACGAGAGGGGTATTTATAGGCCTTAAAAGGATTCAAATTTGGAGCCCAAATTTGAATCATATTCAGTTTTTCCGGTGCTGGCGGTGCCACTGCCTGTTAGTGTCAGACACTGACAGTGTACTGGGCAGTGCCACCGCCCAGCTAACGGTGCCATCGCCTGGGCTCTCGGCCACTGAGCGGTGTCATCGCCAAACACTTCCAGCTTCACTGGTTGGGCCTTAAACTCGGCCCAAACTAGTCCAAAACAAGGCCCAATTGGCCCCTACTTGGGTTATAGGATTAACACCTAATTCTAACCCAAATTAACATGCTAACTACGAAATTAAAGATATTTCCTAAGCTATTACAAAGTCCAACAAGTCAAGACTTCTTCTGGCGAGCTTCGGTGGTCTTCCAACAAACCCTCAGAAACCATTCTACGGACTCCCGGCAAGCTCCTGGACTTCACGATAATCTTGGCGAGTTCCAACGAGCTTCTTTAGCAAGCTCCGATCTTTCTTGGCAAGCTTCGTGAACTTCCGATGAATTTTTTGGTGAACTTCTGAAAAGCCTTCGGCAAGCTCCCTACTCGTTCTCGACCAGTTCCGGTAGCACTCCCAACGAATCTTCGAACTTCTATCGAACTCTCGAACTCCCTACGATCCATCACACTTGTCTTCTGGCACTTTGTTTCGCTTTATGTCTTCATCATTATCTTAGTTAATGTTAGGATCGAAAAGGCACTAAGAGGGGGGGGGTGAATTAGTGCAGCGGATTAAAAACGTAACTTTGAAGCCGACTTTATACAAAGACAAGTTCGTTGGAAGATTTCGATTCGATAAAAGAGAACTTGTAAGAAGTTGCTTGAGTAAAGGAAATAGCAAGGAACTAAGCAATAGCAAGGAACTAAGCAATGATTCAGAAATGTAAACACTCATACATTCATGAACACAATGATGTATAGTTGTTCGGTCAAATGACCTACATCCACTCTTGAAGCCTTCACGATGAGGCTCCGCACTTTCACTAGCAAATCCTTTGAAGGGGAAGGACCAAATATCCCTTTTTACAACCCTTTACAAGAGGTTTACACTCTTACAAGATTTCTCAAGAAGAAGAAGGAGGTGAACACTTAGCAAGAGACAAGGCTTTTCAAGACTATTCAAAGACTTAAACTCAAGATTCTAACTCTCAAAAGGGTACACTTTCAGCTGAGAAAGGGGGGGTATTTATAGATCCAAAATGGTTTCAAATTTGGGCTCCAAATTTGAAATCAAATTGGAGTTCCCGATGCTAGCGGTGCTACCGCCTGTCAGTCGTCAGACTGACAGTGCACAAGCAGTGCTACGACTTGGAGCAGGCGGTGCTACTGCTTGGAGTAGGCGGTACTACCACCACTATACACTATAGCTGGGCGGTAGCACCGCCCAGCACATGGCTACCAAGCAGTGCTACCTCCTGGCCCATTCAGCTTGCTGAATGGGCCTTGTTCAAGGCCCAAAAAGCCCAATAAGGGCCCGGTTGGCCCCTACCAATTTAGAGCAAGATTAATTCGAAATCCTTGCCCTAAGTACATGCCAAATATAAAATTAAAACATAATTAATAGTGATTAAAACTGACATTCTTCAAGTCTTATTCCGGCGAGCTTTACGCTGAGACTTCGGTGGTCCTCCGATATTTTCCTCGGATTTCTTCTAGCGGATTCTCAGCATGCTCCCGGCTTGTATGGCACGCTCAACGAGTCTTCGACAAGCTTCCGAACCTTCTCAGCAAAGTTTCGTGAACCTTCAACGATCTTTGCGATGAACTTCCGAAAACTTCGGCAAGTCCCTGATTCGATCTTGGTTGGTTCCGGTAATACTTCCGATGATCCTTCGGACTTCCGATGAACTCTTGAACACCCGACGGACTTGACCTCGGCAAATCACTTTATGTTTCTAACCCATCGTAGTTAATCCTGCACACTTATCTTTGACAATATAGATTAGAACAAACATTTCACCAATTGATTTTATCATCAAAATCCGAGATTCAACAATCTTCCCGTTTTTGATGATGACAATCAATTGATGATGGAGTTAAACTCAACTCCCCCTATCTATATGCCATATCATTAGAAGGTAAAAAGCAATTAAATTCAATCTTTTGAATTTAAGCCAAATCGAATAGATTTCATTCAACATCAAGCTTAATAAGCAAGCTTAGGCATAAATACTCAAAGCAATGTATTTTAAACAATGTCAAAGTATTTACACCTATAATTAACTAGAAATATTAATTCAAACATGATAAAGATCAAGTGATATCCAAAAAAGTGTTTTAATATCAAGTCATGATATCACATGAAAAAGTAGCTTATCTCAAGAATAAGAGTTCTTAAGCATTTGCAATGCGATACAATTGATTCATATTTCACTTTAAGCATTTTATTCCAACATAGCAACAATTACTCCATCATAGCAATTTACATTTTTCTCCCCCTTTGTCATCAACAAAAATAATGAAGGTGAAGAAACCATTCATTGTCATGGAGAGAGTAAGAAACCATTCGAGGAAGATATCAAGTCATAAAATGATATAAAAGTGTCATCCATAGTAGTCACAAGGAAGAAGGTATCAAGTCAAAATTACGATCAAATCAAAAAAAGTTCACGCAAAAGCTGAGTAGATGAAATGAAAGTTACAACACACAACATCATCCATAGTAGTTATAAGCATAATAGGACAAGTGTTTAAAAAGAAAACAACAGCTACTCCGGAGGAGGAACGCCAAGATGCCTATACAAGTGATCTATTTTGTGGTTCATTTGTTGCACTTCCTTCAAAAGTTCAGTTTGTTGTGATGTGATTTGATTCAAGGCACGCATGATCGGATCTTCAGTAGATGGAGCAAGAGCTGGCTCAGACGGTACTGGATCAATGGGACTAGGCGGAGGAGATTCATTTCCTCTAAAAATTGGTGTTTCAGGTTGCTCTACTGGTGGAGGAACTATATCAACCCTTCTAGGTTGCCTAATCCATATGCCATCTCTAAAGGTGCATCTAAGCCGCTTCAGGAGACTTCTATTAATTGTGTTATATCTATCAACTTTCATTACTTCCTCGTTAGGTGACACACAAATGTCATGGGCAAAAATGAGTCTAGTGATCAACCCACCATACGACAACATCGAATCTCTAGAAAAAATTTCTATCATATGTTGTCTAATCAAATAACCAAAGCAGTTATTTTGTCTAGTCATAATCCAATACATAGTACTCAGTTCTAACATACTTATTTCATCAGGATGAAATTGCTTCAGAAGTGGAATGCTTATCATAATATGATGAAGTAATTTTGAGTTAAAAGGTAATAAGTGCTCGCAGCTTTTAGGGATGATGCCTAGGTTAGGATTAGCAAAAATCATTTCTAAGGCTTCGGAGTGGGTTACTCCGATTGCATCCATATCCCATTGCCCCTCTAAAATAACATCCTCTATTCGTTTCTTCAATTCCAAGTAACTCACATATGATATGATCAGAAATCTGAATTGTGGTTCCTAACACATAGGTGGACAAAACATCATCTTTAATAATCATGTTAGCATAAAATAGCTTAACCAACCTAGGGTAGATTGGTTCATTAATTTGCAAGATAGGTAGAGCATTTAGATTAGCAAACTATCTAATAGGTTCTAGGTTTCCTAGTTCACCTAGATCAACATGTTTACCCTTATGTATGGTTTTACAATCAAAATTTGGGTATCTTAAGGCTACCTCATTAGATCTAAAAAGGGTTGGGTCAAATGAATCTCCTTCCAACCTTTTCCCTTTCCCTCTTGTTGATTTCTTAGGAGTCATGTCTAAATCTATTCATGATGAACAAACAAAAGGAAATAATAAGGAAAAGACAAGCAATTGTGAGTAGAAGAGAAAATTTCAGCTATCACCTTGTTTGTGTTTCCTAGAGAGGTGAGGAGCTTGGATCACAAAATGCCTTTGATTTGCCCTTTAGGAGGAGGAAGAATGGAGAGGAGAAGGCTTAGAGGAGCTTAGGAGGAAGAAGGATGAGGGAAAGAATGGCTTTGGTTGGTTCTACTGCCGGCCCTAACACCCCCTTTAATATGGGGGTGTTCGGGCGGTACTACCGCTAACGAGGCGGTGCTGCCACTTGGGGGCCGAGTACCCAGGCGGTACTACCGTCGGTTCAGGCGGTGCTACCGCTGGCCCCACATAATATATATATTTTTAATTTGTTTTGAATTTGTTTTCAGAGATTTTAAGGATGGGATGATGTTAAAAAGAAATCCGAAATTTCAAAAAAAAATTCGAGAGGAAGTCAAATCTACGAAAACCAAAATTTCAAAGAAAAATCTCATACAATAAAGCTCATTTATTAGGACAATTTAACATGTTTAATTCCCTCCTAATGAAGTCAAATTATTCATCATTTAAAGGTTTCGTAAAGATGTCCGCTAATTGATATTTTGTATTGATAAATTCAAGAGTGACATCGTTACTGTTAACATGATCTCGTATAAAGTGATGTCTTATGTCAATGTGTTTAGTTCTAGAGTGTTGAATAGGATTTTTTGTTAGACAAATAGCACTTGTATTATCACATTTTATAGGAATGTTATTTAAATGAATTCTATAATATTCTAGTGTATTTTTCATCCAAATGACTTGAGCACAACATGCACTTGCGGCTATGTATTTGGCTTCTACCGTAGATAGTGCAATCGAATTTTATTTCTTGGAAGTCCAAGAAACAAGTGCATGTCCTAAAAATTGGCATGTTCCAGATGTATTCTTTCTATCTATTCTACATCCACCAAAATCCACATCTGCATAGGCTATCAAATCAAAGTCATCAGATTTTGGATACTATAATCCTAGATTAGGAGTACCTTTAAGATATCTAAGAATTATTTTAATGGCTTTAAGGTGAGACAACTTAGGATTAGCTTGAAATCTCGCACAAAGTCCTACACTAAACATGATATATGATCTATTTGCAATAAGATAGAGCAAGCTACCTATCATACCCCTATATGTCTTTTGATCAAAATTTTCTCCACCTTCATCAAAGTCTAACTTGGTGGAAGTACTCATTGGAGTGTGGATGGCTTTTGAGCTATCCATATTAAATCATTTTAACAATCCTAATATATATTTAGATTGATTAAGGAATATACCATTACTAAGTTGTTTAATTTGTAATCCAAGAAAGAAGGTTAATTCTCCCATTAGACTCATCTCAAATTCATGACTCATACACTTGATAAAAGATTCACATAGTGATTCATCCAAGGAACCAAAAATAATATCATCAACATAAATTTGAACAATAAGAAAATTATTTTTAAAATATTTAATAAATAATGTAGTATCAACCTTACCTTTAGTGAAATCATTTGAAATTAAAAAAGAACTAAGCCTCTCATACCAAGCCCTAGGGGCTTGTTTTAGACCATATAAAGCCTTAGTTAGCTTAAACACATGGTTAGGGAGAAGAGAATTTTCAAATCCGGGTGGTTGTTCGACATACACTTCTTCGGAAATAAAACCATTTAGGAATGCACTTTTGACATCCATTTGAAATAATTTAAAATCATTACTACTAGCATAGGCAAGGAGCATCCTAATGGCTTCTAATCTTGCCACCGGAGCGAAGGTCTCTTCGTAATCGATACCTTCTTCTTGGTTGAAACCTTTGGCCACTAGTCTAGCCTTGTTTCTAACCACGATACCACATTCATCTTGCTTGTTTCTAAAGATCCACTTAGTACCAATAACTAAGTGGTCATTAGGTCTAGGAACAAGCTTTCATACCTTATTCCTCTCAAATTGATTCAATTCTTCTTGCATTGCGATAACCCAAGAATCATCTTTCAAGGCATCATTAATGCATTTTGGTTCAACTTGAGAAAGAAAAGTGGCATGGGCACAAAAATCTTTAAAAGAAGAGCGAGTTTGAACCCCTTTCGTTGCATCTCCTATAATTAACTCCTTGGGATGAGCATCTACATACTTCCATTCCTTGGGTAAGGAAGTTTGGGAAGAAGATGCATCCAAGTTATCATTTTGAGGAGAGGGTTCATTCAAATTCAAATTATCAAAGCCAAAATCATCATCAAAATCTTTCTTCTTAAATTCGGAAATTTCATTAAAAACTACATGAATAGATTCTTTTATAACTAAGGTTCTTTTGTTGAAAACATGAAAAGCCTTAGAAACGGAAGAATAACCAAGAAATATGCCTTCATTAGATTTTACATCAAATTTTCCTAAGGCATCCTTTTCATTTAAAATAAAATATTTACAACCAAACACTTTAAAATAAGAAACATTAGGTTTTTTATCATTCCATAATTCATATGGAGTTTTAGATAGGGATGGTCTCACCAGAACTCTATTCATTACATAGCAAGTCGTATTCACGGCTTCGGCCCAAAAATATTTTGGTAAATTGTATTCATTTAACATGGTTCTAGCCATTTCTTGCAAACTTCTATTTTTCCTTTCCACTACTCCATTTTGTTGTAGATTTCTTGGAGTAGAGAAGTTATAGTTATATCCGTTTATTTCACAAAAATTTTGGAAGTCATGATTTTGAAATTCACCTCCATGATCACTTCGAATCGATGAAATCATAAAACCATTTTCATTTTGAGTGAGTTTACAAAATTTAGAGAAACATTTGAAATAATCACTTTTGTGAGCCAAGAAATAGGTCCAAGTGTATCTACTATAGTCATCCACAATTACAAAGGCATATTTGCTACCTCCTAGGCTTGTTATATTAATTGGTCCAAATAAGTCCAAATGGATCAATTGCAATGGTTTAGTGGTGCTAATTTGATTTTTTGATTTGAAACTAGTTTTTATTTATTTTCCTAGTTGACATGCATCACATACCTTGTCCTTGACAAATTTCATGTTTGGGATACCTCTTACTAACTCTCTAGATGAAATCTTAGAAATTAGTTTCATGCTTGCATGGCCTAATCTCCTATGCCAAAGCCAAGCATCATCATTCAAAACCGAAAAACACATTTCATTACTTAATTCATCAATATTTATGATGTAGACATTGTTTTATTTTAAAGCAATCATGGATATGTCATTGTTTGGTTTTTCAATAATGCAAACATTAGATTCAAATCTAACAACATAACCTTTATCGCATAATTGACTAATGCTTAAAAGATTATGTTTTAAACCATCAACTAGCAACACATCATCAATTGAAAAACTTGATTTGTTACCTATGGTCCCCTTACCAATGATTTTACCCTAATTGTTGTCTCCGAAGATGACATACCCTTCTTCTTTGCTAGTGAGCATAAAGAAATGAGATGGATCTTCGGTCATGTGCCTTGAGCATCCACTATCAAGATACCATTTCTTGCTCCTAGCTTGTGAGTTTGTCTACAAAAGAGGATGGTTTTTAGGTACCCATTTGATTTTGGGTGCCTTACAAATTAATCTACTTAATTTATAATTCAACATTGAGTTTTTTATGGTTCCTTTAGGAACCTATATCAATTTTTATGGACTAAATTTCTTGAATGGACATTTGTAAGCAACATGTCCCGTTTTACCACAAAAATTACATTTTAATTGGGGTGATACATGCAATGTAGGTCCTTTAATGAAGGTGGTGGGATTTTGGTTAGATCCACTCATAAATCCGATTCCACTCCTATTTCCGATGTGACCCTTGTTAGCAAGGATCATGTCCAAGCCCTTGCTACCGACCTTAAACTTGTTTAGGGTCTCTTTAACTAGCAAATTCTCTCTTTTTGTTGCTTCCAAGTGTTCACACTTAGAGCATGGGGGTAGAGAAGGGGTTTGGAGACTATTGAACTTATTTTGTAATAAAGCATGTTCTTTATTAAGCAAATTGAACTTCTTACTAAGAGTTCTACATTCATCAAATAACTCATGAAACGCGATAGAAAGTTCATCGAAAAATAACTCTTCATTAAATAACTCACTAACCTCTTCTCCTAATGCCATTAGCGCGAGGTTGGCCTCCTCTTTGTTGCTAGCTTCTTCAATCTCGGAGTCACTTGAATCATCCCACGTGGCCTTCAAAGCTTTCTTCTTCTTGAATTGCTTCTTCTTGGCTTGAGGGCATTCATTCTTGAAGTGTCCCAGCTTCTTGCATTCGTAGCAAATAACTTTGTCCTTTTTGTGTTCAAATTTATTTTTTGTGTCATTTTTAAATTTGTTCTTTCTTATAAATTTCTTAAACTTTCGAGTTAAAAGTGCAATGTCATTGTCACTGTCCTCATCACTTGATGTTCCTTTCAAGTGATCTTCTTGTGTTCTAAGTGTCATATCCTTCCTGTTCTTTGGAAGGGGGTTCTCAAGCTCTTCATGAGCATGGCACGTCATCTCGTAGGTCATTAGAGACCCAATAAGTTCTTCAAGCGGAAATATTTTAAGATCCTTGGCCTCTTGAATGGCCGTAACCTTTTGATCCCAACTCTTTGGAAGGGATCTTAAAATTTTAGTTACCAACTCAAAATTAGAAAAACCTTTACCAAGAGCTTTAAGTCCATTGATGACATCCGTAAAGTGAGTGTACATGTCTCCAATGGACTCATTTGGTTTCATTCGAAAAAATTCATAAGAATGCACAAGAATGTTGATTTTGGACTCTTTCACTCGGCTAGTGCCTTCATGAGTGATTTCAAGAGTGCACCAAATATCAAATACCGAATCACAAATAGAAACCCGATTAAACTCATTCTTATCAAGCGCACAAAATAAGGCATTCATAGCCTTTGCATTGAGAGTAAAAATCTTCTTTTCTGACTCATTCCACTCACTCATCGGAAGAGAAGATTTTGTAAAGCCATTTTCAATAATGTTCCAAAGTTCGAAGTCCATAGAAATGAGAAAAATCCTCATACGAGTCTTCCAATACGTATAATCCGACCCATTAAACATAGGCAGACGAGTAATGGAGTGACCCTCTTGCATACCGGAGTAGGCCATCTCTCTTAGGTTTTAAACCAATATGAGAGTAAACCTTGCTCTGATACCAATTGTTAGGATCGAAAAGGCACTAAGAGGGGGGGGGGTGAATTAGTGCAGCGGATTAAAAACGTAACTTTGAAGCCGACTTCGTACAAAGACAAGTTCGTAGGAAGATTTCGATTCGATGAAAGAGAACTTGTAAGAAGTTGCTTGAGTAAAGGAAATAGCAAGGAACTAAGCAATTTGCAGCTAAGTAATAAAATGATTCAGAAATGTAAACACTCACACATTCATGAACACAATGATGTATAGTGGTTCAGTCAAATGACCTACATCCACTATTGAAGCCTTCACGATGAGGCTCCGCACTTCCACCAGCAAATCCTTTGAAGGGGAAAGACCAAATACCCCTTTTTACAACCCTTTACAAGAGGTTCACACTCTTACAAGATTTCTCAAGAAGAAGAAGGAGGTGAACACTTAGCAAGAGACAAGGTTTTTCAAGACTATTTAAAGACTTAAACTCAAGATTCTAACTCTCAAAAGGGTGCACTTTCAGTTGAGAAAGGGGGCGTATTTATAGATCCAAAATGGTTCCAAATTTGGGCTCCAAATTTGAAATCAAATTGAGTTCCTCTTGTCTTTGTGCTACTCTGCTTTGTCGTCGTCGAGACGACGATTAGGTACAGCGGTGCTACCGCTTTGAGCAGCGGTACCACCGCCATCATGCATGCTAGCTGCGGTTCTATCGCCCAGTCGGCGGTAGCACCGCCAACACACGGCTGCCAAAGCGGTGCTACCGCCTGCCCATTCGACTTTTTGAATGGGCCTTATTCAATGCCCAAAAAGCCCAGTAAGGGCCCGGTTGGCCCCTACCAATTTAGAGCAGGATTAATTCGAAATCCTTGCCCTAAGTACATGCCAACTACGAAATTAAAACATAATTAATAGTGATTTAAACCGACATTCTTCAAGTCTTATTCCGACGAGCTTTACGATGAGACTTCGACGGTCCTCCGATATTTCCCTCGGATTTCTTTTGACGGATTCCCAGCATGCTCCCGGCTTGTATGGCACACTCAACGAGTCTTCGACAAGCTTCCGAACCTTCTCGGCAAAGTTTCGCGAACCTTCAACGATCTTTGTGATGAACTTCCGAAAACTTCGGCAAGTCCCTGATTCGATCTTGGTTGGTTCCGACAACACTTCCGACGATCCTTCAGACTTCCGATGAACTCTTGAACACCTGACGGACTTGACCTTGGCAAATCACTTTATGTTTCTGACCCATCATAGTTAATCCTACACACTTATCTTTGACAATATAGATTAGAACAAATATTTCACCAATTGATTTTATCATTAAAATCTGAGATTCAACAGTTAATCCTGCACATACACAAATAAAAAATCTACTTTGATCTAGACAGTTATTATAACACAAATTGATATTCAGTTGCCCGACATATCATTGGTCGGCGCTTCGTTTGATTCTTCGGCGCATCGTCCTCTCTTGCATTTTGTTGCCCAATCAGCGGTTGACCTCCGTAACCCCGATATCCTTGGTGCAACATACTTTTCTTGGCCCGATGCCTAACGTCCGAAGCCTTCTATCGATTGTCGACCGGACCTCCGGCTTGACATCCAATATCCTGACGTGATCACCCAGCGCAACGTCAAATCCTCCAGCATCAATTGTTTAATCCTAATCGATTATAGACCTACGTAACTCAAAACGCAGTTAGACCATAAAACATAATCAATTAGTTTCATCATCAAAATCTGAGATTCAACAGATACAAACATTTACAAGCATGATTCCATGCATCAATTTTAACATCATCAAAATTACCTACAAGGGATTCAAAACATGAATAAAAGTCATCATCACATCATCAAAATCTCTTTTATAATTCAAAAGATTCACAAAGGATAGTCTACATGGATTCATTAATCTTTTATTCAAAAATCAAAAAGCTTTAAATATAGCAAAATTTTTTTAAAGAAAGATGTATTCTTCTTTTAGTTTCAATTGAAGACAAGTCTTAGTCTTTTATGCTAGATTCATGCATCATTGTATAAATCCAAAAAACAAGTTTCAAGAGAAATTATTAAGATCAATAGTATAACACATAATAACATATCTTCAAACAAAAGATTCGATTTATCATTTTAATTCCTTTTTATATGTTTCATTTTATGTGATTGATCTCATATTAGCATACCTTTATCTTTTATGTCAAATAAAAACAAGCATCAACATTTAAAACCAAAAAATAAATTTCATCATAAAAATCATCAAGACCAAAAATGTAACACAGTATTTCAAAACATGAGTTCATGTCATCATTACTTTATATCCTCATGCATAATATAAAATCATCAAGCATAATACCATAACGTTTAACATTACATCATCAAAATTATCAAGCATGATTTAATAAAATATTTTTAAAATTATATTAATTTCAATAATCTTTCTTTTATTAGTGTTAGATGTAATAAGACATGAATTTAACTTTTTAAGCAATAGTCATGCTAAATAAATTTTAATTTTCAAAATCACTAGAAAGAAAAGCATGATATATATTTTACAAAAAAAATTATTTATTTCTTACAAACTAAATTAAGTAACTCATGAAAAGATCAAGTAATTTCATAGTAAAGTAAAGAAGCTTTGGTTGAGTCACTTACTTCATTAGGCCATCAAAGCACAATTTGTCACTCAGCTTCGGATGCACTTGATTTGTCCCATGTCACTTTGAGTCTTTTCTTCTTCTTTTGTGACCTTCCATTTTTAAGTTCACTTTTATTTTTTGATTTTTATTTTATAAACCTTTTAAATTTAATAGTGAAGAGTTCAAGGTCATCATCATCATCATCATCATCACTTGAGTTATCACTCAAGTGGTATTCTATTGTTCGAAGTTTCAAATCCTTTTTATTCTTTTAAAAGTTATTCTTATATTCATATTGTGTCAAGAAAGTTATTTTGTAGGTCATCAAGGATCTGATATGTTCTTCAAGTAAAAAGTTGTTCAAGTCCTTAGCTTCTTGTATCACGATTATTTTCAAATCCTAACTTTTTGGAAGGGATCTTAAAATCTTATTTACAAGTTAAAAATTAAAAAAAAATTATTAAAACTTTTCATACTATTGACGACATTCATAAAATATCAATTCTTCCTACTTCAATTATCTATTCCTAATCGAAGGTAGTCCTACGTCACTTAAAATACAATTAGATAACAAACACTATCAATTGGTTTCATCATCAAAATCCAAGATTCAACAAGTACAAGCTATTTATATGGTGGTAAATTGATAGAACCCTAGAGGAATTCTATGTAGATTGATCTTTGAGGGGGATCAACCCTTGGAACGCTATAGGGGTTCCACCCTCCAAGTAGTCGGCCTTGTGGCTACAAAGTAGATTGATCTTTTCTTGTTAAAAAGAGGTGGAGGCTACATGCTTATATAGGACTCCAAACCCTAGCCCTAGGGGCTGCTTCCTAAGTGAACTACCCATTTTACCCTCAACTTTAGCCAACCGACCCAGTAAAGGGGGGCCGACAGCTAAGAAGCCCAAAGGCCTAAATGTAAACCCTAACCACTCTTCTTTATAGAATAGAAATGGCTAGGTGGGGTTTATTACACTCTCACAGGGTTTTTATTAGCTGCTACTTGGTTGAGTAGGACCCAACCCTACTAGGGTCCTGTCAAGCCTGCCCTCTTCAAATCAGCATTGTACTCAAGATTGAGGTTCCATGAACTTAGAAAATCGGGTCTTTAGCTCCTCATATGATTCTCATGTGGCATCTTCGGGTGGTAAATTATTCTAATGCACTAGTATTTCAGTAGAGGGATGTCGGCGACGTATCATGATTCTTCGATCGAGGATGGCTTGTTGTTGGGCTTCCATATCTCCATCATCAGTGGTGTTGGGCAATTAAATCTTGGGTGACTCGTGTTTTCTTAACTTGAGATTCAGGCATGACACATGGAAGACAAGGTGGATTTTGGCATCCTTAGGTAATTTAAGTCTGTACGCTATGGCTCCAATATGCTTTGTGAAATGATAGGGCCCATAAACATGTGGGGATAGCTTCATGGAGGCTCATGTATTGATGGAAAGTTGCTTGTATGGCTATAGGCGAAGATAAACCTAATCTTATATTGAAAATTCTCTTTCGCTTCGTTGTGTGTTAGCTTGCTGCTTCATTCTGGCTTGACGGTAGAGAGATTATCCTTTAGCAGCTACAGGAGTTTGTTCCTGTCAATTAAATCTTGATCGATCTGATCTACCTTGGCTAAGCCAATTACATACTTTGGAATCATAATAGTCAGCCGACCATACAATGCTTCATATGGGGTACATTTTGTAGAGGAATGATACGTAGTATTATACCACTATTCAGCCCATGGGAGCCATTTCGTCAACTCCTTTGGTCGGTCACTAGCGAAATACTGAAGGTACATCTCTAAACACTTGTTCACCACCTCTGTTTGGCCGTCAGTTTGTGGATGATATGTTATGCTCATCTTGAGTTTGGTGCCCTACAACTGAAATAACTCGGTCCAAAATTTACTAATGAAGACCTTGTCTCAATCACTTACAATGGACCTTGGCATCCCATGCAGTTTAATAATATTTTCTATGAAAATCTGAGCAATATTAGAAACAATGTAGGGATTCAGCACAAAAATAAGCATATTTCATAAGTCAATCAACCACCACGAGGATTGTGCTTTTACCTTTAGAAGGTGGCAGCCGCCCTTCGATGAAGTCCATGGAGATGTCAGTCCACACTGAGTCCGATATGGGTAGTGGTTGTAGTTTCCCTGGACTCACCACTATTTCACCCTTTTGCTGTTGACATACATCACATCGTGCCACGTATTCAGAAATAATTTTTTTTATCCCTCTCCAATAAAAATTTTGCTTCACTCTTTTGTAGGTTCTCAGAAATCCGGAGTGCCCTTCTGAAGGTGTGGAGTGCATTTCGTACAAAATAACTTTGATGCAAGGGGAGTTGGGTATAAGTACAATACGACCTTTATAGTGTAGATCCTTCAAATCCCAAGTATAGTGAGCTATTGCACTTGGATCCTCCTCTAATTTTTTAATGATGTTCCTGGTCTCTAGATCCTTCTTCCATTCCTCCCTAATGTCCTCGAGGAAGCTAGTAGTAGGAAGAGAGATGGCTAAAAATTCAGCTAGCAATTGGGTGAGATTTTGATCTTTAATTTCTATTTTCTTCCCCTCTGGTTGCTGTTAGAGATGCATAAAAAAGCCACCATTTATCTTATGCAAAACTTTCTCCATTCGTTGGGTCAAAACGGTGGTTACGTTGCTTCCACGCTTCCCGCGTAGGATGACCTGTTTGCCTTTGTAGTAGATTTTCATAATTAACTTAGAAAAGTTCCAAGAGATGTCACCTAGCATCATTAGCCATTCTATGCCCAACACGGCCTCATAATCATCAATTGGTAGGAGGAAGAAGTCGGCAACAATTTCTTGGTCTTGCAGTAATAGTTTCACCCGCGGGCATCTTTGGTCGTACTTTAGGATTCGACCGTTGGTGACCTTTACATCAAACTTGCTGCAACCTTCAATGTGGAGTGCCATTCGAGTAGCAACCTTACTATTTAAGAAGTTATTAGTGCTGCCTGTATTGATGAGAACAGTAATCGGTTGTTGTTTGAGAAGGCCTCCAACTTTCATCGTTTGCGGATTTGAGTAACTGGCTAACGTGTGTACCATAAAGTCGGTCCATTGTGGTTCTTCTTCTACATCTTCTTCTTTATATTCAAGGCTCTCTTCTAGCTGTTCAATGATCTCTTCTTTCACTGGTTCAATTACAAGAAGTCTCTCTTTTTTACAGTGATGCTCGTGACTCCACGGCTCATCGTAATGCCAATATAACCCCTTCGTAGATCGCTCCCGAAGCTCTTCTCTTGTTAACTTTTTTAGTACAAGGGCTTGGCTGATAGTAGAGGAGGCTGAGGGCTTCAATATTTCTAGTCGGGGAGTGACCCTAGTCCTCCAGGCTTCATGGTTCAATTGCTCCTCTTGAAGTCATGCGAAAGAGATGGTTGCCATGAGCATGTACGGTTGTCGCGCTTTAACTTCTCCCCGGATTTCCGTTTTTAAGCCCTCAATAAATGTCCCCAATGGCTATTTTTCAGACCAATCATGAGTTTGATTAGATAACCTTTCAAACCTAGTTTGATACTATTGAATGGTGGAGGTTTGTCGGATCTTTGCTAGTTGTCCATCAATGTTCTCGTAATTGATTGGTCCAAAGCGGATCAGCAGTCCTTCTTTGAATTGTCACCATGAGAGGGCTCCATGAGTGTGTTCAAACCAATTAAACCACTATATGACATCTCCTTCAAGATGTATAGCTGCAATTTCTACCATAGATGCGTCCGCAGTTTTGTGGTACTGAAAATATCGCTCCGCGCGTAAGATCCAACTAGTTGGGTCTTCTTCTTCCCATCTAGGGAAGTCGACCCTTATGCATGGATAGTAGGGATCGATCATAGAGCCTCCCCTCTCTTAGAAGTCATCTATTCTATTAGAGCTCTCTCCTTGATGTGTGATATCATTAGGCTCGGTGATCGGCCCAAACTGAGTTTGACAAAGAGTCTGAATCTTATCCTCTATTCATGTCTCAAATGTTTCGAATTTAGCATTGATTGCCTCCTCAGATGCCATAGTATATGCCTCTATATCTATAATATTAGGATCTCTCTTTTGTTGTTGGGTTAAAGGCATATATTGGTTAAAAGAAGTGGTGGCCGAAAGGGTTGGTGGATTCGAGGATGTAGGCTGCGGTTTAGGATTATTTTGTGGCTGTTTTGGGTGCAGTTTGGGGGTGCGCTTTAATAGAGTTTTAGGGCTGTGATGGTAGTGGATGAAGCTTAGGGAAGAGGGTTTTAGAGCTATGGTAGATGGCAGCAAACATTTCGTAGAAATCAATGGAAGCTGCTGTAGATATGTGCTATCTTGTAAGAGCAAAATTATCATCGAAGAAATAGCGGTCTCTCGATAAAATTTCCAACAAAAATCTAGAGATTTGAGGAGGTAATTTGATAGCAAAATCTCAATTTAGATAACAGCAATGATGACAAATTTGATCAAGAAAATTTTGGTAGCAATTCGGTAGAAGTTGCTACAGATATGTGCTGTCTCATAAGAGTAGGATTGTCATCGAAGAAACAGTGGCTTCTTGATGAACTCGGTTTAGATAATAGCAATGATGATAAATTGGATCAAGAAAATTTTGGTAGCAATTCAGTAGAAATTACTGCAGATATGTGCTGTCTCGTAAGAGCAGAATTATCGTTGAAGAAATAGCAGTTTCTCAACAAATTTTTTAACAAAAATTCCAAGATTTGAGGAGAGAATTTGACAAAAAATTCTCGATTTAGGTAACAGCGATGATGACAAATTAGATCAAGAAAATTTTGGCAGTATAATAGCAACGAAATTGTTACAAGTTGCGATGGTAGAATTCTCATCGAAAAATTTCAATGGTTTATGCAACGAAATTATTACAAGTTGCGATGGTAGAATTCTCGTCGAAAAATTTCAATGGTTTATGACCAAAATTTACCGCAACACAAGAATGTTTCAGAGATGAATTCCATAATAGATCAATCACAGATGAAAGCCAAGATGATCTATGAAGTGCACAAGAAATTTTGTTCAAAAAGGATAGCAAATAGATTGGTTTAAAGGCATGCTATATGCGGCTAAAATTTTCTGCAGCAATCCTTCATTCGCAAAGATGATAACTTTTGCAACGAAAGGAATTCACATCAAAGGATAGATAGCAATACTTCTTTTTGGTATTTTGAATGAAAAATTACAGTAGCAAAAGGTATTGGTGATAGGAGAATACCATATCTCTGACGCAATTGGAGGTGGCGGCAATAGATTGATTTGTTCTATGGCAGAAGATAACGGTGGAGACAGTGACGTTAAGAGCAATTATAAGAATTGCTTTGTTGATGGTGGGCGACAGGGATGCTAGCAAAAGCAACAAGATCGCTGCTCTAATACCAGATGAGAGAACCCTAGAGAAAGTCTATGTAGATTGATCTTTGAGGAGGATCAACCCTTGAAACGTTATAGAGGTTCCACCTTCCAAGTAGTCGGCCTTGTGATTGTAAAGTAGATTAATCTTTTCGTGTTAAAAAGAGGTAGAGGCTACATGCTTATATAGGACTCCAAACCCTAGCCCTAAGGGCTACTTCCTAAGTGAACTACCTATTTTACCCTCAACCTTAGCCAACCAGCCTAGTAAAAGAGGGGCGATGGCTAAGAAGCCCAAAGGCTCAAATGTAACACTAGCTACTCTTCTTTATAGGATAGAGGTGGCTAAGTGGGGTTTATTATACTCTCACAGGGTTTTTATTAGCTACTACTTGGTTGAGTACAACTCAACCCTACTAGGGTCCTATTATAATCCAAAATGTCTAAACAAAATATTGAATCGACAATAAATTTGTTACATTTTGGTTAAAATTTGATCTTGACATAGTTCAATTTGATCCAATTGAGTCACTATGGGGTTGGTAGATAAGGAAGGTACTGAATCTGTTGGAGGTGTTGCCTCAAAAGGACTAATAGGAGGAGATCAATTTCCCCTATATATATGTGTTTCAGGTTCTGGTTCAGGTGAGGGAGGATCAGTTCTCTTAGGTAATCTAGTCCAAATGCCATTTCTTACCATGTATCTTAATCTTCTTATAAGGTTTCTATTGATAACATTAAAATTATCTAGCTTTATAATTTTCTCATTTGGTGGAATCATAATGTCATGTGCATGTATTAGTCTAGTGATTAAACCACCATATGGAAGCATCATATCTTTCATTGATAATTCAATTATGTTCTATCGTATTAGGTATCCAAAATAGTTATCATATCCTGCCATAATCCAATATATCGTTCCTAATTTCATTTGACTAACTTCATCATGATGGTATTATTTTCGAAGTAAAATACTTATCATGATATGATGAAATACTTTTATATTAAAGGGTAGCAAATGTTCATGACTCTTTGGGATGATAGACAAATTTGAGTTTTTAAAAATAATACTTAAGGCTTCGAAGTATGTGATTCCAACTGATTCTGTATCCCATTATCTTCTAAAGTAGCAACCTCTTATTTTCTTAGGAATTCCTATAAATTTACAAATTACGCTATCCGTAATGGGTATATGATACCCTAAGAGGTAAGTCGACACCCTATCATCTTCATCTACATACAAATTATTGTAAAATAATCGAACAAGTCTAGGATAAATGGGTTCACTAATTTGTAGGATTTGAAGGACATCTAGGTTAGCAAACCATTGAATCAGTTTCAAATTCCCTAGCTCTTCTAAATCTATATGTTTTCCCTTATGTACATTTCTAAATTCAAAGGTTGAAAATTTAAGGGTATGCTCATTAGAATCAAAGAATATAGGGTCATAGGTTTCATCAAATCTCCTCTTCCCTTTGACCCTTAAGGATATTCTAGGTGCTATAGAACTACATGTATTAACAATGAAAGAACTACATATAAAGAGCAAAATCAAGTAATAAATCAATGGAAAAGTTCAAAGGATTAGCCTTGTAGTGAATTCTAAGAGGATTGAGATTGATCCAAAGATTTGTAGAAGAAAGGAGCTCTCTTGAATTTCTAGAGGGAGAGAAGGGGGAATGAGAGGTGTTGAATCTCGAATTTTGATGATGAAACTAATTGATTGTGTTTTGTGATCTAACTGCATTTTGAGTTACGCAGGTCTACTATCAATCAGGATTAAACAGTTGACGCTGGAGGAATTGACGTTGCGCCGGAAGTAATCATGTCAAGATATTAGACAATCGGCAAGAGGCTTCGGACATCGGGCATTGGGCATCGGGCCAAGAAGAGCAGAGTTGTGCCAAGAATATTAGGGTTGCGGAGGTCAACCATCGATTGGACAACAAGCCGCAAGAGAGGACGATGCACCGAACAATTAGACGAAGCACCGACCAATGACATGTCCAGCAACTGAATATCAATTCACATTATAATAATTATAAAGGAGTTGATCCTCGCCTATTGGAAGGAGGATAGCTAGTGGAAAAGCCAGTGGCTTCAAGCAAAGAGGAATCGGGAGTGGACGTAGGTCGCATGACCAAACTACTATAAATCAGTTTGCATTTACTTTCTTATAACTTACTATGCTGCAAACCATCTTCATTTTACTGCCTTACTTGCTACCTTACGCATGCTTTCAAGTTAAAATGCAATCGAAATAGTTTTAAACGAAACATTGCTTTCAATAGTATGAAGTTTTTAAAACTTGTTTTAAATTGTCGAAAGTTTATCGTTCTTTACCGCTGCACTAATTCACCCCCCCCTCTTAGTGCCGCTTGTCCCTAATAATTGGTATCAGAGTCACGTTATTTCTCATTCGGTTCTACACCCATGTAAATGACTCTTCATGGCTTTTAAGAGGGCTTTTCGGTTGTTCGTCCATCGTTTTTTAATGGATCGGACTATACATATTGAAAAACTCGAATGAGAGTTTTCTTGATTTCTCTCAATTTAAACTTATGGAATGTTATTGAAAACCATTTTCAACTTTCCTCTAAACCGACGAACGAATGGTCTGATTTGGAGAAAAGGTCTTTTTCTTTGAATGCAAAGGCTATGAATGCCTTATTTTGCGCTTTAGATAAAAATAAGTTCAATCGGATTTCTATGTGCAAAATAGCTTTTGAAATTTGGCGAACACTTGAAATCATGCACGAAGGAACTAGTAGAGTCGAAGACTCAAAAGTAAACCTCTTATTGCATGATTTTAAGATTTTTCGAATGAAACCAAGCGAGACTATCGGCGATATGTACACCCGTTTCACGGATGTTGTCAATAGTCTAAAAGCTCTTAGTAAATGTTTTTCGAATTTTAAACTCACTAACAAGATCTTAAGATCCCTTCCAAAAAGGTGGGATCCTAAAAAACGGCGATATAAGAAAATAAAGATTTAAATGATTATTCTATTGAAGAACTTATTGGATCCTTAATGACATATGAAATGAGTTTCTTGGAACATGTTGAACATGATGAACATTTGAACCACATTCTAAAGAACAAGAAGGTTTTGGAACTCCGAACTATGAAATGCCACTTGAGTGATGACTCAAGTGATGAGGACAATGAAGAGGACATTGAACTTTTAATGAATCTTAATAAGTTTATTAAACTAAAATCTAAAACTGAAAATGAACTTGAATGAAAAAAGAGGCCACCAATGAAGAAGAAGAAGGCTTACCAAGAAGAATCAAGTAAAGATGAAATGACGAATTGGGCTTTGACGATCTTCGACTACAAGGTAAGCAACTTAACCAAAGCTCCTTTGCTTTTTGAAATTATTTAAAATTTTTCATGAGTGCGTAGTTCAGTTTGTAGGAAATAAAATTTTTTTTTTCAAATACTTTCCTGCTTTTTCTACTAGAATTTTTTAAAAGTAAAAAATTATGAATGATACTTGCATGATTTATGACATTGCCTAGGATTAATCCATGCATGTGTCTCTTATTATTTTTTCATCTCTAAACATGAAGTTTTATGATTTTATATCATGCATGAGTTTTTGAAGTAATAATGATTTGAAAACCTCTATATTGGATTAATGGGTCTTAATCGTTTTTAAGATGAAATTTATAAAATGATTTTAACAAAAATTTGAGCATTGATCATCTTGTTATAACTAATGAAAGAAAGAATTAGAATGATTTTGATGATGTTTTCATTTTTAAATATGTTGCATGACATTTTCATATGAAAAATTTGAACATTCTTATGAAAGATCAAATTACTTAAATTTAAACTCATAAAAATGAGAAAATGCACTATCATGATGTTTGATGCATTTGATCTTGATGACCTTAATGATAAAACTTGTATTTCGAATTTATATGATGATGGCTTTCATGAAAATATTTGAACATACCTTATGAAATCATCATTTATAATGATAAAGTGAAAATGTTAAAAGGTTGTTATCTTGCTTAATGATTTTATGATATCATATCTTGATGACGAAACTCATATGTTGGTTTTAAACATGATACCAATCTTTTAAAATATGAGCACACTCATATAAAACAAACAACTTAAAATGAAACACATTATGCATGATGAGTGAATTTTACATCTTGAACTATTGTACTTTTGGTCTTATCGATTTCATGACAAAATTTTTTAGATGACATATCATATTTTTAATAATGAAACATGTCTAAGTTTTAAACTTGATACACATCCCTTATACAAAAAGGATTTGAACACACTTACATGAAACATGCAACTTAAAATGAAACATACAACTTAAAATGAAACATATTATCATGTTGAATCGAATTTTTTGTTGAAAGATGTCTTATGTGTAATGAGCTACATTTTTGGCTTGAAAATGGATGTTATCATACTTGAAAGCTATGGAATCATGCTTGATGATTTGTTTTATGAAATTTTGCCTTTACGTCTTAAACTTTCATAATTGTCTCAATTTGACATTAAAAGACAAAGGCATTGTTATTTAAATAGAAATTTATAAAAATGAAATACAATCCTCTATCTTATCGATTCTTCAATAAATCAATGCTTGTCATGTATAAGTTTATTGAATGTGATTTTTAAGGATGATTTCAGATTTGAAAATTGCTTGATTCATATTTACGACATAAGATACATTTTAAATATGAATCATGCTTCAATCATGTTAAATGCTTCAATCATATTCTATCTCTCTTAATTCATTTTGTTCTCCTATAATTCTTTTTTATTTACTAAAGAGGAGAACCTTCCAAATGAATTATGAATTCAAATGAAATGATACAAATGAATCACTTATCGATATATCTTTTTTGAAATATCCTTTTAATGTGATGTTGATAACTTGAGATATTCTTTGGAATTCATGACATGAGATGATTGAATCTTTGACTTACTCTTTTTATCATGGCTTGAAAATGAATATTTAAAATCATGTTTGATAGTTTGCTTTATGAGATTTAGCCTTTATGTCTTGAGCATTCATGCTTGTTTCTATTCAACATAAAAGGGGGCAAAGGCATGTTTGTATGAAATCAATGCAATCCATAAAAAGCGAAATGTATGATTCTTGAAATTTTTGATTTTTGATGAAAGACAAGTGATGAATTCATTCAGTATATTTTATGAATATCCTATGAATAAAATTTTAATGATGGATTGTCGAGTTGACAAATTGATTTGAATGAGATCATTTGTTTCAAGCGAATCATGAACCTTCTTTCGATTTCTTAACAAAATTTCTTATGCATGAAACAAATTGTTTTCCTTGCTATTTACTACCAAATGAATCATGATCAATATCATTGCTATTATATCTCCTATGATTCATGTGTAGAGAAAGAATTTATAAATCATGATGCAATGAGATTTCTTATGCAATAAATATTGCTAGAGAAAATATTTATTGAAATCTTGATCTTGATAATTAGAACTTGAAACTTTTATAAATCAAGATCGCATAACATGATTATTTCATTTATCAAAAGAGAATTTTCCAAATGAAATATGACTTGTCTCTTGTTTCTCGGAACTATATTCTTGAATTACTTTTATGAAATCATGATCTTGATAACTTGAGTTTTTATCTCTTACTCTATACTCTCTTATGATTCTCTAATGTTATATGAAGAAAAATGTAAATTGTTTTCTCTTGACTTTTCGATACTTAACTTGAGAAAATATGCTTTGATGATTGAAACTTTGCATGCATTATTTTGATTTTTCTCCTATATTTCAATACTTCTTGATTGAAATATTGATACAAACGTTTGAATATCACTTATGAAAATTGACTATTTGATATAAATGAAATTTGCTTTATGATGAATCATTGAAACATGACTTGATATATGAGAATGCTATGTTTTTATGCATCATGATTCGTGGTTGTATATCCTTTATCATGAATTGAAAATTGATGATAAAGAAAATATTTGTGAATCATGATTTTGATTTCTCAAAACTATATATTTAGAGTTTATTTTAAAATCATGATCTTGATGTTGATAAAAAGAATAATTTTGGAGCAAGAATGACATCCCTTGGTATTGATCTTTGTTGATTTTTTCATATTGATACCCTTCATGACTTGATTTCTTTACATTTTTGCCTTGTATGCATCATGTAATAACTAATGTATATTTTGATGCAAATGTATTTGAAAGTGAATGTAAAGAAAACCTTATATATCCTCCTATTATTTTTGACAAAAACAAAGGGGGAGAAGATTTATTGCTAGCTTGCAAGGTTAAAAATGTTGTAAATTTTACAAAAATTACTAGCTCATTGCAAACAAAAAGTTGAAAGCTTGCAAAGGCGAAACTTAGTTTCAAAAGAGAAGAATTGAAAGGAAGCTAGCTTACATATTGCAAAGTATGCTTTTCATTATTGATTGCTTGCTTATCATCTTTTTCCCTCATATCATGGTTTTTGACTCCCTTGAATTCATGGTTTAATATGTTGAAAATTCATGTTGCAAATTTGTAATTTTGTCATGAACAAAGCATTAATGTAAAAGACTATTTGTACTCCACTTTTATTTGTTAATGACAAAGGGGGAGCAACGATTGCAATCTTGTAATCTAAGGAGAATCAAAGTGCAAACTTGCTATCTTGCTAGCCTACAAAAGAGGAAAAGAACTTGAATATCAAAAATTGCTACCTTGCAATTTCAAGAAAAGTAAAGTGTAATTTTGCACAAGAAGTAAGTATTGAATTGCTATGCTTGGACATCTTTAAAAATCTTGCTATGCTTAAATGTTGTATGATGTGATTAATAGCTAGTGTGTTTAAAATTTGCATATATTTTAAACTAGCTATGATGCAACTTCTCCTTTTTATTGATGATATAGGAGGAGAAGTAGATTAATGACTTCATGCATTGAATTGAATATTTTATATATTTGCATGATGGTTTTAATGATTCTCATATCTTGTGATGAATATTGTTTGGATTTGGGATAATCCAAGGTTTCTATCAATGACATATTGATAGGAGGAGTTTGGTTAAACTTCGAGGAGTTATGGTTAACTCCATTAGTCATCAATTAGTTTCATCATCAAAAAGGGGGCGATTGTTGAATCTCAAATTTTGATGATGAAACTAATTAATTGTGTTTTGTGATCTAACTACATTTTGAGTTATACAGGTCTACTATCGATCAGGATTAGACAGTCGATGCTAGAGGAATTGACGTTGCGCTAGAAGTAATCACGTCAGGATATTGGACAATCGGCAGGAGGCTTTGGACGTCAAGCATCGGGCCAAGAAGAGTGGAGCTGCACTAAGGATATCAGGGTTGTGGACGTCAACCACCGATTGGGTAGCAAGCCGCAAGAGAGGATGATGCACCGAAGAATCGGACGAAGTGCCGACCAATGACATACCGAGCAACTGAATGTCAATTCGTATTATAATAATTGTCTAGATCGAAGTAGAGTTTTGTTTGTGTGTGTGCAGGATTAACTACGATAACGATAAAGATGTAAAGCGAAACAAAGTGTAGGAAGACAAGTGTGATGGATCGTTGGGAGTTCGAGAGTTCGATGGAAATCTGAAGATTCGTTGGGAGTGCTGTTGGAACTGGTTAAGAATGAGTAGGGAGCTTGCCGAAGGGTTTTCGGAAGTTCATCGAAAGGAGCTTACCAAGAAAGATTGAAGCTTTCTAATGAAGCTCGTTGGAACTCGCCAAGATCATCGTGAAGTCTGGGAGCTTCCGGGGAGTCCGTAAAATGGTTTTCGAGGGTTCGTCGGAAGACCGTCGGAAGTTCGCCGGAAGCTTGCCGGAAGAAGTCTTGACTTATTGGACTTTGTAATAGCTTAGGAAATACCTTTAATTTTGTAGTTAGTATTTTAATTTGGGTTAGGATTAGGTGTTAATCCTATAACCCAAGTAGGGGCCAATTGGGCCTTGGTTTGGACCGGTTTGGGCCGAGTTTAAGACCCAAACCAATGTGCTGAAAAGAGCTAGGCGATGGCACCGCCCAACACCCGAGAGCATGGGCAATGGCACCATTGCCCTGGGCGGTGGAATCGCCCAGTACACTATCAGTCTGACAACTGATAGGCGGTGGCACCGCCACTAACAGGTGGTGGCACTGCCAGCTCCGGGAACAATGAAGGTGATTCAAATTTGGGCTTCAAATTTGAATCTTCTTTGGGTCTATAAATACCTCAAGTGTTCCTACAAGAAAAGAAACAAGCACAACACTTTGAAAGCAAGAAAACGCTACTTAAATCTCTCTAAAAAATCCTCCTTAGTTTTCACTTGTATCCCACTAAAAGAAAAGAGAGAGTGCTTGTAAGGGTTTCCTCCTAAGCCCGTAAAAAAGAGAGGAGTTGTAAGAGAGTTGATCCTCACCTATTGGAAGGAGGATAGCTAGTGAAAAAGCTGGTGGCCTCAAGTGAAGAGGAATCGGGAGTGGACATAGGTCACATGATTGAACCACTATAAATCGGTTTGCATTTACTTTCTTGCAACTTACTATACTGCAAACCATCTTCATTTTACTGCCTTACTTACTCGACTTCCTCTTCATCTTCTTACGTATGCTTTCAAGTTAAAATGCAATCGAAACGGTTTCAAATGAAACATTGCTTTCAATAGTATAAAGTTTTCTGAACTTGTTTTAAATCGTCGAAAGTTTATCGTTCTTTACCGCTACACTAATTCACCCCCCTCTTAGTGCTGCTCGATCCCTAACAAGAGGTAGAGAGACACTTAGAGAGGTAGAGGAGTGATTAGGGGTGGTTCTACTACTAGCCCTCAAAGGCCCTAGGTGGTGCTTTTGCTAACTGGGCGGTGCTACTGCCTAGAGGCAATGTGCCTCGGTAGTATTACTATCAGTTCCAACAGTGCTACTGCTAGTGCAATGCCTTCAGCTTAATTCAAGTTGAAGTTTTGACCATTCAATCATTCAAGCGTCCTCATTTAATATCTTCCTTATAGTGATGTTAACATTTAATCATCAAACAATCATTCAAGTGGATTAACATTAAATATAGCATTCAAGTCACTCTTTGTTTATGAATCAAAGCAAGCTTTTTATTTCGTTTGAGAAGTGCAACCCATCATATTTTTTTTACAATAGTGATTCAATCACAACATGAGAAATATAAATCATAAAACCAAAAAATTGTAGATAGTGAAATTTAATGTCATGAACATCAAAAAGTTTATTAACATAATTTAGTTTATTTGGTTAAATGTTTTTAATACCAAGAGGAATCATAGGAGAGAAGTTATCTAATTATCTTAATTATTAAATATCAAGTGAAAGAATCAAGAATAGATTGGACAAATATTTTCGAGAATCATGAAAACTTGAATACTAACATATTATCTCATATAAGTAAAATAAAGGTCATTATCAAAATCACTTCTTGAGAAATCTAATGAAGGTAATTTAGATAGTTTCTTAAGAATAGCTAGTGTCCTTTAGCCTTAATAGTAGTATGCTCTAGCATCATCATTCAAGATAGAAAGTTAATGTATAAATAATCAAAAAGTTTATCAACACATTTTAATCATTAAGCAATCATTCAGATGATTTTTCATTGTTGTTTTAGCTAGTGAGCTTAGTAAATTAAGTTGGATCTCTAGTCATATGCCTTGAGTATCCACTATCGAGATACTACCTCTTGCTCCTAGCTTGTGATTGTAAACACATCTGCAAGAAATGAGGTTTTCTTTTATGTACCCATTTAACTTTGGGTGCCTCATTAATCGATCTACCTAACTTATCAATTTACATTGAGTTATTTATGGTTCCTTTAGGAACCCATGTTAATTTGTGTAGACTATATCTTTTAAATGGACATCTATAAGTATAATTATCCAAATTTACAATAAAAGTTGCATTTGTTTCGGGGTGAAACATATAAAGTTGGGCCTTTAACGAAGTTGGTTGGCTTTTGATGAGTGTTACTCATAAAGTCAATTCTATCCTTTCTATGAACATGACCCTTATTAGCAAGGATCATGTTTAAGGATTTGCTTCTAATTTTTTATTTTTCTAAAGTTTCATGTAATTATAAAATTTTCTTTTTAAGTGACTCTAATTCTTCACATTGAGTACAAGGAGTTAATATGCACTTATCATGCTCATTTTTTAATTTTTTGAGTTCACTAGAGAGAGAAGCATAATCCTTTTTCAATAATTTATATTTTTACCAACTAGTTTACATTTATCAAACAAATCATGAAAAGTACTTAATAACTCATCAAGAGATAAATGAGCTTCAATTGAGTCACTTACCTCATTGCCAAACACCATTAATGCATAGTTTGTAATTTCTTTGTTAGTTAGCTCCTCGTTTTTGGATGCGCTTGAATCATCCTAAGTAGCTTTGAGTACTTTCTTTTTTTTCGGTTGCTTCTTCTTCACTTGGGGACATTCATTTTTGAAGTACCCTAGCTTCTTGCATTTATAACAAATTATTTGGTCCTTTTTTAGTTCAATTTTATTTTTAGTGTCATGTTTAGTTTTGTTTCTTTTTATGAATTTTTTAAATTTCCTTGTAAGAAGTGCTAAGTCATCATTATCATCATCATCATCGTCACTTGAGTTTTATCTCAAGTGATCTTCTTGAGTTCTAAGTATCAAATCCTTCCTGTTCTTTAGAAGGTTGTTCTCACGTTCATCATGTGCAATGCATGTTATTTCGTAGGTTATCAAAGACACGATAAGTTTTTCGAGCGAAAAGTTATTCAAGACCTTGGCTTCTTGTATTGTCATTACTTTAGGATCCTAACCTTTTGGAAGTGATCATAATATCTTGTTAACAAGTTCAAAATTAGAAAAACCTTTACCAAGTGCTTTTAGACCATTGAGGACATCCGTAAATCGAGTGTATATGTCTCCAATGGTCTTGCTTGGTTTCATACGAAATAATTCATAATTATGAACCAAAAGAATAATTTTTTACTCTTTAACCTTACATGTGCCTTCATGTGTGATTTCAAGTGTGTACCAAATCTCATATACCATTTCGCAAATAGAAACCCGATTAAATTTATTTTTATCTAAAGCATAAATATTCATTGCTTTGGCATTCAAAGAGAGTCTTCTTCTCCAAATCATTCCATTCATTCATTGGATTAGAAGACTTTTGAAATCTGTTTTCAATAATATTCCATAACTCAAAATCTATAGAAAGTAAGAAAATTCTCATCGTAGTTTTCCAACATGTGTAGTTCATTCAATGGGAAGACATGTGATAGGATGACCCTCATGATTACTAGCAAAAGCCATCTCTCTTGGGTTTTAAACCAAACTAAGAGCAACCTTACTCTGATACTAATTGTTAGGATCAAGTCGACAATAGGGTGGGGGGGTGGGGTGGGGTGAATTAGTGTGTACGTTAAAGACGATTGCGATTCGAAATACTTTCGAGTTAATAAAATCATATCGATGAAATTGTATCGAAAATGATATCAACTTGCAATAAATGTAAAGTGAAGAGAGCTGCTAAGTAATAAAAGTAGCAAAGAAAGAACACATCAGATTTATAGCAGTTCAATCGTTATGACCTACGACTACTTCTGATTCCTCCCCCGTCGAGATCATTGGCTTCTACTATTAATCTTCCTTCAATGGGCGATAATTAATCCCTCTTTTTATAGATCTTTTCTTCTTTTAACAAGTTCAAGAGTTAACCTTTTATAATTTACTCACTGAAATAGAATTCTAAGATAAAACAAGTGGAGGTGAACTCTTTCTGTACTCCATCAGTAGAAAAGTGTGGGGTATTTATATGCCTCAGTTGGCTTCAAAAATGGAGTCAAAAAAGGTTTCATCCCGGGTTTCCGAGGTACTAGTGGTACTACCGCTTGTGCTGGATGGTACCACCACCAGTACTCTCTGACACTAGGTAATACCATCGTCTAGTTTGGTGGTACTACCATCAGACAAAGTCTAAACTACTGGACCCTAGCAGTACCATCTCCAGCCTAGATTAACTACCGACGATACCACTACCCAGACCTTCTAGGAGACTAAGCCCTGGGTGGTTCCATCGCCCAGTCCTAGCGATGCCGCCACCAGCCTAGTTCCAAGGTGACTATTTGGGCCATCAGTCTAGCCCAAACCAGTTCTGATTCAGGCCTAATTGGCCCCTAACTAAGCTAATAGGATTACCTCCCAATCCTAACTCAAAATAAGTTCTAACTATAATAATTAAGGCATTAACTAAGCATTTTATATCTAGTATGTTAGGGATTGAGCGGCACTAAGAGGGTGGTGTGAATTAGTGCAGCGGATAAATACGATAAACTTCGACGCTTTTAAAAACAACTTCGAAAACTTCGTACGTTGAAAGCAACATTTCATTTGAAACTATTTTAATTGCATTTTAACTTGAAAGAATATGTAAGAAGGAGACAACGAAGTAGAGCATCAAAGTGAAGATGGTTTGTAGTAATGTAAATGACAATAAGATAATGCAAACCGATTTATAGTGGTTCGGTCATACGACCTACGTCCACTCTTGATTTCTCTTCACTTGAAGCCACCGGCTTTTCCACTAGCTATCCTCCTTCCAACGGGCGAGGATGAACTCCCTTACAACACCTCTCCTTTTGTCAAGCTTAGGAGATAATCCTTACAAGGCCTCTTACGCCTTTCTTGGACTAGAATACTATTAAAACTTAGAGGGAAGATTTTGACACACTTTCAACAGAGTTTTCCTTCTTTTTATCTCAGTTCTAGACATCCCTTCATCCATGAATGAGAGGGGTATTTATAGGCCTCAAGAGGATTCAAATTTGAAGCCCAAACTTGGAGCCCAAACTTGGAGCCCAAATTTAAATCACATTGGCTTTTGGTATTCTGGCGGTATTGGGCGGTGCCACCGCCCAGCTCTCTAGTCATGGGTGGTGCCATCGCCTATTTCAACTCACTGGTTTGGGCCTAAAACTCAGCCCAAACCGGTCCAAATCATGGTCCAATTGGCTCCTATTTGGGTTATAGGATTAATACCTAATCCTAACCCAAATTAACATGCTAACTATGAAATTAAAGATATTTTCTAAGCTATTACAAAGTTTGACAAGTCAAGACTTCTTCCGATGAGTTTCTGACAAACATCTGGCGGTCTTCCGATGAACCCTTGAAAACCATTCTGTGGACTCCCGGCAAACTCCCGGACTTTACGATGATCTTGGTGAGTTCCAACAAGCTTCATTGGCAAGCTTCGATCTTTCTTGGCAAGCTTCATGAAGTTCCGACGAACCTACCGGCGAACTTCCAAAAACCCTTCGGCAAGCTCCTTACTCGTTCTCGGCCAGTTCTGGTAGCACTCCCAACGAATCTTCGGACTTCCGTTGAACTCTTGAACTCCCAACGATCCATCACACTTGTCTTCCGGCACTTTGTTTCACTTTACATCTTCATCGTCATCGTAGTTAATCCTGCACGCACACAAACAAAATTCTACTTTGATCTAGACAATTATTACAATCCGAATTGACATTCAGTTGCCCGACACGTCATTGGTCGGTGCTTCATCCGATTCTTCGGTGCATCGTCCTCTCTTGCGACTTATTGCCCATTCAATGGTTGACCTCCGTAACCTCGATATCCTTGGCGGAACTTCACTCTTCTTGGCCTGATGGCCGACGTCCGAAGCCTCCTACCGATTGTTGACCGAACCTCCGGCTCGACATCCAATATCCTAACGTGATCACTTCCGGTGCAACGTCAATTCCTCTAACGTCAACTGTCTAATCCTGATCGATAGTAGACCTGCGTCACTCAAAACACAGTTAGATCATAAAACACAATCAATTAGTTTTATCATCAAAATCCGAGATTCAAGAATCTCTCCCTTTTTGATGATAACAACTAATTGATAACTAACTGAGTTAACCATAACTCTCCGGAGTTTAACCAAACTCTCCCTATCAATATACCATTAATAGAATACTTGGATTATCCCAAATCTAAACAACATTCATCACATATTATGAGAAAACAACAAAACCATCATGCAAATATATAAAATATTTAATTCAGTGTATGAAGTCATCAATCTACTTCTCCCCCTATGTCTATCATCAACAAAAAGGAGAAGTTGCATCATAGCTAGTTTTCAAGGATATATAAATTTTACAATCATACTAGCTATTAATCAAGATATTCAACATACATCACTTTAAAACATTCAATCATAGCAAGTTTTATGAAATTCTTTCTAAAGATAAGCAAGATATCAATTTTTCATCACTTGCTTCTTGTGCAAGTTTGCATTTTGCTTTTGTAGCATGCTAGCAACTTTTGAAATGTTCAAGATAGGATGTTTCTTTATTTCAATGATCGAGCTAGCAAATTTTTCATTGAAGTTGCAAGCTAGTAATAAATCTTCTCCCCCTTTGATTTTGTCAAAAAGAACGGAAGAGTGCAATTCTTTTCCCTTTACATGAATTTTGAACCTATGACAATTAACAAAGATAAATATTTATGGGGTATCAAAAGTTTACATTCATGATTCAAAATCAATTTATGAAAATTAAGTTATGAACCAAAATCAAGTTGCAAATTTAACATTCAAGCTATCTCTTACGATACTTATTAAGATGCTAATTTTGCGATATGTTAGCAAGTAATTTTTGCTTGCTCTAGCAAAATTCTTTCTTTCATGATGCATAAGCTAGCAAGCATTTGCCTTAAGCTAGAAATCTTTCTCCTCCTATGTCATTGTCAAAAAGAAGGGATGAATATTATTTCAACAAATAATTTTGCATCAATCAATGTTTCAATTTTTATATGATGCAAACAGGCCATAGATGCAAAGAATTCATGAAAGATATCAATATGAAATATCAACAAGGATCAAGAGATATCAAACATAGTTCACAAATGTCCGTTTTCAACAAAATCAAGATCAAGATTCAATGATTCATCCTAAAGCAAATTTTCTCTTTTATCAATTTTTAATCATCACAAGTGATATTCAAATGTTTGCATTAATATTTCAATCAACAAGTATTGAAATGTGGGAGAAAAATCAGAATAATACATGCAAAGCTTCAATCATTAAAGCATATTTTCTCAAGTTGAGTATCGAAAAGTCAAGAGAAAATAATTTACATTTTTCTTCATATAACTTGGGAGAATCATAAGAGAGTATAGAGTAAGAGACAAGTTATCATAAAAACTCAAGTCATCAAGATCATGATCTCATAAAAGTAATTCAAAAATATAGTTCTAAGAAATCAAAAGACAAGTTGCATATTATGTGAAAAATTTTCTTTTGATTAACCAAAAGAAGCATGATAAACAATCTTGACATATATAAAGGACTTCATGTTATAATTGTCAAGATCATGATTTCAATAAAATATCTTTATAGAAAAATAAAATCTTTTAGAGCTTGATTCAAGCATTACAAATATCTCAAAAAATCATGATTCCAAGAGATCAAGAGAAGAGTCATGAGTAAAAGTTTAAATTCAATTCGTCAACTTCAAGCTCTTCATCAAAATTACTTTCGAGATTCATACAAGGTCATAAATGAATTCATCACTTGTCTTTCATCAAAAATAAAAAATTTCAAGAATCATACATTTCCCCTTTTTATGATTAATTTCATTTGAACATGCCTTTCTCATTTAATATCAAATAGAGATAAGCATGAAAGTTCAAGACGTAAAAGGAAATTTTATAACACAACTCATCAAGTATGATTCTAACCATTCATTTTCAAGACACGATAAAAAAGAGCAAATCAAGGAATCAATCATATCATGTCATGATTTTCAAAAGGCATTTTAAGTTATCATAAATTCATAAAAATTTAAGTATATAGTTCCGAAAAAAATCAAGATTATGACTATGATAAAGCTCATTCAAATTTGAATCATCAAAATCATTTTCGTGATGCAAAACATAATATGTTTTCATCATACATGGATTCATCATTTGTCTTCTATTGAAAAATCAAAAAACTCTAGAGATAGAAAGATTTCAAGAAACATGCATTTCCATTTTATAATCAAGCCTTTTCCTTTAATAAAAACAAGTATTAACATTCAAGAGTGAAAAGGTAAATTTCGTCATAAAGATCATTAAGAGCCAAAAATATAGCACATAACACATAAGGCATCTTCCAACTAAAAATCAATTCAACATGATAATATGTTTCATTTTAAGTTGTTTGTTTCATATAAGTGAGCTCATGTTTTAAAGGATGAGTATCATATTTAGAACCAAAACATGAGTATTGTCATCAAGATATAACACCTTTTAAATCCTTATGCATGATATCATGAAAATAAACTTTTTATATTTTTATTTCATCATTAACAATGATGATTTCATAAGATTTATTCTAATATTTACATGAAAGCCATCATCGTATAAATTTGAAATACAAGTTTTGTCATTAAGGCCATTAAGATCAAATGCATCACACATAAAACATCATGATAGTACATTTTCTTATTTTTATGAGTTTCAATTTACGTGATTTGATCTTTCATAAGAATTATCAAATTTTTGTATGAAAATGTTATGCATCATATTTAAACACAAAGACATCATCAAAATTATTTTAATTCTTTCTTTCATTAGTTATAACAAGATGATTGATGCTCAAATTTTTGCTAAAATCATTTTATAAATTTCATCATAAAAACAATTAAGACCTATTAATCGAGATTTTCAAATCATAAGCATGATACTATAAAATTATCATCAAAACGTTTTCAAGAACAACATACATAGATGTGTAGTTGATGTACAATCATTATTACAAATCATTCAAAATTTCAAACAATAACATACATGATATAAAATCATCAAACATCATGTTTCAAATGGAAATCCAATGTAATTCATCAAGATACACATGCATGGATTAGTCCTCATAGGTTTACACACATTATCACACATCGTACAATCATCATTCAAAATTTTATTTTTCAAAAATTACTAGAAAGAAAAAGCATAAAAAAAATTCCTACCAACTATATCAAGTAACTCATAAAAGGATCATGTAATTTCAAAATATGGTGAAAGTATTTCGAGTGAGTTACTTACCTTATTGTCGAAAACCGATAAGGCATAGTTTGTCGTTTCGCCTTCGTAAGTTCTTGATTCGTCCTTGGGTGCCTTCATCTTCTTTGGCCTTTTCGTCCATTCAAGTTCATTATTTATTTTATATTTTTGTTTAATGAACTTATTAAGATTTAGTGTTCGAAGTTCAAAGTTCTCAATAGTATTCTCATCACTTGAGTCATCACTCAAATGGCATTTCAAAGTTTGGAGTTCCAAAACCTTCTTATTCTTTAGAAGGTGGTTCATATGTTCATCATATTCAAGAGTCATTTCATAGGTCAATAAAGACCAGATTAGTTCTTTAAGTGAATAAACATTCAAGTCTTTAGACTCTTGAATAGCCATTATTTTTTGGATCTCAACTCTTTGGGAGGGATCTTAAAATCTTGTTAGTGATTTCAAAGTTCGAAAAATATTTACCATGACTTTTCAAGCTATTGACGACATCTGTGAAACAGGTGTACATATCGCCGATAGTTTTGTTTGGTGTCATTTGGAAGAGCTCAAAATCATGTAATAAGAGGTTCACTTTCGAGTCTTTGACTCTACTAGTTCCCTCATGCATGATTTCAAGTGTTCGCTAAATGTCAAAAGTTGTTTCGCACATAGAAATCTGATTGAACTCATTTTTGTCTAAAGCATAAAATAAGATATTCATAGCCTTTGCATTCAAAGAAAAAGACTTTTTCTCCAAATCCGACAATTCATTTGTTAGTTTAGAGGGAAGCTGAAAATGATTTTCAACAATATTCTACAAATCCAAATCCATTTAAAGCAAGAAAACTCTCATTCGAGGTTTCCAATAAGTGTAGTCCGATCTGTTAAAGAATGGTGGACAAACAACTGAAAAGCCCTCTTGAAAGTCATGAAGAGCCATTTCTTATGGGTGTAAATCCGAATGAGAAATAACATGGCTCTGATATCAATTATTTGGGATTGAGCAGCACTAAGGGGGGGGGAGTGAATTAGTGTAGTGGATAAATACAATAAACTTTGGTGCTTTTAAAAATAACTTTGAAAACTTCATACGTTGAAAGCAACGTTTCGTTTGAAACCATTTCGATTACATTTTAACTTGAAGGAATATGTAAGAAGGAGACAACGAAGTAGAGCATCAAAGTGAAGATGGTTTGCAGTAATGTAAATGACAATAAGATAAATGCAAATCGATTTATAGTGGTTCGGTCAAATGACAATAAGATAAATGCAAACCGACAATAAGATAAATGCAAACTTGAAGGAATATGTAAGAAGGAGACAACAAAGTAGAGCATCAAAGTAAAGATGGTTTGCAGTAATGTAAATGACAATAAGATAAATACAAACCGATTTATAGTAGTTCTGTCATACAACTTACGTCCACTCCCGATTCCTCTTCACTTGAGGCATTGGCTTTTCCACTAGCTATCCTCCTTCCAACGGGTGAGGATGAACTCCCTTACAGTACCTCTCCTTTTGTCGGGCTTAGGAGATAACCCTTACAAGGCCTCTCACCTCTTTCTTGGACTAGAACACTCTTAAAACTTAGAGGAAAGATTTTGACACACTTTCAACAGAGTTTTCCCTCTTTATATCTCATTTCTAGATATCCCTTCATCCATGATTAAGAGGGGTATTTATAGGCCTCAAGAGGATTCAAATTTGGAGCCCAAACTTGGAGCCCAAATTTGAATTACCTTAGTTTTCGGTATTCTAGCGATATTGAGTGTTGCCATCGCCCAGCCAGCATTGCCACCGCTAGTGCTCTCGGGTGCTAGGCGGTGCCACCGCCCCAGCCTGGGCGATGCCACCACCCAGCTCTCGGCCTCGGGGCGATGCCACCGCCCAGTTCTCTGGTCATGGGCGGTGCCACTGCCCAGCCTATTTTAGCTCACTGGTTTGGGCCTAAAACTCAGCCCAAACCGGTCCAAATCAAGGTCCAATTGGCCCCTATTTGGGTTATAGGATTAACACCCAATCCTAACCCAAATTAATATTCTAACTATGAAATTAAAGACATTTCCTAAGCTATTACAAAGTCTAACAAGTCAAGACTTCTTCCGGTGAGTTTCCGATGAACTTCCGATGGTCTTCTGACGAACCCTCGGAAATCATTCTGCAAACTCCCGACAAACTCCCAGACTTCACGATGATCTTGGCAAGTTCCAACAAGCTTCATTGGCAAGCTCCGATCTTTCTTGGCAAGCTCCGTGAACTTCCAATGAACCTTCAGGCGAACTTCTGAAAATCCTTCGGCAAGCTCCCTACTCGTTCTGCTAGTTCCAGCAACACTCCCAACGAATCTTCGGACTTCTGTCGAACTCTTGAACTCCCAACGATCTATCACACTTATCTTTCAGTACTTTATTTTACTTTACGTCTTCATCATCATCGTAGTTAATTCTGCACACACACAAACAAAACTCTACTTCGATCTAGACAATTATTATAACGTAAATTGATATTCAGTTGCCCGACACATCATTGGTCGATGCTTCGTCCGATTCTTCAGTGCATCATCCTCTCTTGCAGCTTGTTGCCCAATCGGCGGTTGACCTCTGTAACCCTAATATCCTTGGCACAACTCTGCTCTTCTTGGCCTGATGCTTGACGTCCGAAGCCTCCTGTCGATTGTCGATCGAACCTCCGGCTCGACATCCAATATCCTGACATGATCACTTCCGGCGCAACGTCAATTCCTCCAGCGTCAATTATCTAATCCTGATCGATAGTAGACCTATGTCACTTAAAACATAGTTAGATCATAAAACACAATTAATTAGTTTCATCATCAAAATCCGAGATTCAACACAGTATATCAATTGTTCTCTTGGCGAAATCCTGGCAAGCTTTTGGCGAACGTCCGATAATCTTTCGATGGACTCTTGGCAAGCTCTTGGCAAACTCTCAACAATATTCTTGGTAAACTCTCGATGAACTTCTCAGTGAGCTCCCGATGAACTTCTCGGTGAACTCCCGACGAGCTCTAGGCAAACTCCCGACAAATTGTCCAATCTTTGACTCCAGCCCATTATTTGCTTTATGCCTTATTCATGATCATAGTTAATCCTGTAATACTTTTCTCAACATATGGATTAGATTAATAATTTATCAATTGATTTTATTATCAAAATTTGAGATTCAACATAGTATGCCCAAAATGATGTTAATATCATGCCTGAAGTGATGAAATTATGCATGGTATACTTTGGTGACTTGAAGCTATGATGATGCACAATGTATAAAATTTTGATTTGATCACTATGATCAAAATTATTTCACTTGAATTCAAGGGTTATGATTCCTTTTAAATTCAGTTTGCTTTATCTCAATATGGCATATAGATACGGGAATTAAGGTTAACTCTGTTGAATCTCGGATTTTGATGATGAAGTCAATTGATAGGTTATTTGATCTAATCCATATTATTGAGATAAGTGTGTAGGATTAACTATGATAGCAATGAAGACATAAAGTAAATTATCAAAGTCAAGTACTTTGGAAGTCCAAGAGTTAACCGGAAGTCCGAAGGTTCATCGGAAGTGCTACCGGAACTAGCCGAGAATAAATCAGGGACTTGCTGAAGGATTGTCAGAAGTTCACCGGAAGGTTCATCAGAGGTTCGCAGAACTCACCATGAAAGTCGAAAGCTTGCCAAAAAGACTCATCAGAACTAGACGTAAACTTCAGGAGCCTACTGGGAGTCCACCGGAAGATTATCCGAGGGTTCGTCGAAAGTCTGCCGGAAGTTCATTTGAAGCTCGCCAAAAAAAGACTCAACATCGCTGGATTATATTTTGCTTAGAACATGTTTTTCATTTCATAGTTAGCATATAATTAGAGTTAGGATTAAGTAATAATCCTTTAACTCTAATACAGGCCAATTGGGCCCATAATTTAACTGGAATGGGTCGGATTTAAGGCCCATCCAAGTTTGCTGGACCTATCTAGCGGGGACACCGCCAGACTCGGGCAGTGGCACTACCCCAGGAATAGGTTCCTAGGTGGTTTGGGCAATGGTACCGCCTCAGTTCAGCAGTGGTACCATTGATAGTTATTACTTGTTAGCAGTGGTATCGCCTAACAAGCGATGGTACCACCCCTCCACAGAGCCCAAGGACTTTGTTAGGCGATAGTACCGTCAGACTAGGTGGTGGTACCATCCAATGCACTAATAGAACAGGGTCAACTTGCTATCATCAATATTGGACTAGAAACTTGAGTTTGTGTAACCCTCAACCTTGAGGCCACCTCCTTTATATATCAGTAAAAAAATCTTTAGTCCTTCTCGGGTACTTAAGGATACACTTTACAATCTTCCAGTGTTCTAAACCTGGCTCTGTCTAATACTTGTTCATAATACTTAGAGCATGCACTATATTAGGCTTGGTACATAACATAGCATACATGATAGATCTTATCGTAGAGGCATATGGTATCCTATCCATGTGCGCCCTTTCTTCAGGAGTCTTTGGAGATATACTCGAAAATGATATTCTATGTTTCATCAATATTAGACATCTCTTGGAATTTTTCATGCCAAACCTTTTAATCATGTTGTTTATATACTTGGACTAGAACAAGCCAAGCATCCTCTTCAATCCATCTCTATATATCTGAATCCCAAAATGTAAAATGCTTTCCCTAAGTTCTTTATGGAGAAGTGTTTAGATAGCCAAGCATTTACTGTGGAAAGCATTCCTACATTATTCCCAATGATTAGGATGCCATCCACATATAACACCAAAAAGGTAATAGTACTTTCACTTACTTTCCTATATACACATGGCTCATCTTCATTCTTAATAAAGTCATAAGATATGATCGCTTCATCAAATCTTATATTCCAACTTTGGAAAACTTGCTTTAGTCCATATATGGATCTAAGTAATCTGCACACCTTATATAGGCTCTCTTTAGACATAAATCCTTCAGGTGTATCATATATACCTCCTCCTCGAGGTTGCTATTAAGGAACGTAGTTTCCACATCCATATGCTAGATCTCGTAATTATAGTATGCTACAATGCCCAATAGAATTTAGATGGATTTCAGCATAGCAATGGGTGAGAAGGTTTTGTCATAGTCAACTCCTTACCTTTGACAATATCTCTTAGCCACTAGCCTTGTCTTATAGGTCTCCATCTTTCCATCTATTTTGATCTTCTTCTTAAAGATGCACTTGCAATTAATGGGTATGATACTCTTAGATGCATCAACTAGGTTCTAAACCTTGTTGGAGTACATGAAATTTATCTTAGAACTTATGGCTTATTATCACTTCCCGAAATCTATGCTTGTAATAGTCTCCTCATAGGTCTGAGGATTAACATCCTTAATGTTCTCTTCTCTGATATGTCTCACATATCTCTCAGGTGGGTGGGACACTCTGCTAGACTTATAAAAAGTTGGAACTTATATGTTAGGTACCTGAACAAACTCGGCCTATGGAATGGTGCGTGAGCTAAGTTTTCTAACCTCGCTCAAACTCTATCTCGCTCTCACTATTTCTATCAAGAATGTGTTCCTTCTTAAGGAACCCTGCCCTCTTAGCAATAGAGACCTTTTGGTCCTCAGGGTGATAGAAATAATACTCATAAGTTTCTTTGAGGTATCCTATGAACTTGCATCGTTCCATCCTTGATTCCAACTTGTCGGAATTATGTCTTCTGATATGGGTAGGGTAGCTTCAAATCTTAACAACCTTAAGATCGAGTTTCTTCAATTTCCATATCTCATATGGTGTAGAAACTACTGATTTAGTTGGAACTTTGTTCAAAAGGTAAGCTACGGACTTTAGGGCGTATCTCCAAAATGGGACAAGTAGGTCAATGAAACTCATCATGGACCACACTATATCTAACAATGTATGATTCCTCCTTTTTGATATCTCATTGAGTTGAGGTGCATAAAAAGGGGTCCATTAGGATAGGATCTCATGGTCTTTAAGGAATTGGGGAAACTCTATACTCAAGTACTCACATTCTCGATTTGATCAAAGAGTCTTGATATTCTTTTCAGTTTGATTTTCTATCTCATTCTTATATTCCCTGAATTTCTCAAAGGCTTTGGACTTGTACTTCATCAAATACATATGTCCATACTTAGAGAAGTCATCAATAAATATAATGAAATAAGAATAACCTCGTATGGACGGAGTTGACATGGAACCATATACATCACTATGTATGAGCTATAGCAACTCAGTGGCTCTCTTTCCAATTTTACTAAATAGAGAGTCAGTTAATTTCCCTTAAAGGTAAGACTCGCAAGTAGCATATGATTCATAATCAAATGGATCTAAGTATACATCCTTTAGCAACTTCTGGATTCTTCTTTCATGGATATGACGCAGCCTACAATATTATAGATATACATTATTCACCTCATCTGACTTTTGTTAGTATCAAGTCGACATTAAGACGAGGGGGTGGGGGGGCACTATAAATTAGTGTGTACATTAAAGACGTCGACGATTCAAAAAACTTTCAACTCTATAAAACTTGTATGGAAAAAGAGTTTAACTTTGAAAACGTTCGTAAGAGTATAATAAGCAAGTAAGGCAGTATGCAATGTGACTAAATAGCAAAGAGAAGAAGGAAGAGAGTGCACACCAAATTTATAATGGTTCGATCATTGTGACCTACATCCACTTTCAATTCCTCCTCCGTCGAGGTCATCGGCTTCCACTATTAATCTTCTTTCAATGAGCGAAGATCACTACCTCTTTTACAGATCTTTTCTCCTTTTTATAGGTTTAGGAGGCAACCTTTTATAATTTACTCACTCCTTAAACAAAATTCTAAACTTGAACAAGAGGAGGTGAACTCTCAAAGAATTACAACAGCATTTTCACTTAGATCTTAGGTTTGTTGTTCAATTTTTCATGCTTGATAAGTAAAAAAGTGTGGGGTATTTATAAACCCCAATTGGCTATAAAAATGGAGCCAAAAAAGGTTTCATCCCGGGTTTCTGAGGTACTAGCGGTACCATCATTAGTCTTGTGCGGTATGTTAGAACCCTTGTGGATTCTAAGCTTGGGGTTGATCTCTATAGGGGATCGGCCTCCTTGGAACTCTATAGGGGTTCCTTCCTCCAAGTTGCTGCTCAAAAACTACTAAAAGATTGATCTATTCATTGATAAAAAGAGGATGAATAAATGGCTATTTATAGGGCTTCTAAACCCCAACTCCTAATAGGACTCTTACTCAAGACTCCTACTTCTAACCAACTTCTAATTAGGACTCCTTCTCTAGTAGGACTCCTAATTCTAATAGGACTCTTTCCCTAATAGGACTCCTGCTTCTAATAGAACTCTTTTCCTAATAGGACTCCTAATTCTAATAGGATTATTTTCCTAATAGGACTCTTACTTCTAATAGGACTCTTTTCCTAATAGGATTCCTACTTCTAATAGGACTCTTTTCCTAATAGGACTCCTACTTCTAATAGGACTCCTACTTCTAATAGGACTCCTATTTCTAATAGGACTCTTTTTCTAAGAAGCAACATAATCCTAACCTAGCCGGCCTCTTCACCTCTTTAATAGGGGTCGGCTAGATAGGATTTACATGAATGCCCTTATCAATGAAACCAAATTAGGACTCTCCTAGCTAGAGTCCTAACAGACCCGCCCTCTTCAAATCAGCCTTGTCATCAAGGCTAACGCTCCATGAATTCTGAGAATTTGATATTCAAGTCATCATAGTTCTCCCAAGTGGCATCTTCTGTTGGTAGGTTCGCCCACTATATTAGCACTTCAATAGCGGGTCGTCGCCGTCGAGTCACGATCCGTCGATCAATAATGGCACTTGGTTGGATTTGGAGCTCTCCTTGGGTAGTCATATTTGGTAGATGGCTTTGGGCTATCTCGTTTTGTCCTAACTTGAGCTTCAAACATGACACATGGAAGACTAGATGGATTCGAGGGTTGGCGGGTAAGTCCAATCTGTATGCTACTATTCCGATATGCTCCAAAATCTGGTAAGATCCATAGAACCGAGGTGAAAGCTTCATAGATGCTCTAGTCTTTGGATTATCTTGCCATTCCCTCCTAATATCCTCAGAGAAGTCGCTGGTTGAAAGTGAAATGACCAAAAATTTAGCTTGCTCGAGTAGCCACGAAAGTGCATCTGTAACAACATTCTCTTTCCCCCTTTTGTAAGTTATTTCATAATCATATCCAAGAAGCTTTGTTACCCATTTTTGCCACTCAAGAGAAGATATCTTCTGCTCCAAGAAATATTTTAGGCTTTTATGGTCGGTCTTGATTTGAAAGCATCGCCCGATCAAGTACGATCTCTATTTGGCCATCGCATGCACAATCGTGAGAATCTCCTTATCGTAAATAGTCATCTTGAGATGGGAAGGAGATAACGCCTTACTGGTATAAGTGAGGGGGCGGCCATCTTTCATTAGTACAACACCAATTCCGACTCCGGAGGCATCAGCTTCAATAATAAAAGTCTTGCCAAAGTCGGGTAACGCTAGTATGGGCATTGTTATCATTGCGACTTTAAGTTCATCGAAGGTGGTAGTGACTTTGTCCAACCATTGGAAAGCATCTCTTTTCAGTAAGGAAGTAAGGGGTGCACTGATCTTTCTATAGTTTTTCACGAACTTATAGTAGTAACCTGTTAAATTGAGAAAGCCGCACAACGATTTTATGTTCCTCGGGGTTGGCCAGTTCTGTATTGCTTCAATTTTGGAGAGGTCTATTGCCACTCCTTCCTCTGATATGATATACCCAAGATATTTCACCTTTTGTTGAAGAAAGCTGCACTTCATTTTTTTGACAAAAAGAACATGTTCTCGCAAAATTATCAAAACAAGTGATAAGTGCTGAATATGACTTTCAAGAGAAGGGCTGTAAATAAGGATATCGTCAAAGAAAACTAGCATAAACTTTCGAAGATAACTCTAGAAAATATCATTCATAAGGCTCTGGAAGGTGGAGGGAGCATTGGTGAGACCAAAGGGCATTACCATAAATTCGTAGTAACCGTTGTGTATTCGAAAGGCAATTTTTGGTATGTCTTCTTCGTACACTCATATTTGATGATACCCGGATCGAAGGTCTAACTTTGTGAAGACTCGTGCTCCCTTTAATTTATTAAGCAATTCATCTACTACTAGAATAGGATACTTGTCCTTGACGGTTATGTCGTTGAGAGCTCGGTAATTAATGCACATTCACTATGTTTCGTCTTTCTTTCGTACGAGGAGCATCGGTGAAGAGTATGGGCTGCAACTTAGCTGAATAACTCCTGTTTTAAGCATCTCTTTTACAATCCTTTCTATTTCATCTTTTTGGAGATGTGGATACTGATATGATCGAGTATTTGCTGGAGGTTTGCCTGGAAGAATCGGTATACAATGATCATGCCGGCGGTTAGGAGGTAGGCTATGTGGTTCATCAAATATATCTGAAAATTCAGCAAGCAAGGGAAGTAGGTTTGGATCTTCAAATTTGGTTGGCTCTCCCTTAGATTGCTGCTTAAGTTATACCAAAAAGCTGCTGCATGCTTTGTGCAAAACTTTCTACATTCGTTGTGTGCAAATTGTCATTACGTCGCCCCCACGTTTCCCGCACAGTATCACCTGTTTCCCCTTATTGTAAAATTTCATAATTAATTTCAAAAAATTTCAAGAAACATCACCTAATGTCATCAACCATTCGATGCCAAGCACGGCCTCATAATCATCGAGAGAGAGGAGGAAAAAATCTGTAATTATCTCTTGGTCCTACAATAACAGTTTCACCCATGGGCACCTACGATCACATTTCAAAATTCATCCATCTGCGACTTTAACATCGAACTTGCTGCAATTCTCAATAGGTAAGGCCATCCAGACAGAAACCTTGCTATTCATAAAATTATTTGTGCTCCCGGTGTCAATAAGAACGGTGATCGGTTGTTGATTCAGAAATTCTCCCACTTTCATTGTTTGCGGGTTCGCGTAACCGGCAAGGGCATGCATCGTGATATCAATTAGCTACTATTCTTCATCTGTGACCTCTTCCTCATGCTTGTGGACCTCCTCCTCCATGTCTTCAAGAGGTTCAATCAATAGGAGGTGGCCCCTTTTACAACGATGATCGTGGTTCCACGGCTCGTCGCAATGCCAACAAAGACCCTTTGCTGATCAGTCACATAGTTCTTCTCTTGTCAATTTTTTGGGCAGCGAAGGATGGTTGGGAGCAGAAGGGGGTTTAGATGTTGAGGTTCTAGGAGTGGTTCTCATCCTCGAAGTATCTTGGTTGAACCGTTCTTCTTGTATTCGGGCAAAAGAAATTGTAACCATCACGGTACGGGGCTGTCGCGCCTTAACTTTCCCTTTTATCTCTAGCTTGAGTCCTTCAATAAATGTTCCTAACAATTGATAGTTAGTCCAATCATGAGCAAGGTAGGATAGCTTCTCAAACCTGATTTGGTACTCTTGAATCGTAGAGGTTTGTCGAATCTTTGCAAGTTGGCCATCGATATTTTCATACTCCATAGGCCCAAAACGGTTCAATAGTGCATTCTTAAATTAATTCCACGTCAGAGCCCCATGATTATATTCCAGCCAATTGTACCATTGAATAGCATCTCCTTCAAGGTGGATGACAACAATCTCTACCATAGCATTATCCGACGTTCGGTAGTAGCGAAAGTAACATTCGGCGCGCGAAATCCACCCCGCCGGGTCTCCTTTTTCCCATCATGGGATGTTCACCCTCATGCATGGCTGAAGCATGTCTGAGGGCTGTCCCTCCTTCTCTGGGGTCCTTTCTAAATTCTCTCCTTGCTGTAGTTTGGTTGGACTCGGTGGTTGTCCAATTCTGAATTCTGCAAACAAAGCGTGCAATTTATCTTCCAAGCGCGATTCAAGCTGTGATTCAATCTGAGATTCCCATGCTTCAAATTTGGCATCAATTGGATCTTGAAAAGCTATAGCATATGCCTGTAGATCAGAGATGCCCTTGTCTTTTTTTTGTTGATGGGTTAATGGCATGGGGTGGTGGAAGGTTCGGACAATAGATCGGTGATTGAAGGGTTCAACTGTAATGGTTTACTATATTGGGCTATGGTTTTTGATGCTGTTAGGGTTATAAAACTAGGTTATGATGGTTGTGTCTTATGGCTAGAGGGATGCTCTAAAGACGTCTTGGCTTGTGGCAGCAAGGTGGCTAGAGTTTGGTAGGTTATGGAGAAGAAAAAGGGACAAAGGTGCAACACCAGATTTTTCGCCGAAAAAATTCCAGCAGTAAAGATGTAATTTTTTCTAGAAATTTTCAAAAGAGATTCAATTAAAACTTAAAGGGGATCTACTGATAAGGAAGTGGTAATGCTGTTAAAAATTTGGTAGAAAGAAATGATAGCAAGAGGTTTGGCAAAATTGAGGATCACGGAGAGGTATTATAGCAGATTTTTACGTATAAAGTGTAGCAGTTTGGACGTAAAAGATAAGTGGTTTATATTGAGAATTTTTTAACAAAACCAAAGGAAAAACCACTGTTAGGAAGTGTCAAAGCCGTCATAAAAATTTCATTAAGATTTGGATAGAAAAAATACAGTAGCAAGATCAAAAAGACAATGCTATGCAGCTAAAATTCTGTAGTGCAACTTTCGTTGTAGAGATGAAAACTTTGTGATGAAAAGTTTATGCAGCAATATAGGAATGAATTTTTTTAGATTTTTTGAATAAGGATAACTAAATTCCAACAGCAGTAAGGTAGATAACTAGAACTTGTTGCAATTCACGGGAAGATCAAAGGATGATCTACGGTGGTGGAGATGACGATGGAATTCGGCGATGATCTTCTAGGCAATTGTGGGAATTGCTTTGGGTAGTTGTGGAGGACTGGTGGATGGCTGTGGAAGGGCAGCGAGACGCCAAGAATGCTGCTCTAATACCAAGTATTAGAACCCTTGTAGATTCTAAGCTTGGGGTTGATCTCTATAGGGGATCGGCCTCCTTGGAACTCTATAGGGGTTCCTTCCTCCAAGTTGCTGCTCAAAGGCTGCTAAAAGATTGATCTATTCATTGATGAAAAGAGGATGAATACATGACTATTTATAGGGCTTCTAAACCTCAACTCCTAATAGGACTCTTACTCAAGACTCATACTTCTAACCAACTTTTAATTTGGACTCCTTCTCTAGTAGGACTCCTAATTCTAATAGGACTCTTTCCCTAATAGGACTCCTACTTCTAATAGGACTCTTTTCCTAATAGGACTCCTAATTCTAATAGGACTCTTTCCCTAATAGGACTCTTATTTCTAATAGGACTCTTTTCCTAATAGGACTCCTACTTCTAATATGACTCTTTTCCTAATAGGACTCCTACTTCCAATAGGACTCTTTTCCTAATAGGACTCCTACTTTTAAAAGGACTCTTTCTCTAATAGGACTCCTATTTCTAATAGGACTCCTTTTCTAAGAAGCAACCTAACCCTAACCTAGCCGGCCTCTTCACCTCTTTAATAGGGGTCGACTAGATAGGATTTACATAAATGCCCTTATCAATAAAACCAAATTAGGACTCTCCTAGCTAGAGTCCTAACACGGTACTACCACCATTACTCTCAAACACTAGGTGGTACCACCAGCCAGTCTGGTGGTACTATTGCTTGACAGAGTCTTAGATACTGGACTCTAATGGTACCATCGCTTGCTTGGGCGATACTACCGCATAGCAGCATTAACTGCTAATAGTACCATCGCCTAGACCTCTTAAAAGACTAAGCCCTAGGCAATTCCACCACCTAATCTTGGCGGTGCCACCACCTGACATGGCTCTTGGTCACTATTTAGGCCATTAGTGTGGCCTAAACTAGCCCTGATTCAGGCCTAATTATCCTTTAACTGAGTTAGTATGATTACCTCATAATTCTAACTCAATCTAAGTCATAACTATAATAATTAAGGCATTAACTAAGTAATATTTGTCTAGTATGTCAGTTGTTTTTTGGGTAAAATCCCGACAAGCTTCCGGCAATCTTTTGACGGACTTCTAGTAAGCTCCTAATGAACTTCTCAGGGAACTCTCGATGAACTCTCAATGAGCTTCTGATGAACTCTTGATGAACTCCTGACGAACTCCTAGCGAGCTTCCATCGAACTCTCGACTAACTCCCGATGAACTCTCGATGAGGCCCTAACACATCGTTCGAACTTCTAGCATTTTACACGATCTTTGACTCTGACCCAACATCTACTTTATGCCTTATTCATGATCATAGTTAAACCTGCATCACTTTTCTTAACATATGGATTATATCAATAGATTATCAATTGATTTCATCATCAAAATATATGATTCAACAATCTCCCCCTTTTGATGATGATAAGCAATTAATGATGGAGTTAACCTTAACTCCCCCTATCTATATGCTATATTTGAGATAAAGCAAACTTGAATTCAAAAGGAATCACAACCTGTGAATTCAAGCTTAACCAATTTTGATCTTAGTGATTATATAAAAAATTTCATATATTGTGCATCATCATAGCTTCAAGTTATCAAGGTGTAACATGCACAATTTCATGTATGATACTAAAAAAAAAACAATTGGCATGATCTATGTGATACTAAAGCATTCATCATTTCATGCATGATACCAAAATTATTATCATTTTAGGGATGATACCAAACATTCATCATTTCAAGGTATAACATGCACAATTTCACTTCATGCATGATATCAAAATTATTATCATTTTGGGCATGATGCCAAACATTCATCATTTAAGCATGATACCAAACATTCATCATGATACCAAACATTCAACATTTCTCCCCTTTGTCAACAACAAAAAAGAGATGTGCAAGCACTTTGATGCCATGACACCAAACATTCAACAAGTATTTGAACTATGCAAGTAAGTTTTACACCATTTTATGCAAGCTAGCAAATATGAAGTTAAGAAAAAGATAGCAACTTCTATTTTTTGAAATGAGTAAGCTAACAAATTTGTGAGATATAAAGTGAAGCAAAAATTTGTGCAAGATAGGAACTTTTGCTTCTTGAAGTGGGCAAGCTAGCACTTCTCTTGAGATGTGCAAGCACTTTTTGGTGCAAGGTTCTTCTTAAGATATATAAGCACTTTTTGGTATTTCCCCTTTGTCATACGAAAAAGAAGAAGAATAATAAGAAGAAAAAGAAGAAGGAGAAGGGAGAAAATTCATTCTTCACAAGAAAATTCAAGCTATAAGAACTGAAAATCCATCAATCAAACTTCTACTTTCGTAAATAGAAAGCAAAAGGGTTCATCACATAAAAGATTAAGATGTGTATATTAAAGGTTCATAAATTAAATCCATAATTTTGTAAATAGAAAGAAGAAAGATTCATAGGAAATGATCATTGCATAAAAGATCAAGTAAACCAAAAGTCCATAAATGAAAACTCTTCTTTCGTAAGTAGAGAGAGGAAGGATTCATAGAAAAAGATCATTAAATGATGGATCAAGTGTATAAAAAATCCATGAATAAAATTATAAGAAGGTGATAGGAAATGATCTCGATAAAAACTTAATTTTTAAAGATTAAATAATCCAAAAAATATATAAGAGAAACTCATGCATTTGAAAGATTTAACATGCCTAATTCTCTTCTAATAAAATCAAATTATTCCTCATTTAAAGGTTTTTTTAAAATATCACTAATTGATGTTTCGTATTAATAAATTCTAAAAATATATCATAGTTATTACTATGATCTCTTATAAAATGATGCCTAATATTAATATGTTTAGTTCTAGAGAGTTGAATGGGATTTTTTGTTAAACATATTGCATTAGTATTATCACATTTTATAGGTATATTTTTTAAGTGAATTTCATAATCTTCTAATGTGTTTTTCATTCATATAACTTATGCACAACATATACTTGCTGCTATATATTCGGTTTCAGCTATAGATAGTGAACCAAAATTTATTTCTTAGAAGACCAAGAGACAAGTGCATGACCTAAGAATTGACATATTTCATATGTGATTTTTCTATCTACTCTACATCCAACAGAATCAGCATTGGTATAAGTAATTAATTTAAAGTTCTTGGATTTTGGATACCATAATCCTAGATTATGAGTTTCTTTTAGGTATCTAAAGATCCTTTTAACAGCTTTAAAGTGAAATAGCTGAGGATTAGATTGAAATCTAGCCCAAAGTCTAATACTAAATATAATGTCTGGTCTAGTTACAGTGAGGTATAGCAAACTACCTATCATGCCCCTATAGGTTTTTTGATCAAAGTCTTCTCCATTATCATTTATATCTAACTTAGTGGAAATGTTCATTGGTGTATTGAGAGCCTTTGAACTATCCATATTGAATCGATTTAACAGATCTAATGCATATTTAGTTTGACTAAGAAAGATTTCATCACTTAGTTGCTTAATTTGTAAACATAAGAAAAAGGTCAATTCACCCATTAAGCTCATTTCCAACTCTTGGCTTGTACTTTTGGCAACAAGTTTATATAAAGACTCATTCATAGAACCAAAAATAATGTCATCAATATAAATTTGAACAATAAGAAAATTATTTTAAAAATTTTTAATAAATAATGTAGTATTGATCTTACTTTTTAAGAAATTATTTTAAATAAGGAAAGAACTAAGTCTCTCATACCAAGCCCTTGGAGCTTGTTTCAATCCATAGAGAGTCTTAGATAACTTAAACACATGATTAGGAAAAAGAGTATTATCAAATCTGGGTGGTTGTTCAACATAAACTTCTTCAGAAATAAAGTCATTTAGAAAAACACTTTTAACATTCATTTGAAATAACATAAAATTATTACAAGTATAGGCAAGGAGCATCCTTATAGCTTCTAATCTTGCCACAAGAGAGAATGTTTCTTCATAATCGATATCTTCTTTTTGGTTGAAACCTTTGGCTACTAATCTAGCCTTGTTTCTAATCATGATACCAAGTTCATCTTGCTTGTTTCTAAAGATTCATTTAGTATCAATTACTAAATAGTCACTTGGTCTAGAAATAAGCTTCCATACCTCATTTCTCTCAAATTGAGTTAACTTTTCTTGCATTGCGATAATCCATGAATCATCTTTTAGGGCTTCATCAATGCATTTTAGTTCAATTTGAGATAAAAAGGTAGTGTTAGCATAAAAATTTTTAAATGAAGAATAAGTTTGAACACCTTTTGATGTATCTTCTATGATTACCTCCTTAGGATGATCATCTACACTTCCATTTCATAGGTAAGGATACTTTAGAAGAAAATGCATCTAAGTTGCTAAGGGGAGGAGAGGTTTCATTCAAATTTAAAGTATCAAAATCAAAATCATCATCAAAATCATTTTTCTTAAATTCGAAATCTCATTAAAAACAACATAAATAGATTCCTCTATAACCAAAATTCTCTTATTAAAGATACGAAATGCTTTAGAAATAGAGGAATAACTAAGAAATATATCTTCATTGGATTTTGCATCAAATTTTTCAAAGGCATCTTTTTCGTTTAAAATAAAACATTTACAACCAAAAACTTTAAAATATAAAATATTGGGTCTTTTGTTGTTCTACAATTCATAAGGAGTTTTGGAAAGTAATGGTCTTATTAGAACCCTATTCATGACATTGCATGTTATGTTAATAGCTTTGGTTCAAAAATATTTGGGTAGGCTGTGTTCGTTTAATATGGTTCATGCCATTTCTTGTAAGTTTCTATTTTTTTCTTTCAACAACTCCATTTTGTGATGGATTTTTTAGAGTAGAAAAATTATGATTATACCCATCTAACTCATAAAAATTTTGAAAATCATGGTTTTAAAACTCACCACTATGATCACTACGAATAGATGAAATCATAAAACCTTTTTCATTTTGGACAAATTTATAAAATTTTGAAAAATATTTAAAGTAATCACTTTTGTGTGCTAAGAAGTATGTCCAAGTGTATCTACTATAATTATCAATAATTACAAAGATGTATTGGCTATCTCCTAGGCTTCTTATATCAATTGGTCTAAATAAATTCATATGGATCAATTGCAATAATCTAGAGGTGCTTATTTGATTCTTTGATTTGAAACTACTTTTTATTTATTTTCTTAGTTGACATGCATCACAAACTTTATCTTTGACAAACTTGATGTTAGGCATTCCTCTTACAAGTTCTCTAGTTAAAATTTGAAAGATTAGTTTCATGTTAGCATGACTTAATCTCTTATGTCAAAGCCAAGCATCATCGTTTAAAGCTGAAATACACATTTCATCACAAAGATCATCAATGTCAATAGTATACACATTATTATATTTTAAGGCAATCATAGATATATTTTTGTGTGATATTTCAATTATGCAAGTATTAGATTCAAATTTTATAATATATCCTTTATCACACAATTGACTAATGCTTAGTAGATTATGCTTTAAACCATCTATTAATAACATATATTCAATCAAGAGGTTTGACTCGTTATCTATGGTTCCTTTGTCGATAATTTTACTTTTGTTGTTGTCTCCTATGGTGACATATCATTCATCTTAGCTAATGAGCTTAGAGAATTGAGTTGGATCTCTAGTCATATGCCTTGAGCATCCACTATCAAGGTACCATCTCTTGCTCCTAGCTTATGATTGTAAACATATCTACAAAACAAAAATTTCTTTTAGGTACTCATTTAACTTTGGGTGCCTCATTAATAAATCTACATAACTTGTTAATTTGCATTGAGTTATTTATGGTTCCTTTAGGAACCCAAGTCAATTTGTGTGGACTATATTTTTTAAATTGATATTTATAAGCATAATGCTCAAATTTAGCATAGAAATTATATTTATTTTAGGGTAAAATATGTAATATGGGTACTTTAATGAAGATAATTAGCTTTTATTAAATACTACTCATAAAGTCAATTCCTTCTTTTCTATGAACATGACCCTTATTAGCAAGGATCATGTTTAAAGATTCGTTACCTACTTTAAAATTTTCTAATATTTCATGTAGTAATAAATTTTCTTTTTTAAATGACTCTAATTCTTTATATTGAGTACAAGGAGTTAATATACACTTATCATGCTCATTTTTTAATTTTTTGAGTTCACTAGAGAGAGAAGCATAATCTTTTTTTAATAATTTATATGTTTTACCAACTAATTTGCATTCATCAAACAAATCATGAAAAGTACTTAATAATTCATCAAAAGATAAATGAGCTTCAATTAAGCCACTTACCTACCGTCAAATACTATTAATATGTAGTTTGTAACTTCTTTATTGGTTGGATCCTAGTCTTCGAATGCACTTGAAACATCCCAAGTAGCTTTGAGCAATTTCTTTTTCTATAATAGCTTCTTCTTCACTTGGGGACATTCATTTTTGAAGTGCCTCAACTTCTTACATTTATAGCAAATTATTTAATCATTTTTTAGTTCACTTTTATTCTTAGTATCTTGTTTTATTTTATTCCTTTTAAAAAAATATTTAAACTTTCTTGTAAGAAGTGCCAAATCGTCATCATCATCATCATCACTTATGTTTTCTTCGAAGTGGTCTTTTTTGATTCTAAGTATCAAATCCTTTCTATTCTTTGGAAGGTTGTTCTCAAGTTCATCATGTGCTATAGATATCATTTCATAGGTCATCAAGGACTCAATAAGTTCTTCAAACGAAAAGTTATTTAGGTCCTTGGTTTTTTGTATTGCCATTACTTTAGAATTCTAACTTTTTGGAATGGATCTAAATATCTTATTAACAAGTTCAAAATTAGAAAAACTTTTACTAAGTGGTTTTAGACCATTAACGACATCCATAAAACATGTGTATATGTCTCTAATTGTCTTGCTTGGTTTCATATGAAACAACTCATAACTATGAACTAAAAGATTAATTTCTGACTCTTTAACCCTACTTGTGCTTTCGTGTATGACTTCAAGTGTATGTGAAATCTCATGTGCAGTTTTGCATATAGAAACCTGATTAAATTCATTTTTATCTGAAGTACAAAACAAAGCGTTCATCGCTTTAGTGTTCAAAGAGAAAGTTTTCTTCTTCAAATCATTCCATTTGTTTATTGGATTAGAAGACTTTTAAAATCCATTTTCAATAATATTTCATAACTAAAAATCCATAGAAAATAAGAAAATTCTCATTCTAATTTTCTAATACAGGTAGTCCATCCCATTGAATATAGGAGAATTAGTGATAGAAAGATCCTCTCGATTACCAACAAAAGTCATCTCTCTTAGGTTTTAAACCAAATTAAGAGTAAACTTGCACTAATACCAATTGTTAGGATCAAGAGGGGGGTGTGAATTAGTGCACACGAATATCGACGATTTGAGAAACTTTTGGCATGATAAAACTTATATCAAAAAATCATTTAACTTTGAAAACATTTATAAGAGTATAATAAGCAAGTAAGGCAGTATGCAATGTGACTAAATAGTAAAGAGGAGAAGAAAAAGATTGCACACCAAATTTATAGTGGTTCGATCATTGTGACCTACATCCACTTCCAATTCCTCCTCCGTCGAGGTCACCAGCTTCTACTATTAATCTTTCTTCAATGGGTGAAGATCAACTATTCCTTTTATAGATCTTTTCTTGTTTTTACAAGTTTAAGAGGCAACCTTTGATAATTTATTCACTCCTCCTGAAAAAGAATTCTAAACTAGAACAAGAGGAGGTGAACTCTCGAAGGATTACAACAACGTTTTCACTTAGATCTTAGGTTTGTTGTTCACTTTTTCATGCTAGACAAGCAGCAAAGTGTGGGGTATTTATAAGCCCTAATTGGCTTCAAAAATGGGGCCAAAAAAGGTCTCATCCCAGATTTCTAAGGTACTAGTGGTACCATCATCAATCCTGGGTAGTACTATCACCTAATAGAGTCTTGGATACTAGACTTTGGCGGTAACACTACTTGGCAACAATAACTATCAGTGATACTACCACACAAACCTCTTAGAAGACTGAGCCCTAGGCAGTTCCACTGCCCAATCTTAGTGGTGCCACTATTGAATCTCGGATTTTGATGATGAAACTAATTGAGTGTGTTTTATTGTTTAACTGCGTGTTGAGTTACGTAGGTCTACTATCGATCAGGATTAGATAGTTGACACTGGAGGAATTGACGTTGCACCGGAGGTGATCATGTCAGGATATTGGATGTCGAGCTAGAGGTTCGGTCGATTATCGGTAGGAGGCTTCGGACGTCAGGCATCGGGCCAAGAAGTGCAGAGTTGCGCCATGGATATTGGGGTTGCGGAGGTCAATTGTCGATTGGGCAACAAGCCACAAGAGAGGGCAATGTGCCAAAGGATCAGACGAAGCGTCGACCAATGATGTGCCGGGCAACTGAATGTCAATTCGTGTTGTAGTAACTGTCTAGATCGAAGTAGGGTGTTTGGTGTTTGTTTGTGCAGGAGTAACTATGATAAGGATAAAGACGTAAAGCGAAACAAAGGGCCGAATTCAAGTGCGATGGATCATTGGGAGTTCAAGTGTTCGATGGAAGTCCGAAGATTCGTTGGGAGTGCTGCCGGAACCGGCCGAGAACGAGTAGGGAGCTTGCCGAAGGGTTTTTCAGAAGTTCACCAGAAGGTTCGTCGGAAGTTCGCGAAGCTTGCCAAGAAAGATCGGAGCTTGCCAAAGAAGCTCCGGGGAACTCGCCAAAATCATCGTGGAGTCCAAGAGCTTGTCGAGAGTCCGCAGGATGGTTTCCGATGGATCGTCGAAAGACCGCCGGAAGTTCGTCGGAAGCTCGCCGGAAGAATACTTGACTTGCGGACTTTGTAATAGCTTAGGAATGTCTTTAATTTTGTAGTTAGCACATTAATTTGGGTTAGGATTAGGTGTTAATCCTATAAACCCAAAGTATGGGCCATTGGGCCTTGATTTGGACAAGGTTGGGCCAAAAGTTTTTGGCCCAAAACAGAACCAAATACCACGTCTTTGGCGCGTAGCACCGCCAGTTGCTTGAAAGCCAGCGGTAGCACCGCCTTAGTCAAGGGCGGTAGCACCGCCTCTGACAAGCGGTAGCACCGCCTGACACCGGGAAACTCAAAATGAATTCAAATTTGGAGCTTAAATTTGAATCACTTTGAGGCCTATAATTATCCCTCACATTCTTGGGTGAAAAAAGGCTAGAACTGAAAAATAGAAGGGGGAAAACTCTCTTGAAAGTGTTCAAAATCTTCCCTCTTAATTTGAAGTGTGTTCTAGTCCAAGAGAGGGTGAAAGGCTTTGTAAGGGTTATCTCCTAAGCCCATCAAAAGGAGAGGAGTTGTAAGGGAGTTCATCCTCGCCCATTGGAAGGAGGATAGCTAGTGGAAAGCTGGTGGCCTCAAGCAAGAGGAATCGGGAGTGGACGTAGGTCGGATGACCGAACCACTATAAAAATCTGGTTTGCATTTATGTTCTTGCTATTTACTTTGCTGCAGATCCTTTCCACTTACTGTCTTATTTACTCAACTTCATCTTCATCTTATTACGTATGCTTTAAAGTTAAAACGCAATCTTTCTGGGTTCAAACGAAACGTTGCTTTCATCATACGAAGTTTTCAAAGCTTGTTTTAAATCGCTGAAAAGTGATCATTTTATCTGCTGCACTAATTCACCCCCCCTCTTAGTGCTGCTCAATCCCTAACAATTGGTATCAGAGCCATGTTCTTTCTCTTTCAGATTTACACTCGTGAGAAATGGCTCTATATGGTTTTCTTGAGGGCTTTTCGGTTTTTCGTCCACCGTTCTTTAACGGTTCGGACTACACATATTGGAAAACTCGAATGAGAGTTTTTATATTTTCAATGAATTTGGATTTGTGGAACATCATCGAAAATGGCTTTCAACCTTCCTCTAAACCAATGAACGAATGGTCGGATTTGGAGAAAAGGTATTTTTCTTTAAATGCAAAGGCTATGAATGCCTTATTTTGCGCTTTAGACAAGAACGAGTTCAATCGAATTTCAATGTGCGAAATGGCTTTCGATATTTGGCGAACACTTGAAATCACGCACGAGGGAACTAGTAGAGTTAAAGACTCGAAAGTAAACCTCTTATTGCATGATTTTGAGATATTTTGAATGACACCAAGCGAAACTATCGACGATATGTACACCCGCTTCATGGATGTCGTCAATAGCTTGAAAAGTCTTGGTAAATGTTTTTTGAACTTTGAACTCACTAACAAGATTTTAAGATCCCTCCCAAAGAGTTGGGATCCAAAAGTAACCGCAATACAAGAGACTAAAAATTTAAATGATTTTTCATTGGAAGAACTAATCGGTTCACTAATGACATATGAAATGAGTTTCTTCGAACATTTGGAATATGATGAACATATGAACCACCTTCTAAAGAACAAGAAAGATTTGGAACTTCGGACAAATGAATGCCACTTGAGTGATGACTCGAGTGATGAGGACAATGAGGACATTGAACACATAACAATGAATGTTAACAAGTTCATTAAACAAAAATTAAAAAGCACAAATGAACTTGAACGGAGAAAGAGGCCAAAGAAGAAAAAGAAGGGTTGCAAAGAAGAATCAAGTAGAGAAGAGGCAAAATGGGTTTTGACGGTTTTCGACAATGAGGTAAGAAACTCACCCAAGTTGCTTCTACCTTATTTTGAAATTACATGATACTTTCCATGAATGCTTAACTTAGTTAGTAGGAATTCTTTCATGCTTTTCTTGTGTTTTTAGAAATTAAAAAATATATTTTAAAAATTATACTATGCTTTTCTTTATAGTATTTTTGAAAAGTAAAAATATGAATGATGATTGTATGATTTGTGATAATGTTTAGACACCTAATAGAATCAACCCATGCATGAGTATCTTGATGGTTTATATTGTCTCTAAACATGATGCTTGATGATTTTATATCATGCATGAGTTGTTGAAGTGATGTTGATTTAAAAAACTTCTATCTTGGATTAATGGGTCTTGACCCTTTTTATGATGAAATTTTTAGATGATACATGTCTTCATGAAATCAATTATAAAGACCTAACCCATAAATTTTCCAAATGAAAGAAATGTGATTTTAATGTTACCTTGTATTACATTTGGACTTGATGATTTTCATGACGAAAATTATTTTTCAGATTTATAAAATGATGCATGATTTTACCAAAAAATTTGAGCATCGATCATCTTGTTATAACTAATGTAAGAAAGAATTAAAATGATTTTGATGATATTTTCGTTTTTGAATATGATGCATGACATTTTCATATGAAAAATTTGAACATTCTTATGAAAGATCAAATCACTTAAATTGAAACTCATAAAGATGAGAAAATGTACTATCATGATGTTTGATGCATATGATCTTGATGGATTTAATGACAAACTTATGTTTTGAATTTCTACAATGATGGGTTCCATATAAATGTTTGAACATACATTATGAAATCATCATTGAAATGAAAATACTAAAAGTTTGTTATCATGCTTAATGACTTTGTGATATCATATCTTGATGACAAACTCATGTTTTGATCTTAAATTTGATACTCATCTTTTGAAACATGAGCACACTTGTTTGAAACAAAATGAAACACATTATCATGATAAATTAAATCTCATGTCTTGAAACAATGTGTTATTTTGATAATTTTTATAATGAAGTTTGTCTTCCGGTTTTGAATATTTTGATTTGGCATATAAAGGCAAAAGACATACTTATATGATGAAACATAAAGAAATTATATTTACTATCTTATTGAGATTAATGATTTCATGATATCTTAAGAATCTCGTAAAGTATAGAAGTGATTTCGATGAATTGATTATAATTTGATAATTTGAACTTTTCTCTCATGTTTCATTACTACTTTGTATGCTTCATGACTTGTTGATTGAAATAATGATGTAGACTTTTGATGTATCACTTGTCATGGTTAATGCAAATTGCTAGAATTTTGAATCTCGAAAAGGATTGCTTCTTTTTATCATTTACCAAAGAGGAGTGCTCATAAACTATGTTAATGATTTTGATGATTTGAACTTGAGTGAGCTTTATCACAATCCAAGTCCTGATATCTTAATACTTGATAGTTGAAATTCTTATGCATGAATCAAGTTGCTTTTTGTGCTATATCTTTTTAAATGAATCATGAGCCTTATTATCATATATTTCATAATATAGAAATGACAAGATTTCTTTGCCTTATGTGGAAAATTGAATATTTGACATAAATGAAATTTGCTTTATGATGAATCATGAATGATGTCTTTTGGTGTTGATCCTTATTGATATTTCATATTGATATCTTTCATGAATTCTTTGCATCTATGTTTTGTATGCATCATGAAAAAATTGAAATATTGATTGGTGCTAAATTATTTCATTGAAATATTATTCATCCATTCTTTTCGATAGTGACAAAGGGGGAGTTAGCTTGCTAGCTTATGTATCACAAGTGAAAATAACAAACATAGCTAGCTAGAACTTGCAAAAGGCAAAACTTGCACTTCTCAAAATGAGAAGAAAGAAATTGTAAAGTTGTATTTTTTTTAACTCATGAGCTTGCATGTTTAAAATGTTATAAATTTTACAAAAATTACTAGCTCATTACAAACAAAAAGTTGATGACTTGCAAAAGGGAAACTTAGGTGCAAAAGAGAAAAAATTGAAAGGGAGCTAGTTTACGTATTGCAAAGTATGCTAGCTTATCATTATTACTTGCTTGCTTGTCATAAATTTCCCTCATACCATGATTTGTTTATGACTCCCTTGAATTCATGGCTTGATATGTTAAAAATTCATAATGGAAATTTGTTATTTTGTCATGATGGAAGCATTTATGTAAAGGGAAAAGAATTGTATTCTTCCCTTCTTTTTGACAAAATCAAAGGAGGAGAAGATTTATTGCTAGCTTGCATGATTAATTTTCTAGTTCATTCAAGAGGAAGAAAATTACTAACTTGTGCATTAAAAGAGAAAATCTTGCTAGCTTGAACATTGAGAAGCAAAAAGTTGCTATCTCAAGAGAGGCAAAAATCTTGCTCAATTTTACTTCTTCAAAATTGCTTATATTTTTGTTACAAATTATTATTGAATCTCATACAAAATTATTTGAAGTATTTGATCCTCCCTCTCTTTTTGATGCTAACAAAGGGGGAGAAAGTTTTTAGCTCGAACATTGCAAAAATTTACCATCTTGATTCCTATTTTATAACTTCATGAGAAGCTAAGAATTGTTATATCAAAGGATGTAAATATTGCTATCGTGAGAAACAAGGTGCAAACTTGCACATCTCAAGAAGCAAGTGAAAATTACCATCATTGCCCATCTTTGAAACTTGATATGATTGAATGGTATTATTTGATGTTGTATTGCAAAAATGTTGTATGATGTGATAAATAGCTAGTGTGTTGTAAGAAATTTGCATATCTTTTAAACTAGCTATAATGCTACTTCTCCTTTTTGTTAATAACATAGGGGGAGAAGTAGATTGATGACTTCATGCAATGTAATGATGCTTGAATATTTTATATATTTGCATGATGGATTTATATTTCTCACTACATGAATGATACATGTTACTTGGATTTGGGATAATCCAAGGGTTCTATCAATGACATATTGATAGGGGGAGTTTGTGTTAAACTCCGGGGAGTTATGGTTAACTCCGTCAGTCATCAATTAGTTGTCATCATCAAAAAGGGGGAGATTGTTGAATCTCGGATTTTGATGATGAAACTAATTGAGTGTGTTTTGTTGTTTAACTGCGTGTTGAGTTACGTAGGTCTACTATCGATCAGGATTAGACAATCGACGTTGGAGGAATTAACGTTGCGCCGAAGGTGATCACGTCAGGATATTGGATGTCGAGCCGGAGGTTTGGTCGACTATCGGCAGGAGGCTTCGGATGTCGAGCATCGGGCCAAGAAGTGCGGAGTTGCGCCATGGATATCGGGGTTGCGGAGGTCAACCGTCGATTGGGCAACAAGCCGCAAGAGAGGGCAATGTGCCGAAGGATCGGACGAAGCGCCGACCAATGACGTGCCGGGCAACTGAATGTCAATTCGTGTTGTAGTAATTGTCTAGATCGAAATAGGGTGTATGGTGTTTGTTTGTGCAGGAGTAACTATGATAAGGATGAAGACGTAAATTGAAATAAAGGGCCGAAGTCAAGTGCGATGGATCATTAGGAGTTCGAGTGTTCGATGGAAGTCCGAAGATTCGTTGGGAGTGCTGCCGAAGCCGGCCGAGAATGAGTAGGGAGCTTACCGAAGGGTTTTTCGAAAGTTCACCGGAAGGTTCGTCGGAAGTTCACGGAGCTTGCCAAGAAAGATCGGAGCTTGCCAAAGAAGCTCCGGGGAACTCGCTAAAATCATCGTGGAGTCCGAGAGCTTGCTGGGAGTCCGCATGATGGTTTCCGAGGGATCGTTGGAAGACCGTCGAAAGTTCGCCGGAAGCTCGCCAGAAGAAGACTTGACTTGCGGACTTTATAATAGCTTAGGAATGTCTTTAATTTCGTAGTTAGCACATTAATTTGGGTTAGGATTAGGTGTTAATCCTATAAACCCAAAGTAGGGGCCATCGGGTCTTGATTTGGACAAGGTTGGGCCAAAAGTTTTTGGCCCAAACCGAACCAGCAACCACGTGCTGGGCGGTAGCACCGCCTAGTGCTTGGAAAGCCAAGTGGTAGCACCGCCTAGCTGGGGCGGTAGTACCGCCCCTGCTATGTTAGTCTAACACTATGCAGGCGGTAGCACCGCTTGACACCGGGAAACTCAAAATGAATTCAAATTTGGAGCCCAAATTTGAATCACTTTGAGGCCTATAAATACCCCTCACATTCTTGGATGAAAAAAGGCTAGAACTGAAAAATAGAAGGGGAAAAACTCTCTTGAAAGTGTTCAAGGGGGGGAGAGTGTAATATCCCTCATTTTCAGAATTTATGTAAGGACCTATGTGTAAAATTGAGGACCTATTTATAAATATTAAAATTTCAGGGATAAAACTATTCAACTGCAAAAAAATAAAAAAAGGGGAAAAATAGCGATGGTTATCCCACTGCCTCTTTTCTCATGCACACCTCTGTTTCCTGGATGAGGAAATAGAGGAGGTGCTGTGCGTCGGTGGAGGAGAAGGGAAAAAGAGGAAGAAAAGAAGAAGAAGAGAGAGAGAGAGAAGAAGAAGAGAAGAGAAGAAGGAGAGGAAGAGGAAGGAAAGAGGCTGCGGCTGTGGCTGTGGTGTGGCAGCTACGGCTGGGGTTGCTGCACCTCTATTTCCTACATGAGGAAATAGAGGAGGTGCTGTGCGTCGGTGGGGGAGAAGGGAAAGAGAGGAAGAAGAGAAGAAGCGAAAGTGGAGAAGGAGAGAAGAGAAGAAGAGATGAGGAAGGAAGGAAGGCTACATTTGGCCGTGGTCACATCAGTAGCAAATTGCAGCTGGGAAAGAAGAAGAAAAAGGGAAGAAGAGGAGACTGTGGCTGCAGCTGTGGCAGCTGCGGTCGGAGAGGAAGAAGGGGCTATGGCTGAGAGAGAAGGAGCAGAAATAGTACAGTGGAAGTGGCTGTGGCTATGGCTATGGCTGTGGCTGGGACTGCAGCTGCAGCTGTGACTACGGCAGTTGTGGTTGAGAAAAAAAAGGAAGGGAAAGCAGATGACTGCGCCCTCCTACATTCTGCATGAGATGCAGCTGAGGAAGAAAGAAGATACGTAAACAATATGGCGTAGGGAGAGGAGATTGAGGAAAGGTAGAAGGATTTGGGCTTATAATTTCGTTGGATCGAAATATTCGAAAGGCAAGTGTTCCACTCCTTTCTACTGCAATCCAAATCTTTGCTTTTTCCTTGAATATGAGAAATTTGAACTGTTCTAGCCTTGAAATCTGATATCTTTATTGTTTGGAATGTAATTGCTTGAATCTGGAAAATTATCAAAATTCTGACCCTTCTACATTTTTTCAGCTATAAATCCCTGTACAGATTTCCAATTTAGGCAAAGCTTATTTGATCTGAATATAGACTTGTAGATCTTTCTTTGGACAGCTTATTTGTATGATTTGGAGTAAATTTGCCTATCCAAACATCAAATTGAATCAACTCTACGGAATCTGTAAAATAGAGACTATAGGTTTTGACCTTTTGATACTAAACTGCCTATAAGTCTCTATTGGAAATTCTGATTTATGTGAAACTTACTTTGTTGGAAACTAGACTTATTGATCTTTCTTTTGATACCTAGATTGAAAAGTTTGGAGTTCAAATGACTGCCCAGAATTCTGTTGAATTCGATCCTATTGTTTTCTGAAAACAGAGATTTCGTTTCTTGACTCTTGGTTACCGAATCATTTGTAACTCTTTGGTTGAAACTCCTATTTGTATGAAACTTATTTTATCTGCAAGTAGACTGCTTCAGCTTTCAAATGACATCTTTCTTGAGTGATTTGGAGCATAATTGGTTATCCGAACAATTCATGCAATGTGGTTCTCAAATTCTGCCAACAATTGAGCTTTGGTTGATTCTACCTATTCTTGTTTATTCCTTTGGAAAATTGATTTCGATCATAATCCTTTCTTTGACTGAGCTTGATATTATTGTTTTGAATCCTTGTATGCTCTTGTTTTTACTTCCTTTCAAATTTGAATGCAATTGTAAAAGATTATGTTTGCATCGTATTGACTCATAAAGGCACATGTACGTTTTATTGATCCGCATGTGCTTCCGATGTACCATTTTTATTGTTCACACCTGTCCTTTTGTACTCTGGTGTCTTATGGGATAATGTGAACCTTTGTCATAAATGGTAAAGGGAGTTATGCTTAGAGCTCGCGATTGCTCTGCCGGCCCCATTGACTTCACTCAGACATGGGTGGATGGAGCTCCCAGACGTGGGAGACTAATGTTGGTGATCATCCAGAAATGGATGAATCACGTTATGTATGTGATCGCACTGCACCCTCTGTATTTTTGATATGATATCCAAAGCATTGTTGTATTTGTATGTGCACTTTGGATGATAAGAAAATGAATGAACATCACATATGATATTTGAGCTTCTGTTTCTTATTTGATATATGGATATGCTCTGAGATATCTCATATGCCATTTGATATATTCTGAAATGTATCATTCATTCTTGATATGCTCCGAAACCATTCATACATCACTGATATGTTCCGAAATGTTCCCTCTGCTCTCGATATGCTTCGAAACATTACATACGTCTTTGATATGTTCCGAAATGTTTCAATACCCTTGATATGCTCCGAATCAGTTCATACGTTATTGATATGTTCCGAAATGTTTCATATGTTGTTGATATGCCCCGAAACATTTCATACATCATTGATATGCTCTGAAATATCCTGTGCACCATTGATATGCTTCGTAATGTCCTATGTGTCATTTGATACGCTCCAAAATACTATTTATGTCATCTGATATGCTCCAATTACTCTCTGCTCCATTTGTTACGAATCAAATATGTTTTGAATGAAATGACATCTGCGATTTGTATCTAATGAGCTGATACCTATGAATTCTGGTATTTCTACCTTGTATTTTGATACCAAGTTTGTTTGAAACTATCATTCCTTATTCTGGATATGTTTTCCCACTTGCTGAGCTTTGTAGCTCACTCCGTTGTTATACAACTCTTTTTCAGGTTAGCTTGTCACTCGCTAAATGTTAGAATTGGGCTGAGATAGTGAAAAGCTATTCAGATTGTGGCAAGACTTTGTGGGTTGTGATGTTATTGTTGTACAAGTATGTTTTGTATGTAATGAAATGTTGTCGATGAATCTGAATTGATGTATTATGTAAAAGCTTTTAAAGATCTCGTATGGTTGGAATTTTGGAATGTTGAGTTCAGGGTATGATGATATGAATTTATGGTAAATGGTTGGAGTTTTGATTGTCTACATTCTTATGCTTGTGAAATTATAAGTGGGGTTGATATTTTGTTGAGTTGGTTTGGGTCCTTATAAAGGTTCGTGTGATGTGATATATGATTATAACTGCACAGATGTTATGCATATGTATGATATTTGAATGTTTCTCTGTATCCTCAAATAATTGTTTGGATCCTGGGATTTGATCGTGATAAATTTTAATGTTATGGATTTTTAAGACAGGATCACACCTCCTGAATGCGATGATTTCGGGAGGGGCGTGACAGAGGTGGTATCGTTTGAAGTGTGTTCTAGTCCAAGAGAGGGTGAAAGGCTTTGTAAGGGTTATCTCCTAAGCCCATCAAAAGGAGAGGAGTTGTAAGGGAGTTCATCCTTGCCCATTGGAAGGAGGATAGCTAGTGGAAAGCCGGTGGCCTCAAGCAAGAGGAATCGGCAGTGGACGTAGGTCGGATGACCGAACCACTATAAAAATCTGGTTTGCATTTACGTTCTTGCTATTTACTTTGCTGCAAATCCTTTCCACTTGCTGTCTTATTTACTCAACTTCATCTTCATCTTATTACGTGTGCTTTAAAGTTAAAACGCAATCTTTCCGGGTTTAAACGAAATGTTGCTTTCATCATACAAAGTTTCCGAAGCTTGTTTTAAATCGCTGAAAAGTGATCGTTTTATCCGCTGCACTAATTCACCCCCTCTCTTAGTGCCGCTCGATCCCTAATAGCCACTGCTTGACATAGCTCTAGGTCATTGTTTAGGCCATCAGTCTAGCCCAAACTAACCCTGATTCGGGTCCAATTGACCCCTAACTAAGTTAGTGGGATTATGTCCCAATCCTAACTCAATCTAAGTCCTAACTATGATAATTAAGACATTAACCAAGAAATCTTAATCTAATATGTCAATTGTTCTTCCGGTGAAATCCCAACAAGCTTCCAATGATCTTCCAGTGGGCTTCCGATGAATTCTCGGTGATCTTCCGGTGGAGTCCTAGCAAGCTCCTAAAGAATTTCTCGGTGAACTCCCGATGAACTCTCGGCAAACTCCCGATGAACTCCCGGTGAGCTTCCAATATACTCTCAGTAAACTCCTAATGAACTCTCGATGAGCCCCTGATGTATCATCTGAACGTCTAGGGTATCACCCAATCTTTGACTCCAGCCCAACATCTGCTTTATGCCTTATTCATGATCGTAGTTAAATCTACATCACTTTTCTCAATATATGGATTAGATCAATAGTTTATCAATTGATTTCTATTAGGATCTAGAGTAGCACTAAGAGAGGGGGCGGTGAATTAGTGCAGCTAATAAAAATCGACGATTTAAACCCATTTCAGAAAAACATTGGAGCTAAAAGAGGTCCCATCTTGGATTTTTGGGTGCTGGCAGTACCACCGCCTAACACTGGCAGTACCACCAAATTAGTGCATACGAATATCGATGATTTGAGAAACTTTTGGCTCGATAAAACTTATATCAAAAAATCATTTAACTTTGAAAACATTTGTAAGAGTATAATAAGCAAGTAAGGAAGTATGTAATGTGACTAAATAGTAAAGAGGAGATGAAAGAGATTGCACACCAAATTTATAGTGGTTCGATCGTTGTGACCTACATCTACTTCCAATTCCTCCTCCATCGAGGTCACCAGCTTCTACTATTAATCTTTCTTCAATGGGTGAAGATCAACTATTCCTTTTATAGATCTTTTCTCATTTTTACAAGTTTAAGAGGCAACCTTTTATAATTTATTCACTCCTCCTTAAATAGAATTCTAAACTAGAACAAGAGGAGGTGAACTCTCGAAGGATTACAACAACGTTTTCACTTAGATATTAGGTTTGTTGTTCACTTTTTCATGCTTGACAAGCAGAAAAGTGTGGGGTATTTATAAGCCCCAATTAGCTTCAAAAATGGGGCCAAAAAAGGTCTCATCCTAGATTTCCAAGGTACTAGTGGTACCATTGTCAATCTTGGGTAGTACTATCACCTAATAGAGTCTTGGATACTAAACTTTGGCGATTCCAGCACTTGGTAACATTAACTATCGGTGATATTACCACCCAAACCTCTTAGAAGACTGAGCCCTGGGCAATTTCACTGCCCAATCTTAGTGGTGCCACCGCTTGACATAGCTCTAGGTCATTGTTTAGGCCATCAGTCTAGCCCAAACCAACCCTGATTTGGGTCCAATTGACCCCTAACTAAGTTAGTTGGATAATGTCCCAATCCTAACTCAATCTAAGTCCTAACTATGATAATTAAGACATTAACTAAGCAATCTTTATCTAATATGTCAATTGTTCTTCCGGTGAAATCCCAACAAGCTTCCAGTGATCTTCTAGTGGGCTTCCGACGAATTCTCGGTGATCTTCCGGTGGAGTCCTAGCAAGCTCCTAAAGAATTTCTTGGCGAACTCCCGATGAACTCTCGGCAAATTCCCGATGAACTCCCGGTGAGCTTTCGATATACTCTCGGTGAACTCCCATTGAACTCTCAATGTGCCCCTGATGTATCATCCGAACTTCTAGCGTATCACCCGATCTTTGACTCGAGCCCAACATCTGCTTTATGCCTTATTCATGATAGTAGTTAAATCTATATCACTTTTCTCAACATATGGATTAGATCAATAGTTTATCAATTGATTTCTATTAGGATCTAGAGCAGCACTAAGAGGGGGGGCGGTGAATTAGTGCAGCGGATAAAAATCAATGATTTAAACCCATTTCGGAAAAACATTAGAGCTAAAAGAGGTTCCATCCCAGATTTTCTGGTGCTGGCGGTACCACTGCCTAACACTGGCTGTACCACCAAATTAGTGCATACGAATATCGACGATTTGAGAAACTTTTGGCTCAATAAAACTTATATAAAAAAATCATTTAACTTTGAAAACATTTGTAAGAGTATAATAAGCAAGTAAGGCAGTATGCAATGTGACTAAATAGTAAAGAGGAGAAGAAAGAGATTACACACCAAATTTATAGTGGTTCGATCATTGTGGCCTACATCCACTTCCAATTCCTCCTCCGTCGAGGTCACCAGCTTCTACTATTAATCTTTCTTCAATGGGTGAAGATCAACTATTCCTTTCATAGATATTTTCTTGTTTTTACAAGTTTAAGAGGCAACCTTTTATAATATATTCACTCCTCCTGAAATAGAATTCTAAACTAGAACAAGAGGAGGTGAACTCCCGAAGGATTACAACAACGTTTTCACTTAGATCTTAGGTTTGTTGTTCACTTTTTCATGCTTGACAAGTAGAAAAATGTGGGGTATTTATAAGCCCCAATTGGCTTCAAAAATAGGGCCAAAAAAGGTCTCATCCTAGATTTTCAAGGTACTAGTGGTACCATCATCGATCATGGGTAGTACTATCACCTAATAGAGTCTTGGATACTAGACTTTGGTGGTACCACCACTTTGCAACATTAACTATCGGTGATACTACCACCCAAACCCCTTATAAGACTGAGCCATAGGTAATTCCACTGCCCAATCTTAGTGGTGCCACCGCCTGACATAGCTCTAGGTCATTGTTTAGGCCATCAGTTTAGCCTAAACTAACCCTGATTTGGGTTCAATTGACCCCTAACTAAGTTAGTGGGATTATGTCCCAATCCTAACTCAATCTAAGTCTTAACTATGATAATTAAGACATTAACCAAGCAATCTTTATCTAATATATCAATTGTTCTTCCAGTGAAATCCCAACAAATTTCCAGTGATTTTCCAGTGGGCTTTCGACGAATTCTCGATGATCTTCCGATGGAGTCCTAGCAAGCTCCTAAAGAATTTCTTGGCGAACTCCTGATGAACTCCCGGCAAACTCCCGATGAATTCCTGGCGAGCTTCCGATATACTCTCGGTGAACTCCCAATGAACTCTCGATGAGCCCCTGATGTATTATCCGAACTTCTAGCGTATCACCCGATCTTTGACTCCAGCCCAACATCTGCTTTATGCCTTATTCATGATCGTAGTTAAATCTACATCAATTTTCTCAACATATGGATTAGATCAATAGTTTACAATTGGTTTCTATTAGGATCTAGAGCAGCACTAAGAGAGGGGGGCGATGAATTATTGTAGCGGATAAAAATCGACGATTTAAACCCATTTCGAAAAAACATTAGAGCCAAAAGAGGTCCCATCCCGAATTTTCGGGTTGTGGCGTTACCCCCGCCTGACACTGGCTGTACCACCAAATTAGTGCATATGAATATCGACGATTTGAGAAACTTTTGGCTCGATAAAACTTATATCAAAAAATCATTTAAGTTTGAAAACATTTGTAAGAGTATAATAAGCAAGTAAGGCAGTATGCAATGTGACTAAATAGTAAAGAGGAGATGAAAGAGATTGCACACCAAATTTATAACGGTTCGATCGTTGTGACCTACATCCACTTCCAATTCCTCCTCCGTCGAGGTCACCAGCTTCTACTATTAATCTTTCTTCAATGGGTGAAGATCAACTATTCCTTTTATATAACTTTTCTCATTTTTACAAGTTTAAGAGGCAACCTTTTATAATTTATTCACTCCTAATTAAATAGAATTCTAAACTAGAACTAGAGGAGGTGAACTCTCAAAGGATTACAAAAACATTTTCACTTAGATCTTAGGTTTGTTGTTCACTTTTTCATACTTGATAAGCAGAAAAGTGTGGGGTATTTATAAGACCTAATTGGCTTCAAAAATGTGGCCAAAAAAGGTTTAATCCTAGATTTCCAAGGTACTAGTGGTACCATCGTCAATCTTGGGTAGTACTATCACCTAATAGAGTCTTGGATACAAGACTTTGGCGGTACCAGCACCTGGTAACATTAACTATTGGTGATACTACCACCCAAGCCTCTTAGAAGACTAAGCCCTGGGCAATTCCACCGCCCAATCTTAGTGGTGCCACTGCCTGACATAGCTCTAGGTCATTGTTTAGGCCATCAGTATAGCCCAAACCAACCCTGATTTGGGTCCAATTGACCCCTAACTAAGTTAGTGGGATAATGTCCCAATCCTAACTCAATCTAAGTCCTAACTATGATAATTAAGACATTAACGAAGCAATCTTTATCTAATATGTCAATTGTTCTTCCGGTGAAATCCCAACAAGCTTCCAGTGATCTTCTAGTGGGCTTCCGACGAATTCTCGGTGATCTTCCGGTGGAGTCCTAGCAAACTCCTAAAGAATTTCTTAGCGAACTCCCGATGAACTCTCGGCAAACTCCCGATGAACTCCCGGCGAGCTTTCGATATACTCTCGGTGAACTCCCAATGAACTCTCAATGAGCCCCTGATGTATCATCTGAACTTCTAGCGTATCACCCGATCTTTGACTGTAGCCCAACATCTGCTTTATGCCTTATTCATGATAGTAGTTAAATCTACATCACTTTTCTCAACATATGGGTTAGATCAAAAATTTATCAATTGATTTCTATTAGGATCTAGAGCAGTACTAAGAGGGGGGGTGGTGAATTAGTGCAGCGAATAAAAATCGACGATTTAAACCCATTTCGGAAAAACATTGGAGCCAAAAGAGGTTCCATCTCGGATTTTCTAGTGCTAGCGGTACCACCGCCTGACACTGGTAGTACCACCAAATTAGTGCATACGAATATTGACGATTTGAGAAACTTTTGGCTCGATAAAACTTATATCAAAAAATCATTTAACATTGAAAACATTTGTAAGAGTATAATAAGCAAGTAAGGCAGTATGCAATGTGACTAAATAGTAAAGAGGAGAAGAAAGAGATTGCACACCAAATTTATAGTGGTTCGATCATTGTGGCCTATATCCACTTATTGAATCTCGGATTTTGATGATGAAACTAATTGAGTGTGATTTGTGGTCTAACTGCATTTTGAGTTACGCAGGTCTACTATCGATCAGGATTAGACAGTTGACGCTGGAGGAATTGACGTTGCGCCGGAGGTGATCACGTCAGGATATTGGATGTCGAGCCGGAGGTTCGGTCGACTATCGGCAGGAGGCTTCGTACATCGGGCATCGGGCCAAGAAGTGCAAAATTACGCCATAGATATCGAGGTTGCAGAGGTCAACCGTCGATTGGGCAACAAGCCGCTAGAGAGGACGATATGCCGAACGATCGGACGAAGCGTCGACCAATGACGTGCCGGGCAACTGAATGTCAATTCACGTTATAATAACTGTCTAGATTGAAGTAGAGTGTTTGTTGTTTGTGTGCAGAAGTAACTACAAAAGGGATGAAGACGTAAAGCGAAACCAAGGGCCGAAGTCAAGTGTGATGGATCGTTGGGAGTTCGAGAGTTTGACGAAAGTCTGAAGATTCGTTGGGAGTGCTGCCGGAACCAGCCGAGAATGAGTAGGGAGCTTGCCGAAGGGTTTTTGGAAGTTCGTCGGAAGGTTTGTCGAAAGTTCGCAGAGCTTGCCAAGAAAGATCAGAGCTTGCCAAAGGAGCTCGAAGAAACTCGCCAAAATCATCGTGGAGTCCGAGAGCTTGCCGGGAGTCCGCAGGATGGTTTCCGAGAGATCGTCGGAAGACCGTCGGAAGTTCACCGGAAGCTCGACGGAAGAAGACTTGACTTGCAAACTTTGTAATAGCTTAGGAATATCTTTAATTTCGTAGTTAGCACATCAATTTGGGTTAGGATTAGGGGTTAATCCTTTAACCCAAGTATAGGCCCATTGGGCCTTGTTCGGAACCGGTTTGGGCCAAGTTTTCAGCCCAAACCAAATGTAGATTTATGCTGGGTGGTGGAGCCCAGCAGCCAATGTGCCCAGCAGCATGTGTGCATGCATGCATGCATGCTGGGCTACGTGCATGCATGTTGGGCGGGTGCACCGCCAGTAGCATGCATGCTGCTACGTGCATGCATGCTGGGCGGTTGCACCACCCAGCAGAACCCGCAGCTGCTGGCTGGGGGGTATCACCGCCCAACAGCTGTGTGCTGGGCGGTAGCACCGCCCAACAACTGTTGGCTAGGGTGGTAGCACCGCCCAGCAGCACTAGTAGCATGCATGCATGCTACGTGCATGGTCTTTAGCCGCATCTCTTGTGAGCCGCCATCAGAGTCTGCATCAGAGTCTGGCTACTATAGCCCGGCCATCGTAGCAGTGTGGTAGCACCGCTTGGTCGGGCGAGAGCATCGCCCGCCATCAGAGCCTGTTATTATAGCAAAGTGTAGCACCGCAGCTAGAAGCGATAGCACCGCTTGGGTGTGTTAGTCTACCAAGACTGACCGCACCGAAAAACTCAAAAGATTCAAATTTTTGGCTCCAAGTTTAGGCTCCAAATTTGAATCACTTTGAGGCTTATAAATACCCCTTCTTTCTCAGCTGAAAGTAGAACCCTTTTGAGAAGTTAGAATCTTAGTTTTAAGTCTTGAAAAGTCTTATTCTTGCTAAGTGTTCACCTCATTTCTTCTTATGAAATCTTGTAAGAGTGTAAACCACTTGTAAAGGGTTGTAAGAGGGGTATTTGATCCTTCCCCTTCAAAGGATTTGGTAGTGGAAGAAGGGAGCCTCATCGGAGAAGGCTTCGGAAGTGGATGTAGGTCACTTTGATCGAACCACTATACATCACTGCGTCTTGATTGTGTGAATGTTTAAATTTCTGTTTTATCTCTTTACTTTACTGCAAGCCTTTACTTTACTTACTCCACTTCCTTTTCATCTTCGTACACATGCTTTAAAGTTAAAACGTAATCTTTCCGGGGTCAAATGAAATGTTGCTTTCATCGTACGAAGTTTCCGAAGCTTGTTTTAAATCGTTGAAAAATCTATCGTTTTATCCGCTGCACTAATTCACCCCCCCCTCTTAGTGCCGCTCGATCCCTAACAATTGGTATCAGAGCCACGTTCTTTCTCTTTCGGATTTACACCCGTGAGAAATGACTCTAAATGGTTTTCAAGAGGGCTTTTCGATTTTTTGTCCACCGTTCTTTAACGGATCGGATTACACTTATTGGAAAACTCGAATGAGCGTTTTCATGCTTTCAATGGATTTGGATTTGTGAAACATCATCAAAAATGGTTTTCAACCTTCCTCTAAACCGACGAACGGATGGTCGATTTTGGAGAAAAGGTCGTTTTCTTTAAACGCAAAGGCTATGAATGCCTTATTTTATGCTTTGAACAAGAATGAGTTCAATCAGATTTCTATGTGCGAAACGGCTTTTGACATTTGGTGAACTCTTGAAATCACGCATGAGGGAACTAGTAGAGTTAAAGACTCGAAAGTAAACCTCTTGTTGCATGATTTTGAGCTCTTCCAAATGATACCAAGCGAATCTATCAACGACATGTACACTCGCTTCACGGATGTCGTCAATAGCTTGAAAAGTCTTGGTAAAAGTTTTTCGGATTTTGAACTCACTAATAAGATCTTAAGATCCCTTTCAAAATGGTGGGATCCTAAAATAACAACGATTCAAGAATCAAATGATCTAAATAATTATTCTATTGATGAACTCATTGGGTCTTTAAAGACCTATGAAATGGAACATGATGAATATGATGAACATGATGAACATATGAATCACCTTCTAAAGAACAAGAAGGTTTTTGAACTCCGAACTATGATATGCCACTTGAGTGATGACTCAAGTGATGAGGACATTGAAGAGGACTTTGAACCTTTAATCGATCCTAATAAGTTCATTAAACAAAAATCTAAAATCAACAATAAACTTGAACGGAGGAAGAGACCAATGAAAAAGAAGAAGACTCACCAAGAAGAATCAAGGAAAGAAGAAGCAAACTAGGCTTTAATGGGCTTCGACAATGAGGTAAGTAACTTAACTTCCTTGAATTATTTTGAAATTACTTGATGATTTCCATGAATGAACATGATGATGAACATGTTCATGATGAACACATGACTCACCAAGAACATGATGAATATGATGAACATGATGAACACATGAATCACCTTCTAAAGAACAAGAAGGTTTTTGAACTCCGAACTATGATATGCCACTTGAGTGATGACTCAAGTGATGAGGACATTGAAGAGGACTTTGAACCTTTAATCGATCCTAATAAGTTCATTAAACAAAAATCTAAAATCAACAATAAACTTGAACGGAGGAAGAGACCAATGAAAAAGAAGAAGACTCACCAAGAAGAATCAAGGAAAGAAGAAGCAAACTAGGCTTTAATGGGCTTCGACAATGAGGTAAGTAACTTAACTTCCTTGAATTATTTTGAAATTACTTGATGATTTCCATGAATGCTTAACTTAGTTAGTAGGAATTTTTTTATGCTTTTCTTGTGTTTTTAGAAATTAAAAAAATTCAAAATTATACTATGCTTTTCTTTATAGTATTTTTGAAAAGTAAAAATATGAATGATGATTGTAAGATTTGTGATAATGCTTAGGATTAAACCATGCTTGAGTATCTTGATGGTTTACATTATCTCTAAACATGATGCTTGATGATTTTATATCATGCATGAGTTGTTGAAGTGATGTTGATCTAAAAACTTCTATCTTGGATTAATGGGTCTTAACCTTTTTTTATGATGAAATTTTTAAATGATACATATCTTCATGAAATCAATTATAAAGACCTAACCCATAAATTTTTCCAAATGAAAGAAATGTGATTTTAATATTGCCGTGTATTACATTTGGACTTGATGATTTTCATGACAAAAATTATTTTTCAGATTTATAAAATGATGCATGATTTTACAAAAAAATTGAGCATCGTTCATCTTGTTATAACTAATGTAAGAAAGAATTAAAATGATTTTGATGATATTTTCGTTTTTGAATATGATGCATGATATTTTCATATGAAAAATTTGAACATTCTTATGAAAGATCAAATCACTTAAATTGAAACTCATAAAGATGAGAAAATGTATTATCATGATGTTTGATGCATATGATCTTGATGGATTTAATGACAAACTTATGTTTTGAATTTCTACAATGATGGGTTCCATATAAATGTTTGAACATACATTATGAAATCATCATTGAAATGAAAATACTAAAAGTTTGTTATCATGCTTAATGACTTTGTGATATCATATCTTGATGACAAACTCATGTTTTGGTCTTAAATTTGATACTCATCTATTGAAATATGAGCACACTTGTTTGAAACAAAATGAAACACATTATCATGATAAGTTAAATCTCATGTCTTGAAACAATGTGTTGTTTTGACAATTTTTATAATGAAGTTTGTCTTCCGGTTTTGAATATTTTGATTTAGCATATAAAGGCAAAAGACATACTTATATGAAACATAAAGAAATTATATTTACTATCTTATCGAGATTAATGATTTCATGATATCTTAAGAATCTCATAAATTATAGAAGTGATTTCGATGAATTGATTATGATTTGATAATTTGAACTTTTCTCTCATGTTTCAATACTACTTTGTATGCTTCATGACTTGTTGATTGAAATAATGATATAGACTTTTGATGTATCACTTGTCATGATGGCTAGCATTTTGAATCTCGAAAATAATTACTTCTTTTTATCATTTACTAAAGAGGAAAATAATTCAAGTTTATATCATTTGTGAATCTCACAAACTATGGTAATGATTTTGATGACTCGAACTTGAATAAGCTTTGTCATAATCCAAGTCTTGATATTTTGATATTTGATATTTAGAATTCTTATACATGAATCTAGTTACTCTTTGTGCTATATTTTTTCAAATGGATCATGAGCTTTGATGTCATATATTTCATGATCCTAGAAGTGATATGATTTCTTTGCCTTGTGTGGTAAATTGAATATTTGATTTTCTTTATGATAAATTATGAATCATGACTTGATCTATGAGATTGATATGCTTTTATATATCATGATTCTTGGTTGTATGATATTTATCTTAAATTAAAAAAATTAATAAATATGAATTTTGGTCTTACTAAAAAGAAAATTATGAATCATGAATGATATCTTTTGGTTGTGATCCTTGTTGAATTTATATATTGATATCCATCATGACATAATTTCTTTGTATTGTTGTCTTATTTGCATCATGTAATGATTGAACAATTGATGTATATTTTTATTGATGCAAACTTTTAATTGATATGAAAAATGGCTTGTATAATGATTGAAATTTTTAGCCATTTAGTCCTCCCTTCTTTTTGACAAAGACAAAGGGGGAGAAAAATTGCTACCTTGCAATTTCATAAGAAGAAGAAGGATTGCTATTTCAAAGGATGCAAATATTGCTATCTTGACTATATCAAAAAAAACAAAATGCAAAACTTTAAAAATTTGAAATATTACATGCCTTTATGTTTGTATGTTTAAATGAAAAGTTAGCATATATGTTTAAAGTGATCATACATAATTGGTAGCTCATTGCAAACAAAAGTTGATAGCTTGCAAAAGTGAAACTTAGTTACAAAAGAGAAGAATTGAAAGGAAGCTAACTTGCGTGTCGCAAAGTATGTTAGCTTGCTTATCATTATTGATTGCTTGCTTATCATCTTTTTATCTCATATCTTGATTTTTGACTCTCTTGAATTCATGACTTAATATGCTAAAAATTCATATTGTAAATTTGTTATTTTGTCATGATCAAAGCATTGGCTATTTGTACTCCACTTTTTGACAAAACAAAAGGGGAGAAGAATTATTGCTAGCTTATGTATTGTAAAGAAAAATTTTGCTAGCTAGAACATGCAAAGGAAGCAAAGAAAGTGCAACTTGCACATCTCAAGAAGCAAGTAAAAATTACCATCATTGCCCATCCTTGAAACTTGCTATGATTGAATGGTATGATTGGATGTTGTAATGCAAAGCTATGCAAAAATATTTTATGATATGATTGATAGCTAGTATGTTGTAAAAACTTGCATATCTTTTAAACTAGCTATGATGCAACTTCTCCTTTTTGTTGATGACATAGGGGGAGAAGTAGATTGATGACTTCATGCATTGATTGAATATTTTATATATTTGCATGATGGTTTATTATTTTCTCACTACATAAATGAATGTTGCTTGGATTTGGGATAATCCAAGTGTTCTATCAATGGCATATTGATAGGGGGAGTTTGTGTTAAACTCCAGGGAGTTTTGGTTAACTCCGTCAGTCATCAATTAGTTGACATTATCAAAAAGGGGGAGATTGTTGAATCTCGGATTTTGATGATGAAACTAATTGAGTGTGATTTGTGGTCTAACTGCATTTTGAGTTACGCAGGTCTACTATCGATCAGGATTAGACAGTTGACGCTGGAGGAATTGACGTTGTGCCGGAGGTGATCACGTCAGGATATTGGATGTCGAGCCGGAGGTTTGGTCGACTATCGGCAGGAGGCTTCGTATGTCGGGCATTGGGCCAAGAAGTGCGAAATTGCGCCATGGATATCGAGGTTACGGAGGTCAACCGTCGATTGGGCAACAAGCCGCTAGAGAGGATGATGTGCCGAAGGATCGGACAAAGCATTGACCAATGACGTGCCGGGCAACTAAATGTCAATTCGCGTTGTAATAACTATCTAGATCGAAGTAGAGTGTTTGTTGTTTGTGTGCAGGAGTAACTACGAAAGGGATGAAGACGTAAAGCGAAACCAAGGGCCGAAGTCAAGTGCGATGGATTGTTGGGAGTTCGAGAGTTTGACGAAAGTCCGAAGATTCGTTGGGAGTGCTGCCGGAACCAGCCAAGAACGAGTAGGGAGCTTGCCGAAGGGTTTTTGGAAGTTCACCGGAAGGTTTGTCGGAAGTTCACGGAGCTTGCCAAGAAAGATCGGAGCTTGCCAAAGGAGCTCGGAGAAACTCGCCAAAATCATCATGCAGTCCGAGAGCTTGCCGGGAGTCCGCAGGATGGTTTCCGAGAGATCGTCGGAAGACCGTCGGAAGTTCGCCGGAAGCTCGAGGGAAGAAGACTTGACTTACAAACTTTGTAATAGCTTAGGAATGTCTTTAATTTCGTAGTTAGCACATCAATTTGGGTTAGGATTAGGGGTTAATCCTTTAAACCAAGTATGGGCCCATTGGGCCTTGTTCGGAACTGGTTTGGGCCAAGTTTTCGGCCCAAACCAAATGTAGATTTGTGCTGGGCGGTGGAGCCCAGCGCAATGTGCCTTGAAGCATGTGTGCATGCATCTTTGGGCTACGTCATGCATGCTAGGCGGGTGCACCGCCAAAGAAGATGCGTCTTTGCTGCGTGCATGCATGCATCTTTGGCGGTAGCATCGCCAGCAGAATAGCTGGTGGGTAGCACCGCCAAAGCAATTGCTTGGCTGGGCGGTAGCACCGCCAAGATGCTGGCACCAAAGAAGCATGCATGCATGCTATGTGCATAGTGCTGTAGCCCGGGTACCGTAGCCCTGCTATTGTATCCAGGCGGTAGCACCGCCCGGCTACTGTAGCCTGGTTACTATAGCAGGCGATAGCACCGCCTGGCTGGGGCGGTAGCACCGCTTGGGTGTGTCAGTCTGCCAGGACTGACAACACCGAAAAACTCAAGATTCAAATTTTTTGCACCAAGTTTGGGCTCCAAATTTGAATCACTTTGAAGCTTATAAATACCCCTTCTTTCTCAGTTGAAAGTAGAACCCTTTTGAGAAGTTAGAATCTTAGTTTTAAGTCTTGAAAAGTCTTATTCTTACTAAGTGTTCACCTCATTTCTTCTTGTGAAATCTTGTAAGAGTGTGAACCACTTGTAAAGGGTTGTAAGAGGGGTATTTGATCCTTCCCCTTCAAAGGATTTGGTAGTGAAAGAAGGGAGCCTCATTAGAGAAGGCTTCGGAAGTGGATGTAGGTCACTTTGACCGAACCACTATACATCACTGCGTCTTGATTGTGTGTGTGTTTAAATTTCTGTTTTATCTCTTTACTTTGCTACAAGCCTTTACTTTACTTACTCCACTTCCTTTTCATCTTCGTACGCATGCTTTAAAGTTAAAATGTAATCTTTCCGGGGTCAAACGAAACATTGCTTTCATCGTACGAAGTTTCCGAAGCTTGTTTTAAATCACTAAAAAATCTATCGTTTTATCTGCTGCACTAATACACCCCCCCCCCTCTTAGTGCCGCTCGATCCCTAACACCACTTCCAATTCCTCTTTCGTCGAGGTCACTGGCTTCTACAATTAATCTTTCTTCAATGGGTGAAGATCAACTATTCCTTTTATAGATCTTTTCTCATTTTTACAAGTTTAAGAAGCAACCTTTTATAATTTATTCACTCCTCCTTAAATAGAATTCTAAACAAGAACAAGAGGAGGTGAACTCTCGAAGGATTACAATAACGTTTTCACTTAGATCATAGGTTTGTTGTTCACTTTTTCATGCTTGACAAGCAGAAAAGTGTGGGGTATTTATAAGCCCCAATTGGCTTCAAAAATGGGGCCAAAAAAGGTCTCATCCTAGATTTCCAAGGTACTAGTGGTACCATCATCGATCCTGGGTAGTACTATCACCTAATAGAGTCTTGGATACTAGACTTTGGTGGTACCATCACTTGGTAACATTAATTATCGATGATATTACCATCCAAACCTCTTAGAAGACTGAGCCCTGGGTAGTTCCACTGCCCAATCTTAGTGGTGCCACTGCCTGACATAGCTCTAGGTCATTGTCTAGGCCATCAGTCTAGCCCAAAGCAACCCTGATTTGGGTCCAATTGACCCCTAACTAAGTTAATGGGAGTACGTCCAAATCCTATCTCAATCTAAGTCCTAACTATGATAATTAAGACATTAACCAAGTAATCTTTATCTAATATGTCAATTGTTCTTCCGGTGAAATCCCAACAAGCTTCCAGTGATATTTCAGTGGGCTTCCAACGAATTCTCGATAATCTTCTAGTGGAGTCCTAGCAAGCTCTTACAGAATTTCGCGGTGAACTCCCAACGAACTCTCAGCAAACTCCCGATGAACTCCCGGCGAGCTTCCGATATACTCTCGGTGAACTCCCAATGAACTCTCAATGAGCCCCTGATGTATCATCCGAACTTCTAGCGTATCACCCGATCTTTGACTCCAGCCCAACATCTGCTTTATGCCTTATTCATGATCGTAGTTAAATCTACATCACTTTTCTCAATATATGGATTAGATCAAAAGTTTATCAATTGGTTTCTATTAGGATCTAGAGCAGCACTAATGGAGGGGGGCAGTGAATTAGTGCCGTGGATAAAAATTGATGATTTAAACCCATTTCGAAAAAACATTGGAGCCTAAAGAGGTCCCATCCAGGATTTTCAGGTGCTGGAGTTACAACCGCCTGACACTGGCTGTACCACCAAATTAGTACATACAAATATCAACGATTTGAGAAACTTTTGGCTCGATAAAACTTATATCAAAAAATCATTTAACTTTGAAAATATTTGTAAGAGTATAATAAGCAAGTAAGGCAGTATGCAATGTGACTAAACAGTAAAGAGGAGAAGAAGGAGATTGCACACCAAATTTATAGTGGTTCGATCGTTGTGACTTACATCCACTTCCAATTCCTCCTCCGTCGAGGTCGCCAGCTTCTACTATTAATCTTTCTTCAATGGGTAAAGATCAACTATTCCTTTTATATATCCTTTCTCATTTTTACAAGTTTAAGAGGCAACCTTTTATAATTTATTCACTCCTCCTTAAATAGAATTCTAAACTAGAACAAGAGGAGGTGAACTCTCGAAGGATTACAACAACGTTTTCACTTAGATCTTAGGTTTGTTGTTCACTTTTTCATGCTTGATAAGCAGAAAAGTGTGGGGTATTTATAAGCCCCAATTGGCTTCAAAAATGGGGCCAAAAAAGATTTAATCCTAGATTTCCAAGGTACTAGTGGTACCATCGTCAATCCTGGGTAGTACTATCACCTAATAGAGTCTTGGATACTAGACTTTGGCGGTACCAGCACCTGGTAACATTAACTATCGGTGATACTACCACCCAAACCACTTAGAAGACTGAGCCCTGGGCAATTCCACTACCCAATCTTAGTGGTGCCACCGCCTGACATAGCTCTAGGTCATTGTTTAGGCCATCAGTCTAGCCCAAACCAACCCTGATTCGGGTCCAATTGACCCCTAACTAAGTTAGTGGGATAATATCCCAATCCTAACTCAATCTAAGTCCTAACTATGATAATTAAGACATTAACTAAGCAATCTTTATCTAATATGTCAATTGTTCTTCCGGTGAAATCCCAACAAGCTTCCATTGATCTTCTAGTGGGCTTCCGACGAATTCTCGGTGATCTTCCGGTGGAGTCCTAGCAAGCTCCTAAAGAATTTCTTGGCGAACTCCCGATGAACTCTCGGCAAACTCCCGATGAACTCCCGGCAAGCTTTCGTTATACTCTCGGTGAACTCCCAATGAACTCTCGATGAGCCCTTGATGTATCATCCGAACTTCTAGCGTATCACCCGATCTTTGACTCCAGCCCAACATCTGCTTTATGCCTTATTCATGATAGTAGTTAAATCTACATCACTTTTCTCAACATATGGATTATATCAATAGTTTATCAATTGATTTCTATTAGGATCTAGAGCAGTACTAAAAGGGGGGCGGTGAATTAGTGCAGCGGATAAAAATCGATGATTTAAACCCATTTCAGAAAAACATTGGAGCCAAAAGAGGTTCCATCCCTAATTTTCTAGTGCTGGCGGTACCACCGCCTGACACTGGCTGTACCACCAAATTAGTACATACGAATATCGACGATTTGAGAAACTTTTGGCTCGATAAAACTTATATCAAAAAATCATTTAACTTTGAAAATATTTGTAAGAGTATAATAAGCAAGTAAGGCAGTATGCAATGAGACTAAATAGTAAAGAGGAGAAGAAGGAGATTGCACACCAAATTTATAGTGGTTCGATCGTTGTGACTTACATCCACTTCCAATTCCTCCTCCGTTGAGTTCGCCAGCTTCTACTATTAATCTTTCTTCAATGGGTAAAGATCAACTATTCCTTTTATATATCTTTTCTCATTTTTACAAGTTTAAGAGGCAACCTTTTATAATTTATTCACTCCTCCTTAAATAGAATTCTAAACTAGAACAAGAGGAGGTGAACTCTCGAAGGATTACAACAACGTTTTCACTTAGATCTTAGGTTTGTTGTTCACTTTTTCATGCTTGATAAGCAGAAAAGTGTGGGGTATTTATAAGCCCCAATTGGCTTCAAAAATGGGGCCAAAAAAGATTTAATCCTAGATTTCCAAGGTACTAGTGGTACCATCGTCAATCCTGGGTAGTACTATCACCTAATAGAGTCTTGGATACTAGACTTTGGCGGTACCAGCACCTAGTAACATTAACTATCGGTGATACTACCACCCAAACCACTTAGAAGACTGAGCCCTGGGCAATTCCACTACCCAATCTTATTGGTGCCACCGCCTGACATAGCTCTAGGTCATTGTTTAGGCCATCAGTCTAGCCCAAACCAACCCTGATTCGGGTCCAGTTGACCCCTAACTAAGTTAGTGGGATAATATCCCAATCCTAACTCAATCTAAGTCCTAACTATGATAATTAAGACATTAACTAAGCAATCTTTATCTAATATGTCAATTGTTCTTTCGGTGAAATCCCAACAAGCTTCCATTGATCTTCTAGTGGGCTTCCGACGAATTCTCGGTGATCTTCCGGTGGAGTCCTAGCAAGCTCCTAAAGAATTTCTTGGCGAACTCCCGATGAACTCTCGGCAAACTCTCGATGAACTCCCGACGAGCTTTTATTATACTCTCGGTGAACTCCCAATGAACTCTCGATGAGCCCTTGATGTATCATCCGAACTTCTAGCGTATCACCCAATCTTTGACTCCAGCCCAACATCTGCTTTATGCCTTATTCATGATAGTAGTTAAATCTACATCACTTTTCTCAACATATGGATTATATCAATAGTTTATCAATTGATTTCTATTAGGATCTAGAGCAGTACTAAAAGGGGGGGCGGTGAATTAGTGCAGCGGATAAAAATCGATGATTTAAACCCATTTCAGAAAAACATTGGAGCCTAAAGAGGTTCCATCCCGAATTTTCTAGTGCTGGCGGTACCACCGCCTGACACTGGCAGTACCACCAAATTAGTACATACGAATATCGACGATTTGAGAAACTTTTGGCTCGATAAAACTTATATCAAAAAATCATTTAACTTTGAAAACATTTGTAAGAGTATAATAAGCAAGTAAGGCAGTATGCAATTTGACTAAATAGTAAAGAGGAGAAGAAAGAGATTGCACACCAAATTTATAGTGGTTCGATCATTGTGGCCTACCTCCACTTCTAATTCCTCCTCGGTCGAGGTCACCGGCTTCTACAATTAATCTTTCTTCAATGGGTGATGATCAACTATTCCTTTTATAGATCTTTTCACATTTTTACAAGTTTAAGAGGCAAACTTTTATAATTTATTCACTCCTCTTTAAATAAAATTCTAAACTAAAACAAGAGGAGGTGAACTCTCGAAGGATTACAACAATGTTTTCACTTAGATCTTAGGTTTGTTGTTCACTTTTTCATGCTTGACAAGCAGAAAAGTGTGGGGTATTTATAAGCCCCAATTGGCTTCAAAAATGGGACCAAAAAAGGTCTCATCCTAGATTTCCAAGGTACTACTGGTACCATCGTCGATCCTGGGTAGTACTATCACCTAATAGAGTTTTGGATACTAGACATTGGTGGTACCAGCACTTGGTAACATTAACTATCGATGATACTACCACCCAAACCTCTTAGAAGACTGAGCCCTGTGTATTTCCACTGCCCAATCTTAGTGGTGCCACTGCCTGACATAGCTCTAGGTCATTGTTTAGGCCATCAATCTAGCCCAAACCAACCCTGATTCGGGTCCAAATGACCCCTAACTAAGTTAATGGGAGTATATCCCAATCCTAACTCAATCTAAGTCATAACTATGATAATTAATACTTTAACCAAGTAATCTTTATCTAATATGTCAATTGTTCTTCCGGTGAAATCCCAACAAGCTTCCAGTGATTTTTCAGTGGGCTTCCGATGAATTTTCGATGATCTTCCGTTGGAGTCCTAGCAAGCTCCTATAGAATTTCGCGGCGAACTCCCGATGAACTCTCGGCAAACTCCCGATGAACTCCCGGTGAGCTTCCGATATACTCTCGGTGAACTCCCAATGAATTCTTGATGAGCGCTTGATGTATCATCCGAACTTCTAGCGTATCACCCGATCTTTGACTCCAGCCCAACATCTGCTTTATTCCATATTCATGATCGTAGTTAAATCTACATCACTTTTCTCAACATATGGATTAGATCAATAGTTTATCAATTGATTTCTATTTGGATCTAGAGCAGCACTAAGGGAGGGGGGCAGTGAATTAGTGCAGAGGATAAAAATCGATGATTTAAACCCATTTCGAAAAAACATTAGAGCCTAAAGAGGTCCCATCCTAGATTTTCAGGTGCTGGCGTTACAACCGCCTGACACTGGTAGTACTACCAAATTAGTGCATATGAATATCGATGATTTAAGAAACTTTTGGCTCGATAAACTTATATCAAAAAATCATTTAACTTTGAAAATATTTGTAAGAGTATAATAAGCAAGTAAGGCAATATGCAATGTGACTAAATAGTAAAGAGGAGAAGAAAGAGATTGCACACCAAATTTATAGTGGTTCGATCATTGTGACTTACATCCACTTCCAATTCCTCCTCCGTCGAGGTCACCAGCTGCTACTATTAATCTTTCTTCAATGGGTGAAGATCAACTATTCCTTTTATAGATCTTTTCTCATTTTTATAAGTTTAAGAGGCAACCTTTTATAATTTATTCACTCCTCCTTAAATAGAATTCTAAACTAGAACAAGAGGAGGTGAACTCTTGAAGGATTACAACAACGTTTTCACTTAGATCTTAGGTTTGTTGTTCACTTTTTTTATGCTTGACAAGCCGAAAAGTGTGGGGTATTTATAAGCCCCAATTGGCTTCAAAAATGGGGCCAAAAATGGTATCATCCTAGATTTCTAAGGTACTAGTGGTACCATCATCAATCCTATGTAGTACTATCACCTAATAGAGTCTTGAATACTAGACTTTGGTGGTACCACCACTTGGTGACATTAACTATCGATGATACTACCACCCAAACCTCTTAGAAGACTTAGCCCTGGGTAGTTGCACTACCCAATCTTAGTGGTGCCACTGCCTAACATAGCTCTAGGTCATTGTTTAGGCCATCAGTCTAGCACAAACCAACCCTGATTCGGGTCCAATTAAACCCTAACTAAGTTAATGGGAGTATGTCCCAATCCTAACTCAATCTAAGTCTTAACTATGATAATTAAGACATTAACTAAGCAATCTTTATCTAATATGTCAATTGTTCTTCTGGTGAAATCCCAACAAGCTTCCAGTGATCTTCTAGTGGGCTTCTGACGAATTCTCGATGACCTTCCGGTGGAGTCCTAGCAAGCTCCTAAAGAATTTCTCAGCGAACTATCGATGAACTCTTGGCAAACACCCGATGAACTCCCGGTGAGCTTCTGATATACTCTCGGTGAACTCCCAATGAACTCTCGATGAGCCCCTGATGTATCATTCGAACTTCTAGCGTATCACCGGATCTTTGACTCCAGCCCAACATCTGCTTTATGCCTTATTCATGATCGTAGTTAAATCTACATCACTTTTCTCAACATATGGATTAGAGTAATAGTTTATCAATTGATTTCTATTAGGATCTAGAGCAGCACTAAGAAAGGGGGTGGTGAATTGGTGTAGCGGATAAAAATCGATGATTTAAACCCATTTTGGAAAAACATTGGAGCCAAAAGAGGTCCCATCCTGGATTTTTGGGTGCTGGCGGTACCACCACCTGACACTGGCAGTACCACCGCCAGTTGACCCTGACACTAGGTGGTACTATTACCCAGTCTGGTGGTACTATCGCCTGATAGGGTCTCGAGTTCTATGGAGGGGCGGTACCACCACTTAGCAGTTAATAACTTCTGGGTGGTACCAGCGCTGACATGGGCGGTACCACCACCCAATGGTCCTAGGAATTTGTACCCTAGGCGATTCCACCGCCCTAATTTGGCGATGCCATCACCAGATAAGGTCCAGCACTTCTAGATGGGCCTTGAATTCAGCCCAATCTAGTTAATTTATGGGCCTAGTTGGCCCCTACCATAGTTATAGGATTAACACCTAATCTGAACCCTGATAACATGCTAATTATGAAATTAAAAATATATTCTAAGCAAAAACATGATCTGGCACATCAAAACTTCCAGCGAGCTTTCGGCGAACTTTCGATGAACTCTCGAACATCTTCCGACGAACTTCCGGAAGGCTCCCGGATTTTACAACAGCCTTGGTGAGTTTCGACGAGTCTTCTTTGGTAAGCTCCGATCTTTCTCGGTAAGCTCCGCGAACTTCCGACGAACCTTCCGGTGAACTTTCGATAACTCTTCGGCAAGCCCCCGATTCATTCTCGACCAATTCCGACAACACTTCCGACAAACCTTCGGACTTCCAATGGACTCTTGAACTTCCAATTATTTAATCACACTTGACTCTAGCACGCCATTTTGCTTTACGTCTTCATCGCTATCATAATTAATCCTGCACACTTTTCTCAATAATATGGATTAGACAAATAATCTATCAATTGACTTCATCAATAAAATCCGAGATTCAACAATCTCCCCCTTTTTGATGATGACAATCAATTGATGATGGAGTTAACCTTAACTCCCCCTATCTCTATGTTATAATTGAGAAAAAAAACACTTGAATTCAAACTCCTTGAATTCAAGCTTAAACCGATAAGTTTCATACATTCAAACTTGTCGATATGCTCAACAAGCATGTTTTTTTATCCCAAATCTGAAACTTCATATTTTTCACATTATGAAAATGATGTCAAGGTATGACATCCATTTTCAAGTCTAATATTGAATGATGAAAGACAATCATCATCTCAACAAACGATACAATTTTAAGTAAGAATCAAATGATATCAAATAAAAGTTCACAAATCCAAAGCATGATATCAATTGACGATACATCATTCAATGATACAAATGAAACCACATTATCGTATCAAGGGAAGATACCAAATTGAAACATGATACAATGACGATCATAGAAAAATTTTCATTTTAAGCATACATGTGTTATTTGCGATGCATATGATACATTCCATACAATTGCGATATATTACAATATGCTTCAATCATTTACGATGCATTTGATACATTACATATATTTGCGATATATTATGATGCTTTTAATGATAGCAAGCATTTTACGATACAAAGTATGGCAATTTATGATACTTGTTATCAATTTGCTTTTGTGATACAAATAAAGCATTTTACAAATTATATTTTTTTGATACAAATCATGCCATCAAGTCATAAATTTGTTATATTTTTCTCCCCCTTTATCATCAACAAAAAGAAAATGGGCCATTGATACCAAATGTTATGATAGAACTTTTTTTGTGAAAATAGCAAAAAGAGTAGGCTTATATCCATGAATTCATCAAGAAAATTTCATTCAAGAATAATGATTTAAGAATAATGAAAATCAATTTGTTCATTCGATTGAAAATTCATGCCATAGAAATAAATTCGTAAAGTAAAAAAGATAGATCATCGAAGTCAAAATTCACAAGACTTTCTACTTTCCATTAAGATCTTATGAAAAATTCAAGAGTTGTTAATGTCCATATTTCCATCAAATAAAATTCAAGAAGAATCGAGATGTTGAAGTCATGAAAAGTTCAAGAAGCAATTTGTTCGAATGATTGAAAATTCAAACCGAGCTAACTTGGCATTTCCATGAAAAAAAAATCCATGAAGTGGAAACCAATCAAATCATGAAAAAAATCATAAATGCTCATGACCCAAGAGTTAAGAACTCTTTAAATTCGCATTTAGAAAGATGAATGAAATCTGAATTGATTTCAAGAGGGCATTCAAGCTATTAAAAAATTATGAGAGCTTCTTCTATTCACATAGAATTCATGACATAAAAATATGTATAAAAGAATAGTTCCAAGTGTCATGAAGGCAATTTGTTTAGGTTATTAAAAATTTATCAAACTTTAAATTTCATGATACGAAAGTGTAAAAAGTAAATCATGAAAGCCATTCATTCATGCCAATAGAACTAAAGGGAGGATAAAATTGATAGAATCAAATTTACCAAGTCATTAAATGGGTATGTTATCAATTCAAAAATCATTAAATGTGAATCATCAAATGTATATGATACTAAAAATCATCAATCGATAAAGCAAGAGTATCAATCCAAGATTGGAGAAAGATAAAAATGAAAGCTCCATCGAAAAGATGGCACAAGATAATACGAAATCAGAAAAGATAATACCAAGATAGGTGAGGGATCAAAATAAGTTCATGAAAATCGAAAAATTTTGGAAAAGGAGTACTCTTGATTCCATGCATTCAATTCAACATATATGAAACTTAAAATGTACCAAAGTAGAATAAAGAGTACAAAAGAGAGTTGTGAGCTCCATTACAACACATAGAGTTAATATACAATTTTACAACTACTCCTCGGGTGGAATGTCAAAATGTCTATACAGATTATTGATTTTGCGATTCACTTGACGCACTTCATTTAGGATCTCATTTTATTGGAGTCTGAGTTGATCTTGCTGTGACTTGAGTTGATTCAATTGAGTGACAATCGGATCGGTAGAAGTTGAAGAAGCAGGAGCATGATCTGTCGGTGCAGCATCAAAGGAACTAGGGAGAGAAGACTCATTACCCCTAAATACAGGTGTTTCAGGTTCCTCTTCAGGAGGGGATAGATCGGTCCTTCTAGGCAACCTAGTCCAGATTCCATTCCTAAAAGTGCACCTTAATCATTTAAGTAGATTTTTATTAATTGTATTATATCTATGTACTTTTATTCTTTCTTCATTGGGTGGTATCCTAATGTTGTGTGCATGTAATAATATTGTAATTAATACATCATATGGAAGCATTAAGTCCTTAGATGCCATTTCAATCATGTTTTATTGGATTAAAAATTCAAAGCAATTCTCTTGTCCAACCATTATCCAATACATAGTACCTAACTCAATTTAACTGACTTTATCATGGTGATATTGTTTTGGGATTATGATACTAATAATGATGTGATGGAGAACCTTACAGTTAAAAGGTAATAAGTGTTTATAGCTTTTAGGTACTATGGATAAGTTAGGATTTCCAAAAAAGGTCCCTAAAGCCTCGAAATAGGTTATTTTGATTGCATCTAAATCCCATTGGCCTCTAAAGTAACATCCCCTTGTCTTTTCGAAAATTCCTATTAGATCATAAATTGTACTATCCATAATTGAGATTTGATTCCCTAGAAGGTAAGTTGATACGTTGTCATCTTCATCTATGTTTAGGTTACTATAAAACAAATAAACTAGCCTAGGGTATATTGGTTCGCTAATTTATAATATAGAAAAGACATATAAGTTGGCAAACCATTATATGGGTTCTAGGTTTCCTAATTCACCTAGATCAATATATTTACCCTTGTGTACACATCTAGATTGAAAACTAGGATACCTAAGGGCATTTTTCCTATAGTTAAATAGAGAGAAATCATATGAATCTCTTACTCTCCTCTTCCCTTGGTCCCTAGATAATCTTCTAGGTACCATTTGTCTACAAATGATGATAATAAAAGAATAATTTCAAAAGAACAGCAATATAAGATGAATTCAAAAAAAGGAGTGCAAAGAATACCTTATTAGAAATCTTATCAAAAGATTGTGATGTTGATCCAAGATTTGAGAAGATGAAAGCCTCTTAAATCTTGAGAAGAAAGATGAAGATTGAGAGGTGGGAGAGTGATTTTGGAGGTTGCAGCAAAGGTTAGAGTTAGTTCTACTGTCGACCCTCAAGCCCCTTTATATAAGGGAGCTCTCGAGTGGTGCCACTGCCTAGGAACAGAATCCCCAGGCAGTGTTACCACCAGTTCTAACGGTGCCACTACTGGCACCCAGACTTCGACAATTTTTCGAGGGCAGCAACACCTTGATCTTTTGATCAATTGTTCTTTCTATTATAATATTGAATTGGTTGAATTTATTTGTCATTCATTTGATCAACATTTAAGTCAATTTCATCCATCACTATTTATCGATTTGAATAAACTCATCAAAACCAAAAAAAATTAATCAAAAGATGTTGTAATCATTAAAATTAACAAAGATCAGTTCGTAACATCATGAAAGACATCATTCATGATTTATAAATATTCTTTTTAGCAAGATCAAAATCAAGAATCGTGAATCACATTATCTCAAGTCATAAGTATGAGAAATAGAGATCAAGATAAAGAAATTTCAAGTAGGGAATAATAAAAAATTATTGATTCATGCATTCAAACTATCATTAATCATCGTATATAGTTTCAAAAGATCATCAAACATGATTCAAAACATTCATCATAATTTTCAACTCATTCTAATCATCGAATCATCAAAATCAATATCATAGTTTGCGAGATTCAAAGAATAGATTCATCACAAAGAATCACATTCGAAAGATATTTCAAAAAGGATATATCGCAATTGTAAATATCGACAAGTGATTAATTTGAATGTATCATCAAATGAGAACCTGATTCATGCATTAGGAATATCAAGTCATTAAGATCAAAAGAAAATTTGAGTATCAAATGCATTCAAACCATCAATGCTCAATAAGTCATGATTTTAACAAAATAAAGTTATGATTCCAAAAGTTTAAAAGTAGAAGTCATGAATCATTTTAAAGGATCTCATTCTAGTTCAATTCATCAATTCTAAACTTATCATCAAAGTCACATTTAAGAAGTTCACGAGGTTCACAAAATAAATGAATTCATTAATCTCGAATAGATGGAAAATGCATTTTCTTTTAAGTATTTCAATTTAAGTGATTTGACCTTTCATAGGAATGTTTAAATTTTTTATACGAAAGCCAAGGATCATCATATAGATCCGAAATAAGGTTTCGTCAAAATCATCAAGACCAAAAACACATCATTTCAAAACATAGGATTTCATATTATAAAATCAAGCATGATACAAACGTTTTTATCAAAATCATGCTAGTATGTTTTAGTCTCATTCAATGCATTACACTCAATGGTCTTCCATTGACTGAGCTAGTAAGCTTAATAATGATCATGCATCATGAGGTATTGTTACTCACTTTTAGCTTGAGATGGTTAAGATTCTTACATAAGGTGATATTTGGGTACCCATTTGATCTTGGGTGCCTCAAAAATTGATCTACGTATCTTATCACTTTATATTGAAATATTTATGATTCCTTTAGGAACCTATATCAATTTATGTGGGCTAAGTTTCTTAAATGGACATTTGTAAATGATATGTCTAGGTTTTTAATAAAAGTTACACTTTGTGTGAGGTGATACAGGCAATGTAGGTCCTTTGACGAAAGTGGTTGGATTTTGGTGAGACCCATTCATGAATCCAATTCCACTTCTTTTATGAACGTGACCCTTGTTGGCAAGGATCATGTCCAAAGACTTGCTACCAATCTTAAATTTATTTAAGATTTCTTTGAATAGCATGTTCTCCTTCTTTAGTACCTCTAAGTATATACACTTAGAGTATGGAGGTAAAGGAGTGTTGTGTTTAAGATTTTTAAATTTATCAACTAAGAGAGCATATTCATTTTTCAACAAATTAAACTTTTTACTAATTACTCTACACTCATCAAACAAATCATGAAAGCTAAATTTGCTTCTTCTTGAATTACTTATCTCTTCTCCGATAACCATTAAGGTGAAGTTGGCAACCTCTTTGTTGCTTGGTTCTTCGTCTTTGGAGTTGCTCGAGTCATCCTATGTTGCCTTCAATGCCTTCTTCTTCTTCGATTCCTTCTTCTTGGCTTAGGGGCATTCACTTTTGAAATGCCTCGACTTCTTGCATCCATAGTATATCACTTGTTCTTTCTTGGATTTAAGTTTATTTTTGGAGTCATTTTTAAATTTATTTCTTCTTATAAATTTTTTGAATTTTCATGTCAATAGTGCAAGTTCGTTATCATAGTTCTCATCACTTGAAGATTCTTTCAAGTGGTCTTCTTGTGTTCTCAATGTCATATCCTTCATGTTCTTTGGAAGGGAGTTCTCAAGCTCATCATGAGCGTTGCAAGTTATCTCATAGGTCATTAATGACCCAATTAGTTCTTCAAGAGGAAAGTTCTTTAAGTCTTTAGCCTCTTGAATGGCCGTAACTTTAGGATTCCAACTCTTTGGAAGGGATCTTAAGATTTTAGTTACAAGTTTAAAATTAGATAAACTTTTCCCAAGTTCTTTTAGTCCATTGACGACATTCATAAAACAAGTGTCCATGTCTCCAAGGGACTCATTTGGTTTCATCCGAAATAACTTGTAAGAATACATTAAAAGATTGATTTTGGACTCTTTCACTCGATTAGTACCTTCGTGAGTGATTTCAAGATTATACCAAATATCAAAAGCCAATTCATAAATTGAAACATGATTAAATTTATTTTTATCAAGAGCGCAAAACAAGGCATTCATAGCCTTGGCATTGAGAGCGAAAGTCTTCTTCTCTAACTCATTCCAATTACTCATCGGAAGAGAAGAATTTTGGAAGTCATTTTCAACAATGTTCCAAAGTTCAAAATCAATAGAAATAAGAAAAATTCTCATGTGAGTTTTCCAATATATATAATCCAACCCATTGAACATAGGAGGACGTATAATTGAGTGGTCCTTTTGCATGTTGACAAATGCCATCTCTTTTGGGTTTTAAACCAGAATGAAAGTGACCTCACTATGATACCAACTATTAGGATCTAAAGTGGCACTAGGGGGGGGGGTGAATTAGTGCAGCGGATAAAAATTGATGATTTAAATCGATTTTGGAAAAACATTGTGCGTTGAGAAGTTTTGTTTGATGAAAATAATTTCAGCAAAGAAGTTTGATTCGAGTGAATATGTAAGAGAGTAGAGAAGGGGAGAATGAACAAGTGTAGTGAAGTAAAGGAATGAATGCAACAATTAAAACTTACGCACCAAGAGAAGAACGCAGCGATTTATAGTGGTTCAATTAAATGACCTACGTCCACTTCCAAAACCTCCTCTGATGAGGTTCTCGGCTTCCACTATCAATCCATCTCAAAGGGGAAGGATCAAACACCCCTCTTATAGAACTTTACAAGTGGCTCACACCCTTTTATAGAATTTTTACAAGTGAGAACTTGAGAGGTGAACACTCAAACTTTTCAAAGCTATTTCACTAGAGTTTTGGCTCATTTCTTATCACTTCTCAATGTTTTTTACTAGCTAAGAAGTAAGGGGTATTTATAGGCTCAATTGGCTTCAGAATTGGAGCTAAAAGAGGTCCCATCCCGGATTTCCGGATGCTGGCGGTATCATCGCTTGACACTGGTAGTACCATCGCCAATTGACCCTGACATTGGGTGGTACTACCGCCCAGTTTGATGGTACTACCACCTAATAAGTTCTCAGGTTCTATGGAGGGGTGGTACCATCGCTTGGTAGTTAATAACTACTGAACGGTACCATCGCTAACCAGGGTGGTACCATCGCCCAATGGTCTTGGGAATCTGTACCCTGGGCAGTTCCACTGCCCCAGTCTAGCGGTGCCACCACCAGACATGGTCCAGCACTTCTAGATGGGCCTGAAATCTAGCCCAATCTAGTTAATTTAAGGGCCTAGTTGGCCCCTACCAGGGTTAAAAGATTAACACCTAATCCTAACCCTAATTACATGCTAACTACGAAATTAAAAATATATTCTAAGTAAAAACATGATCTGGGATATCAAAACTTCTTCCTGAGAGCTTCTGGCGAACTTTTGGCAGACTTCCGACGAACCCTCGGATATCTTTCGATGGACTTCCAGTAGGCTCTCAGACTTTATGATGACCTTAGCGAGTTTCAACGAGTCTTCCTTGACAAGCTCTGATCTTTCTCGGTGAGCTCCATGAACCTCTGATGAACCTTCCGACGAACTTTTGACAACTCTTCAGCAAGCCCTCGATTCATTCTCGGCCAATTCCGATAGTACTTTTAACGAACCTTCGGACTTCCGACGAACTCTCGAACTTCCAATGATTCAATCATACTTGACTCCGGCATGTCGTTTTGCTTTATGTCTTCATCGCTATCGTAGTTAGTCCTACACACTTTTCTCAATAATATGAATTAGATCAAATAATCTATTAATTGACTTCATCATCAAAATTTGAGATTCAACAATTTCATCATCAATATCCAAGATTCAACAACTTCTTCTTAGACACACTTATATTCATGACATGAGGAGCATAATTTAATACGAATAAATTAGTATTTAATGTTCCTCTACCAATGATCTCATCATCTAGAATCAACGAACTACCATTATTCTTAAAAATAATCTTTATCCATTATTTGTCAAAAAAATATAAAAATAATATTTTTGATAGTTAAAGGAATAAAATAGCAAGCATCTAATGCTAAAAGAGCTCCACTAGGCAATCATAGGGTGACCTCGCCAACGATAACAATAGCAATATTTGCACTATTCCCCATCCTCAAGTCCACCTTGTCTCTCACTAATCTCCTAGGCCTTATCAGAACCTGTAATAAATTATAAATATGAGATGCACTATCGGTATCTAATACCTATACACTATCATAATTTTCTAACATATAGTGATTAATCATGAATGTATCTAAAGCTTCTCCAAGCTTATGTTTTATTTTTTCTACAAGGTGCTCTTTATAGTTCTTCTTCTAATGCCCATCTTTATCATAGTGGAAGTATTGACCTTTGTCATTTGTCGGATCTTTCTTAATAACATTTGGTTTGCCCTTGCCCTTACCGTTCTTAAGAGATTTCTCTACCCTACTTTTCTTTATGGTCTCATCAGCATAGAGAATTAGCTTTCTTTCTTAATAGTGCTCTTAGCCTCCTTCAACTACTAGTCACAGGTGCTCTGCAAGCCAATTACATGAGTGATGGCATGTGTGACATGATACGCACTCTTTTTGCTTATTATTTATTTGATATTTTCTCATTTTATATTGTTTGCTACATATATATTATGATATTCATAGATCTATACAATGGGAATTGAATCATGATGAGATCATGATAATGAGATTGATTCATTTTTAAACACAGACCCTAAATAATTCTGGTCATAAGTTACTCGAGAGGGACATTGAGATAACCGAACATACTAGTGTATTGTATACTGTCCATATAATGGAGGCGGTTAGTTTCATAGCTGCTTGTGTGAGGATACTAGAGATACAATGTAAGTGCTTATTAAAAAATGAGTTCATTGATTAATCCGCTTACGGGATACTGGATGGTTAATGATACCTCATTATCAGACAGTAATTCTGTAGTCTCACTAATGTATCTAGTCTTTAGACTTGAGACACCAAGGATATCCTGTATGAGTACTCCACTCTTTGATACTAAACTTATAGGTTTAGAAATTCTAGATCTAACACAATTGATCATCGGGAGTGACAACCAATCTTATAAGGGCAATTGAGTCTCGATAGAGGGTCATCCGCTCTCAGTACCACGAGAGGAATATCCTATGTATTCTTGCTTAGGCAAATCCCTAGCCTAGGTTATTCAGATTGAGAGAAAAAAAATCCTTTGGGAGAATACGATTATAACGAGACTCGAGTAGAAACCAATTAGGCCTGATAGCACTATGCCCGATATACAATCTCTAGAATATTATATGGATGAGGAACTATAGATGCACGATAACTAAGAATAGATAAGTCTAAAGGATTTGATTCTCCTGTATTATCTAGGGAGGGTGGTGTAGTATTTTAGTATGTCCGTAGTTGATGAGTCGAGTGAATTATTATAGAGATAATGATTCACTGAGTTAGAAGAAGTTCTTATAGGTATGACTCATAGCCAACTCGATATTAGGCCTAAAAGGTCACACACATTTGATAGGTGCTGCGATGAGTAGAGGTTCGGATATGAGATATCTGCTAGAGCCCCTATCTGATTGGATATCCAATAAGCCTCTGAATTATTGGATCCTAAGGATGAGATCCAATACCTAATAGGGTAGGATCTATTAGGGTTAAGTTGATATGGGACCTCTATAAATAGGAGGAAACCAAAGTACTATAGGCTAGTCTCTTTTTGGTTGCCACCACCTATTCTCCTCTCTCTCTCTCTTTTCCTTAGCCAACAGCCTTTATTTGGGGCATGGGATAGTAAGAAGAGGTAGTCCCTTTTTTATTGCATGGTACAAGAAGCGAAGAGATTTGTGTAGCGATTTGAGGAGCGTCTTCACAGCCCCTATCATGTGGATCACCACTAGAGAAGAGAACAGTTGACCTCCTTCATCCTCTTTTATAGATCTATTAGATTTCAGGGATATACAATCTCCCTAGGTAACACATCTTTCTTATATATGTAGTTTTCAGTTTTACAATTTTTTGTGCACCAATCATTCGCACGATGACAAGAACATTATTTTCTATGAAAAATCTAGGATTTTTGTTTTCTATTCTTTCATTGTATATGTGATAGCAACCCAGATTTTCTAATATTAACATATTGAGAAGCTAAAGGAGAGTTAGCTTAAGCTTGTTTATGTTAAAATTTATAATGAACTATGAAAAGAAATCTAGGATAGACTGAAGTACAAGATCCATACACAAGTTATCCTTTAGAATCATTCCTAGACTTGTGAGTTTTTCTATCCACTTAATTATCTTAAGGATATGGTTCTGAACTAATGTCCCCTTAGTTATCCTAGCACAGAGACTCTTGAATATCTTATATTGTTGAGTCATTTCCTATTCCTCAAACAATGTGTGGAGATGTAGAAGAATGGATCTGATATCCATTTTTTCATGCTACCTTTATAACTTGGGAGTCATCGAGTATAACATGTAACGCTGAGTAAGAGTGGAATCATCTATATACTTTACATAGTGAGTGATCTCATCCTCACTTGCCCTTTTCTTAGCCATAGGCATCACTGTATCAAGAACATACATAAATTTCTCTATCGTGAGAATAATTCTCAGGTTATGGAGCCAATCCGTGTAGTTTGGACCAGTGAAGTGATTGACATCAAGTATGCCAAGGGATTTGAAAGAGATATTTTCTAAAAAATAAAGATACATTAGAAAGTAAATAAATGCAGATTTTGGATTTTGTAAAATAACTAAGATATGAACTTCTATCTTAATCTACTTCCACTATTTTCTCGCAAAATATATAACTCCCTCTAGTATATGAATTGAAAATCTTCAATAGATTTCTAGTGGGGATCAGGATCCAATTAGTATCTTAGTATGACCTTGAGGGCCTCAACCAATTATACTAAGCCCAAATGGTAGGTAACTTTTGTCAATCACAACTCTGTATGATTTTCATCCTGTTCAGTCTCTGAACCATCATGGCCTTGAGGGACTCGACCAATCATGATGTTCAGTTAAGTTAGTATCATCATTACAAGATGAGTCTAATTTGATGATATACCTTCGAGGAACTCGACTTAGCATACTATATCCTCAAGTCACCAGTGACATCTCTATATCGTAGGCAAGATCTCAAATCCCAATATAGGTGAGCCTCAATTAACTCAACCATCTCAGCCTATGTTGAAAAATGAATTTTGCCTATAATGATGGAAGACCATATGGATCAATCTTATTGACTCATATTTATCGACTTAATATTATTTTAGAGAGATTTTTTCTAATTTGATTTGATCTTGTGGTTAAATATGATGTATCACACATATTATATATATATATTTATTTATATCACATGCAAATATATATATATATATATACACCTAGTTGGTATAGAAATATATATCATATATATGCACACACAACCACACTATATGATCATGGACCAAAATCTAAAGTGATTAGGTCCGAGCCAAAGGCTTGATCATGAATAAAAGGATCTACATATGTCTTAGAGCATCTTTATGCCCGGTGATTATCTGTCTCGTCCTCATTGGTCCTAACAGCACCTCGGCGCATCTTCATACCCGATGATCATTCGTCTCATCCTCCTAGGTCTCGCTAGCATCTCCATGCTTTTGCCATGTCTTCTCATGCAATTATAACTTAATTACAAGTATACAGGCCCATAAATACACATCACATAATAAGAAATCTTGATCTTAATTAAGGAGAGGTACAATACCAAGGGAGATAAAATTACATGCCGAATATAATGATAGAGAGGGAGCCTCATAGGCTCCAATAATAATAATCACATACACACATCATCAGACATGGCCCATGATCATATATCCACATTATACATCATATGTATATAAAGATATAGGACTATTGGATAATAATTAATTAAACTATTTAATTGGTTACACTTGGATTAATTTTTAATCCAATTAGGAAACTCTATAGTTTCCATTCTGTAGAGTGCCCTAGGAGGCTAGGAAACCTTGATCGGATGGGTTCCTTAGGCGGCCAGGAAACCCTAGCCACTAGGTACCCCATGGCGGCTAGGAAACCCTAGCCACCAAGGTCCCTTTTGTAGCTAGGAATCCCTGGCTATAGGGGCTCTACTCGACCTGGCTAGAGTAGCAAGTTCTGCTCTTGACCAAGGCTGCAAGTAGCCTTTTGCCAAAAGAAAACCCCAGCCACCAATGTCCCCTTTGTAGCTAGGAATCCCTAGCTATAGGGGCTCTATTTGGCCAAGGTTGTAAGTAGCCTTTTGCTAATGCTATTGGGCTACAATAATTGTTGCCCATTTTTAGTTTTCTATCAATCATTTTGATGACAAACCAATGGCCAACGAAGCCTTTTAAGTGCTAGAACAGATGCAGTTTAAATATGTGATCAGTAATAAATGTAACTACTTTATGCAAAAATTAATTCTATGTGATTCAACACAACACATGCAATTAATAATCAATCATCGCACGAATAATCTAGCTCTGATACCAGTGTTGAAAAACCTAGGAAAGTATCATATGCATAGTGGAAAAATAAAACAAAAATTAGTTTTTCAAAAATAGATATATATATTGAATCATGCACGATAATTAAGAGCGAAAAACTTGTGGAATCAAAAACTGCGTAAGATGTGAGACGATCTCACCTATGGAAACTCATATATCCTTGATCTACATATCACAGTTTATGGATGAAGGAGATCTCATACTCTTCTCTCTAGCGGCGATCTACATGGCAAATGAAGTGATGATGCACATCTTCTCGTGATGCGTTCTTTTCTCACCTTCGTGCACCACCACCATGCAACAAGGACCATCCTTCTTGTTGCTCTCTCACACCAGAGAAGAGGCAATCAGTTGAGGAAGAAGTAGGGAGAGAAGAATAGGGGGCAATGGCTATTGGGTCCAACTTATGACTCATAAAACCCCAACTCTTATTTATAGAGGGCACATGCTACTAATCCTAATGGATTCTACCATAATGAGTACTAAATCTCAATCCAATTACCTTAGGCTATTGGATATTGGATCTCCATCCAATTATCCCTAGCTTAATGGAAATTGGATCTCTATTCAAATATCCACTCTAAGCTCTTATTGGGTTTTACCCAACAGATCCAATAAAACAAGGGCTTATTGGTTATCAAATATTCAATCCTTTATTCATCGTGTTATCCACCATATGTGTGTGACTCTTTGGGCCCAATATTAAGCTGGCCATGAGTTACACCTATCAGAACTCTTTTTGACTCAAAAAATTATTATCACATAATAATTCACTTAACTTATCGACTATGGATGTATTAGGCCACTACGCTATAGTCCCCAAATGGTATGGAAAGATTTAATCAATTAGACTTGTCTACCCTTGGTTATTGTGTATCTATAATCTTTCATCCATCTAATATCCTAGAGACCATATACCTAGCATAGTATTGTCAGGCCCATACGGAACCTATTCAAGTATCTCTCTAATTGGATTCTCTCGAAAAACTTTTTCTCTCTTAATCTGAATGACCCTAGCTAGAGATTTGCCTAAACGAGAATACACGGGACATTCCTCTTATGATATTGGAGGCGGATGATTTCTATTGATACTCAATTACCCTTATAAGATTGACTATAACTCCCGATGATCAAATATACTAGATCTAGAACTTTTAGATCTATAAGTCTAATATCAATGAGTGGAGTACTCATACAAGGCATCCTTGGTATCTCAAGTTTAAAGACCAAACACTCATATAGAACTGCTATCTGACGATGAAGTATTATTAACTATCTAGCATTCTATGAGTGAATCATTCAGTAAACTTATTTTCCAATAAGCACTTGCACTACATCCCTAGAGTCCCAACACAAGCAATTATAAGACCAACTGCCTCTATCATATAGATAGGTATATAGTGTTAGGATCAAGAGTGACACCAAGAGGAGGGAGGGCGAATTAGTGTAGTAGATAAAAATCGATAATTTGAAGTGATTCTAAAAAACTTTATGCGTTGAAAAAATTTCATTTGATGAAAATGATTTCAGCAAAAGGTTGATTTGAGTGAGTTCTTTAGAAAGTAGAGGAGAGATTGAATGATTGTAGTGAAGTGAAAAATTGAATGCAGCAAATAAAATTTACACACCAAGAGAAGAATGCAGTAATTTTATAGTGGTTCGATCAATTGACCTACATCCACTCCCGATACCTCCTCTAATGAGGTCACCGGTTTTCACTATCGATCTTTCTTGATGGGGAAAGATCAATCATCTCTTATTATAGAACTTTACAGTGGCTCACTCTCCTTTTATAGACTTTTTACACTTAGAGCAAAGTGGAGGTGAACTCTAAACTTATAAAAGCTATTTCACTATAGTTTCCGCTTAGTTCTTATCACTTCTCAATGTGCTTAACTAGTTGAGAAGTAAGGGATATTTATAGTCTCAATTGGCTTAAAAAATGGAGCCAAAAAAGTCTCATCCTAGATTTTCGGGTACTAGCGGTAACACCACCTATCACTAGCGATACCACCGCTTCTCACTAGCGGTACCATCGCTTGTTACTAGCGGTACCACCGCTAGTTGACTCTAACACTGGATGGTACCACCGTTTGACAAGCGATACTACTGCTTGGCAGTTATTAACTGTCGGTGGTACTACCGCTTGACCTGAGCAGTACCACCATTCAGGCTCTTGGGAAACTAGTCCCTAGGCGGTTCCACCACCCTAGTCTAGTGGTGCCACCGCTAGATAGGGTCTAGCAACCTAGATGGGCCTTGAATCCAGCCCAATCCAGTCCACTTATAGGCCTAATTGTCCCCTATTATAGTTAATGGGATTACCTCCCAATCTTAACCCTAATTATATGATAACTATGAAATATAGGATATTTTCTAAAGTAAAATAAAATCTGGCACATTAAGGTTTCTTCTGGTGAGCTTCCGATAAACTTTCGACGGTCTTCCAATGAACTCTCGGACATCTTCCAGCGGACTCTCAGCAGGATCCTGGACTTCACGACGATCTTGGTGAGTTCTGACAAGCTTCTTTGATAAGCTCCGATCTTTCTCGGCAAGCTCCGCGAACTTCCAAAAATTTTTTTTGATGAACTTTCAACAAACCCTTCGTCAAGCTCCTGACTCATTCTTGGTCAATTCCGGTAGCATTCCGGATGAATCTTTGGACTTCCGGCAAAGTCTCGAACCCCCAACGATTCAATCATACTTGACTCCATGATAGGACCCTAGCAAGGTTGGGTCCTACTCAACCAAGTAGCAGCTAATAAAAACCCTATGAGTATAATAAATCCCACCTAGCCACCTCTATCCTATAAAGAAGAGAGGCTAGGGTTTATATTTAGGCTATTGGGACTCTTAGCAGCCGCCCCCCTTGTTACTGGACCGGTCGGCTAAAGTTGAGGGTAAATTAGGTAGTTCACTTAGGAAGCAGCCCCTAGGGCTAGGGTTTGGAGCTCTATATAAGCTTATAGCCTTCACCTTTTTGGAACAAGAAATATCAATCTACAATTACAACCACTAGGCTACTTGGAGGGTGGAACCCCTATAGCATTCCAAGGGTTGATCCCCCTCAAAGATCAATCTTCATAGAATTCCTCTAGGGTTCTATCATCTGGTATCAGAGCAGCGATCTTGCTACTTTTGCTGCCATCCCTATTGCCCACCATCAGCCAAGCAATTCCCATAATTGCTCTTGATATCGTCGTCTCCACCATCATCTCCTAACGTAGATCAATTCAATTTATAGTCGCCACCTCCAATTGAATCAAAGATCTGATATTTTTCTACCACCAATACCCTTTGCTGCTGCAATTTTTCATCTAAAATACCAAAAAGAAGTTTTTCTATCTATCCCTTGCCTATGAATTCCTTGCATCGTAAAAGTTGCCATCTTTGCGAACGAAGGATCGCTACAGAAAATTTCAGCCATGTATTGCTGCCTTTAACCGATCTAATTGTTATCTTTTTTAAACGAAATTTCTTGTGCACCTCATAGATCATCTTGGCTCCCATTCGTGATTGATCTATCATGGAATTCATAAAAAAAAATAATTCATGTGTTGCTGCAATCTCTCGTCGCAGACTGTTGAAATTTTTCGATAAGAATTCTGCTATCGTAGCTTACACCGATTTCTTTACTATTTTGCTGCCAAAATTTCTTGATCCAACTTGTTATCCTTGTTGTTATCTAAACCAAGATTCTACCATCAAACCCCCTCCTCAAATCTCTGAGTTTTTGCTAGAAATTTCATCGAGAAACCACTATATCTTCGATGACAATTCTGCTCTTACGAGACAGCGCATATAGGCAGCAATTTCTATTGATTTTTGTCAAATCTTTGCTGCGATCTACCACAAATCTAAAACCCTCTTCCCTAACCTTCATCCACTACCATCACAGCCCAAAAACTCTATCAAACTGCAGCCCCAAACTGCACCCAAAATAGCTACAAAACAAGCCTAAATCATAGCCTACATCCACCAATCCACCAACCCTTTCAGCAACCACTTCTCTCAACCAATACATGCCTTTAACCCGACAGCAAAAAAGAGATCTTAATATTATAGATTTGGAGACATATGCTATGGCATCCGAGGAGGCAATTGATGCTTAATTCGAAGCCTTCGAGACACGAATGACGGAGAAGATTCGAACTCTCTTTGCCGAACTTAGTTTGGGTCGACCACCGAGCCCAAAGAAATCACATCAAAGAAAAAGCTCTAATCGAAGAGATGACCTCCAGGAGAGGAGAGGCACTATGACTGATCCCCACTATCCACGCATGAGGGCGGACATCCCTATATGGGAAGAAGGAGACCCGATTGGTTGGATCTCATGCGCGGAGCGATATTTTCGGTACCACAAAACCGCAGATGCATCTATGGTAGAAATTGTAGCTATACATCTTGAAAGGGATGCCATACAATAGTTTGATTGGTTTGAACACACTCATGGAGTCCTCTCATAGTGACAATTCAAAGAAGGACTGCTAATCCATTTCGGACCAACCAATTATGAGAACATCGACGGACAACTAGCAAAGATCCGACAAACCTCCACCATCTAGGAGTATCAAACTAGGTTTGAAAGGTTATCTAATCAAACTCATGATTGGTCTAAAAAATAATTATTGGGGACATTTATTGAGGGCCTGAAGCCAAAGATCCGAGGAGAAGTTAAAGCACGATAACTGTACACGCTTATGGCAGCCATCTCTTTCGCACGACTTCAGGAGGAGCGATTGAACCACGAAGCCCAGAGGACTAGGGTCACTCCCCGACTAGCAATATCGAAGCCCTCAGCCCCCCCTACTATCGATCGAGCTCTTGCACCAAAAAGGTTGACAAGAGAAGAGCTTCGAGACCGATCTGCCAAGGGGTTATGTTGGCATTGTGATGAGCCGTGGAGCCGTGAGCATCGCTGTAAAAAAAGGGAGACTTCTTGTGATTGAACTAGTGGAAGAAGAGATCAATGAACAGCCAGAAGAGAGTCTTAAACATGAGGACAAAGATGTAGAAGAAGAGCTACAATCGATTGACTTTATGGTACATGCGCTAGCTGGCTACTCAAATCTGCAAACGATGAAAGTTGGAGGCCTGCTCAAACAACAACCGATCACCATTCTCATCGATACAAGTAGCACTAATAACTTTCTAAATAGTAAGGTTGCTGCTTGGATAACGCTCCATATCGAAGGTTGCAGCAAGTTCGACGTAAAGGTCACCAACAGTCGAATCCTAAAATGCGACCAAAGATGCCTGCAGGTGAAACTATTACTGTAAGGCCAAGAAATTTGATAGGACCCTAGCATGGTTAGGTCCTACTCAACCATGTAGCAGCTAATAAAAACCCTGTGAGAATGTAATAAACCCCACCTAGCCACCTTTATCCTATAAAGAAGAGAGGCTAGGGTTTATATTTGGGTCTTTGGGCTTCTTAGCCGCCGCCCCCCTTGTTACTGGGCCAGCCCGCTAAGGTTGAGGGTAAATTGGGTAGTTCACTTAGGAAGCAGCCCCTAGGGCTAGGGTTTGGAGCTCTATATAAGCTTGTAGCCTCCACCTCTTTGGAATAAGAAAGATCAATCTACAATTGCAGCCACCAGGCTACTTGGTGGGTGGAACCCCTATAGCATTCCAAGGGTTGATCCCCCTCAAAGATCAATCTCCATAGAATTCCTCTGGGGTTCTATCAAAATTGTTGCTGACTTCTTCCTCCGACCAATTGATGATTATGAGGCTATGCTAGGCATAAAATGGCTGACGATGCTAGGTGACGTCTCTTGGAACTTTTCCAAATTGATTATGAAATTCTATTGCAAAGGCAAACAGGTCACCCTACGCGGGAAGCGTGGAAGCAATGTAACCACCGTTTCAACCCAACGAATAGAGAAAGTTTTACACAAGATAAATAGTGGCTTTCTTATGCATCTCTAGTAGCAACCAGAGGGGGAGAAAACAGAAATTAAACATCAAAATTTCACCCAACTGCTTGTTGAATTTGACGATGTTTTTGCTGAACCGCGCGGTCTTCCTCCTACTCGGCAACATGACCATCGAATTCCAATCCTTCCAGGCAAACCACTAGCAAACACTCGGCTTTACTACTATCCTCACCTCCAGAAGGATGTAATTGAGAAGATCATGAAGGAGATGCTTGAAACATAGGTGATTCGGCCAAGCTGTAGCCCCTACTCCTCACCTATGCTACTTGTGCGCAAGAAAGACAGAACTTGGCAGATGTGCATCGACTACCGAGCTCTAAATGACATCACCGTCAAGGATAAGTACCCAATACTAGTGGTGGATGAACTTCTTAATGAATTAAAAGGAGCTCGAGTCTTCACGAAGTTAGACCTCCGATCCGGTTACCACCAAATTCAAGTATGTGAAGGCGACATCCCAAAAACTACTTTTCGCACTCATAACGGCCATTATGAATTCTTGGTAATGCCCTTTGGACTCACTAATGCTCCTTCAACCTTCCAAAGTCTCGTGAACGATATTTTTCAGAGCTTTCTTCGCAAATTTGTGCTGCTATTTTTCGATGATATTCTCATTTATAGCTCTTCTCTTGAGACTCACTTTTAGCACTTGCGATTTGTTCTAACGATTCTTCGGGAGAATACACTTTTTGTTAAGCTATCAAAGTGTAACTTTCTCCAGCAAAAAGTAGAGTACCTTGGGCACATAATATCAGAAGGAGTGGTTGTAGACCCAACAAAAATCGAAGCAATGCAAGGCTGGCCGAAACCTACAAATATGAAATTACTGCATGGGTTCCTTGGACTAACAGACTACTACCAAAAATTCGTGAAGGACTATGGGAAGATCAATGCTCCCCTCACGTCTCTACTGAAAAAAGACGTCTTCCAATGGTTGAACAAAGCCTCCACTGCCTTTGACAGACTTAAGGCAGCCATGACAATGACACCAGTGCTAGCGCTACCAGATTTCAACTAACCCTTCATCATTGAGGCCGATGCATCTAGAGTTGGAATTGGAGCCGTTCTCATACAAGATGGTTGACCACTCACATACACTAGCAAGGCATTGTCTCCCTCCCATCAAAAAATGTCTATCTATGATAAGGAGATGCTCGCCATTGTACACGTAGTAACAAAGTGGAGACCCTACCTGATTGGCCGTCGATTTCAGATTAAAACCGATCATAGAAGCCTCAAGTACTTTTTAAAGTAGAAGATATCATCCCCAGAGTAGCAAAAATGGGTAACCAAACTTCTAGGATTTGATTATGAAATTATTTACAAAATGGGGAAAGAAAATATTGTTGCAGATGCGCTCTCACAACTACTTGAGCAAGCTGAATTTTTAGTCATCTCTCTTCCTACCACCAGCTTCCTTGAGGACATTAGGAAGGAATGGAAGAAGGATCCAAAAACCAGCAACATCATCAAAAAATTAGAGGAGGATCCAAGCGCAATAGCTCACTATACTTAGGATTCGAGGGATCTATGCTACAAAGGTCGTATTGTGCTTATACCAAACTCCCCTTACATCAAAGTCATTCTGCACGAAATGTACTCCACACCTTCAATAGGGCACTCCGGATTTCTAAGAACCTACAAAAGAGTGAAGCAAAACTTTTATTGGAGAGGGATGAAAAAAATTATTTCCGAATACGTAGCACAATGTGATGTATGTCAACAGTAAAAAGGTGAAACAGTGGCGAGTCCAGTGAAACTACAACCACTATCCATACCAGACTTGGTGTGGACTGACATCTCCATGGACTTTATCGAAGGGCTGTGCTTTTACCTTCCAAAGGTAAAAGCACAATCCTTGTAGTGGTTGATCGACTTACGAAATATGCTCATTTTTGTGCTATGCGAAATCTCTACACTGCTGTTAGTATTGCTCAGATTTTCATAAAAAATATTGTTAAATTGCATGGGATGCAAAGGTCCATTATAAGTGATCATGACATGGTTTTCACTAGTAAATTTTGGACTATGTTATTTCAGTTGTAAGGCACCAAACTCAAGATGAGCACAGCATATCATCCACAAACTGATGGCCAAACAAAAGTGGTGAACAGGTGTTTAGAGATGTACCTTCAGTGTTTCACCAGTGATCGGCAAAAGGTGTGGACGAAATGGCTCCCCTGGGCTGAATGGTGGTACAATACTATATATCATTCATCTACAAAATGTACCATATATGAAGCATTATATGGTCGGTCGGCTCCTGTGATTCCAAAGTATTTAATTGGCTCGGCTAAGATAGATCAGGTCGACCAAGATTTAATTGACAGAGACAAACTCCTACAACTGCTGAAGGATAATCTCTCTACCGCTCAAGCCAGAATGAAGCAGCAAGCTGACACACGAAAAAAGCAAAAGAGAATTTTTAGTAGGAGATTGGGTTTATCTTCGCCTACAGCCATACAAACAAATATCCATCAACACACAAGCCTCCATAAAGCTATCTCCATATTTTTATGGGCCCTATCAGATCATAGAGCGTATTGGAGCTATGGCGTACAGACTTAAATTGCTTGAGGATGCCAAAATTCACCCTGTCTTCCACGTGTTATGCTTGAAGCCCAAGTTGGAAGAACACAAGTCACCCCATATTTAACTGCCTAATACCACTAATGATGGATATATCTAAGCCTAGCCGCAAGCCATTCTCGACCGTAGAATCATCATGCGTCGCCGATGTCCCTCTACTGAAGTACTAGTGCATTGGAATAATTTACCACCCGAAGATGCCATATGGGAATCATATGAGGAGCTGAAGACCCGATTGCCTGAATTTATAGAACCTCAGCCTTGAGGACAAAGCTGATTGGAAGAGGGCGGGCTTGATAGGACCCTAGTAGGGTTGGGTCCTACTCAACCAAGTAGCAGCTAATAAAAACCCTATGAGTGTAATAAATCCCACCTAGCCGCCTCTATCCTATAAAGAAGAGAGGCTAGGGTTTATATTTGGGCTATTGGGCCTCTTAGCCACCGCCCCCCTTGTTATTGGGCCGATCGGATAAAGTTGAGGGTAAATTGGGTAGTTCACTTAGGAAGCAGCCCCTAGGGCTAAGGTTTGGAGCTCTATATAAGCTTGTAGCCTCCACCTCTTTAGAACAAGAAATATCAATCTACAATTGTAGCCACCAAGCTACTTGGAGGGTTGAACCTCTATAGCATTCCAAGGGTTGATCCCCCTCAAAGATCAATCTTCATAGAGTTCCTCTGGGGTTCTATCACTCCGGCACTTCATTTTGCTTTATGTCTTTATCGCTATCATAGTTAATCCTGGACACTTCTCTCAACACATAGATTAGATCAAATAACTTATCAATGGATTTCATCATCAAAATTTGAGATTCAACAAACTCTCTCTTTTTATGATGACAATCAATTGATGACGAAATTAACCTTAACTCACCCTATTTATATGCCATCCTTGAGAAAAGAAACACTTAAATTTCAACCCTTTGAATTCAAGCCCAAACCAATAAGTTACATACATTTAAACTTTTCGACATGCTCAACAAGCATGATTTTTCATCCCAAAATATGATACTACATATTTTTCACAATACGAAAATGATGTTAAGGCATGACATCTATTTTCAAGTCCAATGTTGAATGATGATAGACAATCATCATTTCAACAAATGATACTAACTTCAATTTTGAAATATAGCAAGATACAAATGATATCAAATAATAATTCACCAATGGAAGGCTTGATATTAATTGATAATTTATTATTCAATGATACAAACTTCAAAAATGAAACCAAATGATAACTTATCATATCGAAGCATGATACCAATTTCAAGTGAGAGAATTAAGCATGATACGATAACAAGTATAGAAAATTTATCATTTTAAGCATACATGATTCATTTTAATCATTTGCGATGCATATGATACATTTCATACATTTGCGATACATTGCAATATGCTTCAAGTGTTTTGTGATGCTTTTGATGATACCAAGCATTTTTTGATCAAAAGCATGACAATTGTTTTATGATACAAAGCATGTTATTAATTTGCCATATTTCTCTCCCTTTGTCATCAACAAAAAGGAAATGGGCCAAAATTTTTAAGCAAGCAAAATTTAATATTGCTACCAATTTTTGTGAAACTAATCATTACAATAGGATTCTTCTTGAAAGGGAAAAGAGAGAAGGAAAAGTTCATGAAACCAACAAGAAGAATCGAGATATTGAATGTTCATGAACAATTCGTTTGAAAAATCATAAGAGAGATTCATAATAAAAGCTAATTCCATATTTCAATCAAATAAAATTCGTGAAGTAGAAGACGAATGAACCATTCAAGCAATCAAAAATTCATAAGAACTTATGACATAAAAATTTATACAAGAGTTAAGAAATCATTAAATTCATATTTAGAGAAGTGAATGAAATCCATAGAAACTTCATAGAAACTTCTTTTTTTCATAAAGAAACCATGACAAAAATATGTATAAAGAGAAGAAGTCCATGAATCATGAAAGCAATTTGTTCAAGCTATCAAGAATTAATATATATCATTTCGTAGAATCCGTGAATGTATCATTTTGCAAGAATTTGCACAAGAGTCAAATAAGATCCGAGAGTGACATTTTCATGAAGTCTAGTTCATGAATGGTGTTTTTATTAAATAAAATTCCCAAGTCATTAAAATTCATTTCTTATCAAAATTTCACAAGAGTGAAAATTCATGAATAAAGGGAGGATTCAAGAATTCAAAAATGTATCAAATGATAGAATCGAGTTTGACACCAATTCAAAAATTCACAAAGCAAGAGTATCAAACCGAGATAGGAGGAAGATAAGTTCATGAAAGCTTCATTTATGAAATCAAAAAGATGATACCGTGAAATCAAAAAATTCTAAAAAAATGACATATAACACACTCATGCATTAGGACAATTTAGCATGCCTAATTCCCTTCTAATGAAATCAAAATTTTCTTTATTTAAGGGTTTTGTAAAGATATATGCTAATTGATGTTTTGTATCAATAAATTCTAGAGTTACATTATTACTATTGATATGATCTCATATAAAGTGATGCCTAATGTCAATATGTTTAGTTCTAGAGTGTTGAATAGGATTTTTAGTTAAACACATAGCACTTGTGTTATCACATTTTATGGGAATATTCTTTAGATGAATTCTATAATCTTCTAATGTATTTTTCATCAATACAACTTGTACACAACATGCACTTGTGGCTATGTATTCGGCTTCGACTGTAGATAGTACAACCAAGTTTTGTTTCTTGGAAGACTAAGAAACATGTGCATGTCCTAAGAATTGATATATTCTAGATGTACTTTTTCTATCTATTCTATATCCGACAAAATCGGCATCCGCATAAGCTATTAAATCAAAGTTTTCAGATTTTAAATACTATAATCCTAGGTCAGGGGTTCCTTTAAGATATCTAAAAATTCTTTTAACTACTTTAAGATGAGATAACTTGGGATTAGCTTGAAATGTAGCGTAAAGTCCTATGCTAAACATGATATCCGGTCTAGTTACAGTGAGGTATAATAAACTACCTATCATACCCTTATATATTTTTTTATCAACACTTTCTCCACTTTTGTCCATGTTTAACTTAGTGGAGGTACTCATAGGAGTATTGATGGCCTTTGAACCATTCATATTAAACCGTTTTAACAATTCTAATACATATTTGGTATGACTAAGAAATATATCATCACTAAGTTGTTTGATTTGTAATCCTAAAAAGAAGGTTAGTTCGCCCATTAGACTCATTTCAAACTCTTGGCTCATACTCTTAGCAAATGATTCACACAATGATTCATTTGTAGAATAAAAAATAATATCATCAACATAAATTTAAACAACAAGAAAATTATTTTTAAAATTTTTAATAAACAATGTAATATCTGTTAGCTATAGGTGCCTTACAAGCCAATCACGTGAGTGATGGCACCTATGACATGCTGGGTCGATCTCTTTGTGTATTATTACTAGTATTTTTCTCATATTATCTGAATGAATATTATGATGTCCTTGGATCTATGCAATGGAAATCGGACCATAATGAGATCATGATAATGAGACCGATATACCTTTAAACACATATCATAAATCATCCTGGTCATAGATTACTCAAAAAGGACATCGAGATAACCAGATAGACTGATGCACTGTATACTCATCTATATGATGGAGGTGACTAGTCTCATAGTCGCTTGTGTGGGGATACTAGAGGTACAGTGCAGGTGCTCATTGGAGAATAAGTTCACTGATTGATGCACTTACGGAATGTTGGATGGTTAATAATACTTAATGTCAGACAGTAATTCCGTAGTCCCACTTGTGTGTCTGGTCCTTAGACTTGAGACAGCAAAGATGCTTTGTATGAGTACTCCATTCTTTGATGTCAGACTTATAGGTTTGAAAATCTCCATATCTGGTACAGTTGGTTCTCAAAAATGGTAGTCAACCTTACGAAGGTAATTGAGTATCAATAGAGGATCATCCACTCTTAGTATCATGAGAGGAATATCTCCTATGTGCTCACTTAAGCAAAATCCTTGGCCAAGGTCATTTGGATTAAGAGAGAAAGAGTTCTCTGGGAAAATCCGATTAGAGCGAGACTCAGATAGGATTTCGTATGGGCCTAACATTACCATACCCAATATATGGTCTCTAGAACATTAGTTGGATGAGAGACTATAGATATATGATAACTGAAGATACATAGGTCCGATGGATTAGATCCCCCTGTACCGTTTGGGGACTATGGTGTAGTGGCTTAGTACATCCATAGTCGATGAGTCGAGTGAATTATTATGGAGATAATAATTTACTATATCGAAAAAAGTTCTGAGTCAAAAGAAGTTCTGACAGGAGTAACTCACGGCTAGCTCGGTATTAGGCCTAAAGGGTCACACACATTAGGTGAATGTTGCGATGAGTAGAGGTGCGGATATGAGATATATGCAGAGCCCCTAGTTTGGATCCTATGGATGAGATCCAATTGGATAATTGGATGAGATCCGATTGGATGATTAAAAACACATCCAATTGGATGATTGGATAAGATCCAGTTGGATAACTGGATAAAGATCCAATTGGAAAATTGGATAGAGATCCAATTGGATAATTGGATAGAGATCCAATTGGATAATTGGATAGAGATCCAATTTGAATAGGATCCATTAAGGACAAGCTTTATGCACTTCTATAAATAGGAGGAACTTCTTGGTTTATAGACTAAAGCTATCCATTAAGGACAACCTCCTCTCCTCCTCCTTGGCTCTGACAATCTTATGATGCAAGGGGAGAAGGTGATCTTGTGGTGATCTGAGGAGTATCGTCGCTATGTCCATTGTATGGATTACCGCTAGAGAGGAGTACGCTAATGCTCCTTCACCTTTTTTATTGGATCTAAAAATTTCAGGGATATACGATCTCCCTAGGTAACACTTCTAACATGATATGTGCGATTTTTTGGATTTACGATTTTTTTACATACCAATTATCGCACAATAACCAAGTATTTATCTATGGAAATTCTAGTCTTGTTTTTATTTTTTGCTATACATGAGATATCGATTTGTGATTTCCCAATAGTGGTATGAGAGCTAGGCTCGTCGTGCGATGATTGGCTAATAAACTATATGTGTTGTGTTTAATCGGGTAAAATTGTTTTACACGTTCTTGCTACGTTTGATGTGGTTTCCTAGATCCGAAAGGCGCTTTATCTTGCTGATGAAAGGTGCTTTAGAGCGATCCTTCTACGTCAAATTTATTGATGTAAATGAAGAAAAAAGAGGCAGCAACTGTTACTGCCCAGTGGATCGACCCGAGGCGGTGAGCGCGTAAAAGTTACGATCGAGCCGATTGTCCATCGAGGTAGCGTTGGTAGGTAAGGCACTCGCGGTAGCTATCTTGCTCGTGTGTAAGGTGGTGGCCGTAATGGTTGCAACCAACGGTGCGTAAGGCAACAACTGCCTGCACGCACAAGGCAGCAGCTGTTAGGATCAAAAGGCACTAAGAGGGGGGGGGTGAATTAGTGCAGCGGATTAAACTCGTATTCTTGAAACCGATTTCGCAAAGAAACACAAGTTCGTAGGAAGATTTCGATTCGACGAAAGAGAACTTGAAAGTAATTGCTTGTGAAAAGGAACTAACTATGAACTTGCAGCCAAGAAATGAAATGATTCAGAAATATAAACACTCACACATTTAAGGACACAATGATGTATAGTGGTTCGGTCAAATGACCTACATCCACTCTTGAAGCCTTTGCGATGAGGCTCCGCTCTTCCACTAGCAAGTCCTTTGAAGGGGAAGGATCAAACACTCCTTTTACAACCCTTTACAAGATGTTCACACTTGTACAAGATCTCTCAAGAAGAAGAAGAAGGTGAACACTTAGCAAAGAAAACAACACTTTTCAAAACTCTTCAAAAGCTCAAGACTCAAACTTTTTCTTGCTAAAAGGGTACCCTTTCAAATTGAAAGGGGGGTATTTATAGATCCAAAGTGGATTCAAAATTGGGCTCCAAATTCCAAGTGAATTTAGAGTTCCCATGTTTCAGTGGTCAAGGCGGTGCCACACTGTCAAGGCGGTGCGATGCCACCGCAGGTCGATCTTTGATCGACGTGATGAAGCGTGCCACGCTTCAGCAGGCGATTCCACCGCCGTCGATCATCTGGCGGTGCTACCGCTGCTACACATAGAGCGGGCGCGCTACTGAGAGCGCCCTTCTACAGATCCGGACGCACTACAAGATCGTCGGGCGCGCTACGATGGCGGGCGGTGCTACCGCCCAGCCAGCAAGTTGTTTGGCGGTGCCACCGCCAAAGATGCATGCAACGTCAATGCACGTAGCTGGTTCGGTTTGAGCCAAAATTTTGGCCCAAACTCATCCTAATCAAAGCCCAATGGGCCCCCACTTTGGGTTATCTAATCCTAACCCAAAATACATGCTAACTACGAATTTTAAAGACGTTTCCTAAGCTATTACAAAGTCCACATGACAACTTCTTCTAGCGAGCTTCCGGTCAACTTCCGGCGGTCTTCCGACGAACCTTCGAAACCATTCCGCGAGTCCCTAAGCTTTCGGACTTCACGATGATCTTGGCGAATTCCCCCGAGCTTCTTTGGCAAGCTCCGATCTTTCTTGGCAAGCTCCGCGAACTTCCGACGAACCTCCCGGCGAACTTCCGAAAACCCTTCGGCAAGCTCCCTACTCGTTCTCGGTTGGTTCCGGCAACGCTCCCAACGAATCTTTGGACTTCCGTTGAACACTCGCACTCCCAATGATTCATCAACCTTGTCTTCGGCCCTTTGTTTCGCTTTACGTCTTCATCCCTTTCGTAGTTACTCCTGCATAAACAAACACACTCTACTTCGATCTAGACAGTTATTACAACACGAATTGATATTCGCTGTTCAAGACGTCATTGGTCGGTATTGTCCGATCCTTTGGCACATCGTCCTCTTTGCGTCCGTTGCCCAATCGGCGGATGACCTCCGCAACCCGATATCCTTGGCGCAACATGCATCTTGGCCCGATGCCCAACGTACGAAGCCTTCAACCGATTGTCGATCGAACCTCCGGCTTGACATCCAATATCTAGATGTGATCACCCAGCGCAACGTCAATTCCTCTAGTGTCAACTGTCTAATCCTGATCGATAGTAGACCTGCGTAACTCAAAACACAGTTAAACAATAAACCACAATCAATTAGTTTCATCATCAAAATCTGAGATTCAACAATCTCCCCCTTTTTGATGATGACAACTAATTGATGACTAACGGAGTTAACCATAACTCCCCGGAGTTTTAACCCAAACTCCCCCTATCAATATGCCATTGATAGAACACTTGGATTATCCCAAATCCAAGCAACATTCATCATAATATTAAGAGAATCAATCAAACCATCATGCAAATTTATAAAATACTCAATCAGCATCCCATTGCATGAACTCATCAATCTACACTTCTCCCCCTTTGTCATCAACAAAAAGGAGAAGTAATATTTTGCTAGTTTTTGAAAGTTATGGTTCAGGTTTTAAATCATACTAGCTAGATTTTCATTACCATTCAATCACGGTAAGTTTATCATCATATGCAAGATAGCACTTGTTGTGATGATGATAATTCAACACTTGCTTCTTGTGCTAGTTTGCACTTTGCTTTTCTTGAGATTGCAAGGTAGCAATTTTGTTATTGTCAAGATAGCAAGTTCCTTTATGGCTAGCAAGATATCAAAATGAATATTGACATTAATGCTTCAATCATCAAAATTTTGAAGTCATGAATACGAATTAACCATTTAAGAAAAAATAAATCATGATACCAATTGTTAATAAGCAAGCAAGCATTCTTTGCAATACACAAGCTAGCTCTCTTTCAATTTTTGCAACCAAGTTTTTCTTTCATGCAAGCTATCAAATTTTTGTTTGCAATGAGTTAACAATTTTGTAAAATTTACAGCATTCTTAAACATGCAAGCTCACAAGTTTAAAAAAAACTTTGTAATTTCTAGCTAGCTATGTTTGCCACTTTCTCTTGTGATATCCAAGCTAGCATGCTAATTTCCCCTTTGTCATTGTCGAAAAGAAGAGAAGAATTAATACTTCAAATAATATGTTCTTTTTCAACAAGATCAAGGTCAAGATTCATGAGGTAATAAATAGCAAAACATGCTACTTGAAGCATCCCCATCAAAATCGTATTTTAAGGAAAATTCCAAGCATCAAGATCATGATTTTCAAACATATATATTTTAACATCAATTTCCAATTCATGATAAGGAAGAATAAATCAATAGTTCGATCAAGTGATGAATTCCAAAAGACATCTTAATCTGTCAAAATCTTTTTAGAAAGATATTTCAAAAGGATATATTGCAATTGTAAATATCGATAGGTGATTCATTTAAGTGCAAAACCACTTTTACATCATCAATTTTCCAAAGATTCAAAATGACAAATAGATTACCAATTGCATGATTCATTTGGTAGCAAATAGCAAAGAGAACAATTTGTTTGATGCATAAGAAATCTCAATAAGATAATATTTCATAAGAAATTTCAAGAATCAAGTAATAATCATATTTCTTGAAAATTCTCAAGCCAAGAGGTCAAAAGAAGGTTCATGATTCGGTTGAAGCAAAATCTCATTCTATTTTATAAAATGAATCATCAAAATCATTTACAAGAAAGAAAAAAAAACTTCAATCTCGATAAGATAGAGAAGAGGCTTTTTCTTTTGAGTAATTCATTTCGTCTAAGCATGCATTTATCTTTTCATGCCAAATCAAATATTCAAAACCGAAAGACAAACTTAATTATCAAGACAAAAATATAATACATTATGAGATTCAATTTATCATGATAATGTGTTTTTATTTTAAGTTGTTTGTTTCAAACAAGTGTGCTCATGTTTCAAAAGATGAGTGTCAAATTTTAAAACCAAACATGAGTTTGTCATCAAGATATGATATCATAAAGTCATTAAACATGATAACAACCATTTAACATTTTCATTGTATCGTGATGATTTCATAAGGTATATTCAAATATTTTCATGAAAGCCATCATCTTATAAATTCAAAATATAAGTTTTATCATTAAACCAGTCATGATCAAGTGCATTGAAATCTTTCATTCGAAAATTTTAATAAGAGCAACATAAATTGATTACATGTGTGTATGTATCAACATTTCAAAGCAAGACATAAGTTTTGTCATAAAAACCATTAAGATCAAACACATCACAAATAAAACATCATGAATAAAACATTTTTAACTTTTGTGTTTTATTTTATGTGGTTGATCTTATATAAGCATGTTCAAATTTTCACGTAAAAACAAAGTCATCAATATGCTTGCTTCTATCTTTTAATCATATTTGGTGTGCAAGCATTATCTTGAAACATGCTATTAAATTTTTATGTCAAACATCATGCATCTTGTTTGAAATCAAAAACAATGTTAAATCATCAAGATTCATGAACTTATCATGATCATATACTTTTCCTTTTTTTATGTGTTTCATTTGTTTCATATAGGTATACATCATCTAAAAATTTCATCATAAAAATGTTTAGGAGCCATTAATCCAAGATAGAGATTTTTAAATTGTAAGCATGATACTATAAAATTATCATTAAACATTTTCAAGAATAACATGTAGTTGATATACAATCATTGTTACAAATCATTCAATCATCATTCATAATGTTGCATGCACCATTCAAAAATTTTACTTTTCAAAAATACTAGAAGGAAAAGCATAGTATAATTTTTAAAATATTTTTTTAAATTTCCAAAACACAAGAGAAGCATGAAAAAACTACTAACTAAGTTAAGCATTCATGGAAAGCATCATGTAATTTCAAAATAATTCAAGGAAGTTAAGTTACTAACCTCATTGTCGAAGCCCATTAAAGCATAGTTTGCTTCTTCTTTCCTTGATTCTTCTTGATGAGTCTTCTTCTTCTTCATTGGTTTCTTCCTCCATTCAAGTTCATTGTTGATTTTAGATTTTTGTTTAATGAACTTATTAAGATCGATTAAAGGTTCAAAGTCCTCTTCACTGTCCTCATCACTTGAGTCATCACTCAAGTGGCATTCTCTTGTTCTAAGTTCAAACATCTTCTTGTTCTTTAGAAGGTGGTTCAAATGTTCATCATGTTCATCATGTTCCAAGAGTGTCATTTCATAGGTCATTAATGACCCGATTAATTCTTCAAGTGAATAATCATTCAAGTTTTTAGACTCTTGAATAGCTGTAATTTTTGGATCCCATTCTTTTGGAAGGGATCTTAAAATCTTGTTTACTAAATCAAAACTTGAAAAAGATTTACCAAGACTTTTCAAGCTATTGACGACATCCGTAAAGCGGGTGTACATATCGCCAATAGTTTCGCTTGGTGTCATTCGAAAGAGCTCAAAATCATGCAACAAGAGGTTTACTTTCGAGTCTTTAACTCTACTAGTTCCCTCATGCATGATTTCAAGTGTTCGCCATATCTCAAAAGCCGTTTCACAAGAAGAAATTCGATTGAACTCATTTTTGTTTAAAGCACAAAATAAGGCATTCATAGCCTTTGCATTTAAAGAAAAAGATTTTCTCTCTAAGTCCGACCATTCATTCGTCGGTTTAGAGGGAAGTTGAAAGCCATTTTCGATAATGTTCCACAAATCCAAATCCATTGAAAGCATGAAAACTCTCATTCGAGTTTTCCAATATGTGGTCCGAACCGTTAAAGAACGGTGGGCGACTAAAAATCAAAAGCCTCTTGAAAACCATTTAGAGCCATTTCTCACGGGTGTAAATCCGAAGAGAAAGAACGTGGCTCGATACAAATTGTTAGGATCAAAAGGCACTAAGAGGGGGTGAATTAGTGCAGCGGATTAAACTCGTATTCTTGAAACCGATTTCAAGAAAGAAACACAAGTTTGTAGGAAGATTTCGATTCGACGAAAGAGAACTTGAAAGTAATTGCTTGTGAAAAGGAACTAACTATGAACTTGCAGCCAAGAAATGAAATGATTCAGAAATATAAACACTCACACATTTAAGGACACAATGATGTATAGTGGTTCGGTCAAATGACCTACATCCACTCTTGAAGCCTTTGTGATGAGGCTCCGCTCTTCCACTAGCAAGTCCTTTGAAGGGGAAGGATCAAACACCCTTTTACAACCCTTTACAAGATGTTCACACTTGTACAAGATCTCTCAAGAAGAAGAAGAAGGTGAACACTTAGCAAAGAAAACAACACTTTTCAAAACTCTTCAAAAGCTCAAGACTCAAACTTTTTCTTGCTCAAAAGGGTACCCTTTCAGCCGAGAAAGGGGGTATTTATAGATCCAAAGTGGATTCAAAATTGGGCTCCAAATTCCAAGTGAATTTGGAGTTCCCATGTTTCACAGTGGTCAAGGCGGTGCCACACGCATTGTCGGTGTACCACCACTTTGTGTCGATCTTTGATCGACGTCGAGATGCGGTGCCACCGCTGTGCAGAAGGTTCCACCGCCGTCGATGTCTGGCGGTGCTACGCATGAGCAGGGTGCTACCGCCCCAGACAAAGCGGTGCTACCGCTTGCTACATAAGAGCGCGCTACTGAGAGCGCCTTCTACATATCCTGGACGCACTACATATCGGGCGCGCACAAGATGGCCGGCGGTGCTACGCCAGCCCGGCAAGTTGTCAAGGTGCCACCGCCAAAGATGCATGCAACGCCAATGCACGTAGTTGGTTGGTTTGGGCCAAAATTTTGGCCCAAACTCATCCTAATCAAAGCCCAATGGGCCCCCACTTTGGGTTATCTAATCCTAACCCAAAATACGTGCTAACTACGAATTTTAAAGACGTTTCCTAAGCTATTACAAAGTCCACATGACAACTTCTTCCAGCGAGCTTCCGGTCAACTTCCGCGGTCTTCCGACGAACCTTCGAAACCATTCCGCGGTGTCCCGGCAAGCTTTCGGACTTCACGATGATCTTGGCGAGTTCCCCCGAGCTTCTTTGGCAAGCTCCGATCTTTCTTGGCAAGCTCCACGAACGTCCGACGAACCTCCCGGCGAACTTCCGAAAACCCTTCGGCAAGCTCCCTACTCGTTCTCGGTTGGTTCCGGCAACGCTCCCAACGAATCTTTGGACTTCCGTTGAACACTCGCACTCCCAATGATTCATCAACCTTGTCTTCGGCCCTTTGTTTCGCTTTACGTCTTCATCCCTTTCGTAGTTACTCCTGCATAAACAAACACACTCTACTTCGATATAGACAGTTATTACAACACGAATTGATATTCAGTTGCCCGGCACGTCATTGGTCGGTACTTCGTCCGATCCTTCGGCACATCGTCCTCTTTTGCGGTCCGTTGCCCAATCGGTGGATGACCTCCGCAACCCCGATATCCTTGGCGCAACATGCATCTTGGCCCGATGCCCAACGTACGAAGCCTTCAGCCGATTGTCGATCGAACCTCCGGCTTGACATCCAATATCTAGATGTGATCACCCAGGCAACGTCAATTCCTCTAGTGTCAACTGTCTAATCCTGATCGATAGTAGACCTGCGTAACTCAAAACACAGTTAAACAATAAACCACAATCAATTAGTTTCATCATCAAAATCTGAGATTCAACAGCAGCCACAAAGGTTGTGACCGCCTATGCGCATGAGGTAAGCTATGTGGAGGGGTTGCCTACTATCATGCACAAGGCAACAACCGCTGCCTATGCGTGCAAGGCGGTTATATAAGGCAGCGGTCATACCTTTGCGGCCATTGCACAAGGTGGCAGTCGCTTGTGCTATGCAAGCTAGCGGTCGGCAGCCCGCGGCAATCACCTGTGTAAGGCGGTTGCCCACTGCATGCACGAGGTGGCGCTGTAATGGTGGCATGGGACGACAGCTGCCTCTACATATGCTGCTACGCGAGGCGGCCACTGACCCTATGCATGCTCGCTGCGCACACGGGGTGGCGGGGTGGCGACCCCCGACTCTACATGTTGCGCAGGGCGACAACTGCCCCTACGCAGTGGGGTGGCAACCGAGTGGCAACCGCCTCTGTGTAGAGGCGGAACCTATGTAGCGAGGCGGCAGTCGCCTGCCCATGGCGACGCCGCACTACCACCTACCAAGCACGATCGCTAGAAGTTGCGACCGTCGTACTAGCCCCCGTAGTAGGGAGGCGGTGGCCGTAACCTCCTACGGGGGTGGTTTGGGGCTCAAATGATAGTTTTACCCCTGTGAATTAAAAAATTCCAAGGCATGTCCTATTAAAATTATCAAATTACCCTTGATATTTTGAAAATTTTCCTATATGTCCATGATTTCAAAATTTTAGTTATTTAAAAAGTTTAATTAACTATTATTATTTATCTAGTAATCCTACATGATATATACGTGTATGTGATGTGGGAAAATGATCATAGACTATGTGATGCATGTATGTGATTATTATTGGGGCTTGTGAGCCTCCATTTTTTATTGATTGTTGGGCCTATATTTCTATAATTATGTTGTAATTACCCTAGAGGCACGGAGGAAGCCTAGAGATGGTAGTGAGACTCTCAAGGTCAATTCAGATGATTGTGACACATGGAAATACATCGAGGTGCCGACAGATCCGACGATGACGAGATAGATAATCACTAGGCATAGAGATGCACCGATATGTACATAAATCCTAATGTAAGTGATTAGGCCTATTGGCTTGGGCCTGATCATATTAGGTTGAAGTCCATGATCATCTGGTATGCTTGTGCATATGATTGCTATACACCTATTAGATAAGTATATATATTTGCATACAATGTAAATAAATATTAAATATGTATGCGTGTGACATGTCATATCACGAGACCAAACCTAAATCCCTTCCTATGATAATATTAAGTAGGTAAATGTGAGGCAATTAGATTGACCCACGTGGCCATCCATCATTATAGGTAGGAACCGATTCCTGACGTAGGCTGAGTTGGTCGAGTCCCTCGAGGCTCACCTATTTCATGTCTCGCTATCTTGCCTATGACATAAAGATATCACTAGTGAACTGAGGACATGGTATGCTTGGTCAAATCCCTCGAGGGCATATCACCGAATCAGACTCATCTTGTAATGATGGTGATGACTTAACTGGACATCATGGTTAGTCAAGTCCCTCAAGGCCATAGTGGTTCAGAAGCCAAACATGATGGGAATCATAAGAAGTTATGATTGACAAGAGTTGCCCACCTTTTTGGGCTTAGTGTGATTGGTCGAGTCTCTCAAGGTTGCACTAAAACGCCGATTGGATCCCGATCCCCATTAGAAGTCTGCTGGAGACTTTCGTTTTATGTGCTAAGGGTGTCGTATAACTCGCTAGAAAAATAGTGGGAGTACATCAAAATAGAAGTCCATATCTTGATTATTTATTCTTTTATGAAATTTACATATTATTTACTTATGTTATATCTCCTGTTTATCATAAACATATCGTTATCAAACTCTCTATGTGGCATACTTGATGCCAACCACCTTAGTGGTCCAAACTATGCAGATTGGCTCCGTAACCTGAGAATAGTTCTCACAATGGAGAAAATCACATATGTCTTGGATATGGTCATACCCCATCCTGAGGCAAGAGCACCTTAGGAAGAGTTTGCCTGATATGCAAAGTATATATATAATTCCACTCTCACTCAGTGTTACATGTTGGCCTCTATGACTCTTGAGTTACAAAGACAATATGAAAATATGGTTGCTCAATCCATACTCCTACATCTTTGCAAACTGTTTGAGGAGTAAGGAAGAACTCAGTGATATGAGATATCCAAGAGTCTCTTCCATACTAGGATGATTGAGGGGGCATCGGTTTAGAACCATGTCCCAAAGATGATAGAGTGGATTGAGAAACTCATAGGTCTAGGAATGGTCCTAGATGATAACTTGTACATTGATCTTATATTTTAATCTCTACCAGATTCCTTTTCTTAGTTCATCATGAATTTTAATATAAATAAACTTGAGGCGACTCTCCTTGAGCTCCTCAATATGTTGAGGGAGGCAGAGAGAACTATCAAGAAGGAGAAACTAGTTCTCTACGTTGGTAAGACCAAAAGAAAAAGGAAGGTTGGGAGGATCCTTAAGAAGGGAAAGGGCAAGGGCAAACGGGGTACGACAAAGATTACAAAATTAACCTAACAAAGGACAAAGGCTAGTGCTTCCACTACGGTCAAGATGGGCATTAGAAAAGAAACTACAAGGGGTATCTTATAGAAAAGGCAAAATAAAAGGTTAGAGAAGCTTCAGGTACATTCATGATCAGTCTTCATGTGTCAGATTCTTATAATAATGCATGGGTATTAGATACCAGTAGTGTTTATCACATCTACAAATTCATTACAGGTTCTGGCAAGACCTAAGAGATTGGCAAAAGGCCTAAGAGTTGCTATTATTACTGTCAATGAGGTTATATACATCTGCTTGATGGAGCTACTATTGTATTAGATGTATATTATTTTGTTCCCTCTATTATTAAAAATGTTGTTTCCATTTCATGTTTGATATTGAATGGTTACAAAGTAGTTTTTGATAATAATAGTTATTCAATTATTAAGGATGATAAGATCATCACTAGAGGGACATTGCATAATGGTTTAATTATACTAAATGCTGCTTCACATATCATGAATGTAAGTATGTCCAAAAGGAAGTGGGCTAGAAAGAGTATTAAAACTCTTTGATCAGATTAAGGAGGAGAATGCTTGAGGACGAAGTTCACTTAATTCCTCAAGGACCATAGGATTCTATCCTAGTGGACACCTTATACACCATAGCTCAATGGTATATCAGAAAAGAAGAAATTGCACACTATTAGATATGGTGCGATCCATGATGAGTTTTTCTGGCCTACCCATCTAATTTTGGGGATATGCTCTAGTGACCATAGCTTACCTTATGAATAGAGTTTCATCTAGATTGGTAGTGTCTATACCATATGAGATATGGAAAGGAAACAAGTCCGATCTTAAGATTGTTAAGATTTGGGGCTACCCTACCCACGAAAGGCACGTCCCCGATAAGTTGGAATTCAGGATGGAACAGTGCAAGTTCATAGGATATCCCAAGGAATCTTATGGGTATTATTTCTATCATCTTAAGGACCAAAAGGTCTTTGTTGTCAAGAAAGCAATGTTTCTTAAGAAGGAACACATTCTTAGTGGAGACAGTGGGAGCATGATAGAGTTGAGCGAGGTTGGAGAACCTAGCTCAGGCACCATTCGGGAGACTGAGTTTGTTCAAGTACCTGACACACAAGTTTTAACTTTGCATAGGTCAAGTAGAGTGTCACACCCTCTTGAGAGATATGTGGGACATATCAATGGAGAGGACACTCAAGATATTGATCCTTAGACTTACGAGGAGACTATTATGAGCATAGACTCCAGGAAGTGACAAAAAGCCATGAATTTTGAGATAGAATCCATGTACTCCAATAAGATTTGGAACCTTATTATGACACTTGAGGGTATCATACCCATCGGCTGTAAATGGATCTTCAAAAAGAAGATCAGGGTAGATGGAAAGGTGGAGACTTATAAGGCAAGGCTAGTGGCTAAGGGGTATTGTCAAAGGCAAGGAATTGACTATGACGAAACCTTTGCACCTGTAGCTATGCTAAAATCCATCTGAATTCTATTGGCTATTACAGCACATTATGACTATGAGATCTGGCAGATGGACATGAAAACTATATTCCTCAATGGCAATCTCAAAGAGGAGGTCTATATGATATAGCCTAAGGGATTCATATCTAAGTAGAGTTCATATAAGGTGTGCATCCATTTATGGACTAAAGTAAGCTTTCCAAAGTTGGAAGATAAGATTTGATGAGCAATCAGATCTTATGACTTTTTTAAGAATGAAGATGAGCTGTGTATATAGGAAAGTAAGTGGGAGCGCTATCACTTTTTTGGTATTATATATGGATGACATCTTAATCATTAGGAATGATATAGGAATGCTCTCCATAATAAAGGCTTGGCTATCTAGACACTTCTTTATGAAGAACTAAGGAGAAGTATCCTATATTTTGAGAATTTAGATCTATAGAGATAGATTCAAGAGGATGCTTGGTTTGTCCCATCTAGGTATATAGAATTTTAATTTCTCGGAGTATGTCCCCAAAAACTCTTAGAGAAATGATAAACATCGATATGATACTATATGCCTCTATGATAGGATCTATCATGTATGCTATGTTATGTACCAAGCATGATATAGCACATGCTTTGAGTGTCACAAATAGGTCTCAGGTATATCTAAGCTTGGAGCACTGAAAATCAGTAAAGTGTATCCTTAAGTGCTTAAGAAGGACTATGGATCTTTTACTAGTATACGGAGGAGGTAGTCTCCAGATTAAGGGCTACACGGACTTGAATTTTTAGTCTGATATCGATGATAGTAAGTCAAATTCAGGGTATGTGTTTACCCTGAATGAAGCAATAGTAAGTTGAAAGAGTTCCAAGCAAGATACTACTACTGACTCAACCATAGAGGTGGAATACATTACTGTAGCAGAAGCAGCAAAAGAGGGTATATAGATGAAGAAGTTCATCACAGATTTACAAATCGTATCAAGTAGTGTGAAACTGATTCTTATATATTACAACATAATAGGGTGATTGATCGAGCTAGGGAACCCGGGACTCGTTAGAAATATTCTAAGGAGGTTCCACCTGATCAAAGAGATCGATGCCCGTGGAGATGTAGTAGTGGAAAGAGTTCCATATGAAGATAACATTGCAGATCCATTGACAAAACCATTGACTCATATTATATTTGAGCATCACAGAGGTCTGATGGGGATCAAACATATAGATGATTGGCTTTAGGTTAAGTGGGAGATTGTTAGTTATAGGAGCCTTACAATCCAATCATATGAGTGATGGCACCTATGACACGTTGCGTCGATCTCTTTGCATATAATTACTAGTATTTTCTCACATTGTCTAGATGAATATTATGATGTCCTTAGATCTGCATAATAAAAATCGAATCGTGATGAGATCACGATAATGAAAGCAATATACCTTTAAACACAAATCCTAAATCATCCTGGCCATAGGTTACTCGAAAAGGACATCGACATAACCAGATAGACTGGTGCATTGTACACTCGTCTATATGTTGGAGGTGACTGATCACATAATCGCTTGTGTGGGGACACTAGAGGTACAGTGCAGGTACTCATTGAAGAATGAGTTCACTGATTGATCCGTTTATGAAATGTTGGATAGTTAATGATACCTAACGTTAGACAATGATTCCATAGTCTCAATTGTGTATCCGATCCTTAGACTTAAGACACCAAAGATACTTTATATGAGTACTCTATTCTTTGACACCGAACTTACAGGTTTAGAAAACTCTAGATCGGGAATGGTAGCCAATCTTATGAAGGCAATTGAGTGTCAATAGAGGATCATCTACTCTCGGTATCATGAGAGGAATATCTTACGTATGCTCACTCAAGCAAAATCCCTGGCCAGGGTTATTCGGATTAAGAGAGAAGGAGTTCACTAGGAGAATCCGATTAGAGTGAGACTCAGATAGGATTCTATATGGGCCTAACATTACTATGCCTAATATACGGTCTTTGGGATATTAATTAGATGAGGTACTATAGATATATGGTAAATGAGGACACATAAGTCAGATGGATTAGATCCCCCTATACCGTCTGGGGACTATGGCGTAGTGGCCTAGTATGTCCATAGTCGATAAGTCAAATGAATTATTATGGATATAATAATTCACTAAATCAGAAGGAGTTTTAAGTTAGAAGGAGTTCTGACGGAAGTGACTCATGGCCAGCTCAATGTCGAGCCTAGAGGGTCACATATATTTGGTGGATGTTGCAACGAGTAGAGATGCGGACATGAGATATCTATGGAGTCCCTAGTTTAGATTCTATAGATGAGATCCAATTGGATAATTGGATGAGATCCGATTGGATGATTGAATAGACATCCAATTGGATAGAGATCCAATTGGATGATTGGATAGGATCCAGTTGGATAATTGGATAGAGATCCAACTAGATAATTGGATAGAGATTCAATGTGAATAAGATCCATTAAGGATAAGCTTCATACACCTCTATAAATAGGAGGAACTTCTTAGTTTATAGGCTAAAGCTATTGGTAGTCGCTGTTAGTCAAATGTGCCCTGCAAGCCAATCACACGAGTAATGACACTTGTGACTTGACATACACTCTTTCTTTTACTTATTATTATTAGGTATTTTATCACTTTATCTTGCATGTTGCATATATTATGATATCTTTGGATCTATGCAATGGGAATCAGATCATGATGAGATCATGATAATGAGACCATTTCACTTTTAAACCCAAACCCTAAATAATCCTAGTCATAGGTTACTCGAGAGGGACATCGAGATAACCAGATAGACTGGTGTGCTGTATACCCATCCAAATGATGGAGGTGGCTAGTCTAATAGCTACTCGTGTTGAGAAACTAAGGATACAGTACAAGTGCTCATTAGAGAATGAGTTCACTAATCGATTTGCTTACAAAATGCTGAATGGTTATTGATACCTCACATCAGACAGTGATTCCATAGTCCTAGTAGTGTATCTGGTCCTTAGACTTGAGACACCAAGGATGTCCTGTATGAGTACTCCATTCTTTAATACCAGACTTATAGGTTTGGAAGTTCCAGATCTAGTACAACCGATTATTAGGAGTGGTCGCCAACCTTATGAGGGCTATTGAGTATCATTAGAGGATCATCCACTCTCGGTATCATAGAGGAATATCCCATGTATTTTTGCTTAAACAAATCCTTGGCCAAGGTTATTCGGATTAAGAGAGAAAGAGTTTTCCGAAAGAATCAGATTAGAGTGAGACTCAAGGAGAGACTGTATGGGCCTAACAGCACTATGCCCGGTATAGGGTCTTTAGCATATTAGATGGATAAGGGACTATAGATACATGATAACTAAGGATAAATGGGTCTAAAGGATTGGATTCCCTTGTATCGTCTAGGGACTGCGGCGTAGTGGCCTAATACGTCCGTAGTCGATGAGTCGAGTGAATTATTATGGAGATAATAATTCACTGAGTTAAAAGGAGTTCTAATAGGTATGACTCACGGCCAGCTCGATATTGGGCCTAGAGGGTCACACACATATGATAGGTGTCACAACGAGTAAAGGTTCGGATATGAGATATTCGTCAGAGCCCGTAACTTATTAGTATCCGTTAAGCCCCTGAATTATTGGATCCTAAGATGAGATCCAATAAGAGCTCATAAGAGATTATTGAGTAAAGACCCACTGATCCAAGAGGCTTGGGTAATTGGATGGAGATTCAATACCCAATAGGGTAGGATCCATTAGGGTTTACAAGGGGCCTCTATAAATAGGAGGGAACCAAAGGTCCATAGGCTGAGGTTTTTTGGTAGCCACCATCTATTCTCCTCTCCCCAAGAGAGGAGAATCATTGCAGTCCCTACCATGTGGATTATCGCTAGAGAGGAGAACATTTAAACTCCTTCATCTAGTCCTACAGATCTGTAAGGATTCAGGGATATACGATCTCCCTATATACTTTCATTTTACACACATAGTTTTCTGATTCACGGATTTATTTTTTACGCATCGATCTTCAAACAACGACGAAACTTTTCTATAGAAATCTAGGGTGTTTTGTTTTTCTATTCTTCCACTGTGTATATAATGTCGCCTACTGAATTTCTCAACAATGGTATCAGAGCTAGGTTGTTCATGCAAAAATTGAATTTTAAATTATGTGTGTTGTGATTTAGAGAGGCTTTTGACGTCAAAATCATTATAACAATAGCAAGAAAGGGGCAGCAACTATTGCTGCCTCATAGAATGGATAAAGGCTGCTTGTAGCCTTGGCCATTGTCGGTAGTTTGCATGCAATCGATCGGCGGGTTGTGGGCCACAAGCAGGCAGTGCCTGCAAGCTGCCTACGCCGGTGGCCTACGGGCTGCGGGCCGCAAGCAGGCTACCTACACCGATGGCCTGCCCACAAGAACAAAAGCGCCCACATGGCTGGCGCTGCCCGCGAGCGGTCGCCCCGCACGATGGACGCCTGAAGCGCTGCGTCCGCATGGGCGAGGGGGCACCGGCAAGCGTTGAGCCTACGGGGGTAGTCGCGCCTGCGAGGGCTGCGGTCGCAAGATGGCGACGGCGCCCGAAAAAAGAGGTACCGACCCACATGGGCAATGCTCGCAAAGGGGGCACCGACCCGCACGGGCAGTAGTTGCGGGGGGAGCGCTTGGCCGTAGCAAAGCCACCAGCAGGCACACCGCCCACAAGAAGAGGCGGTGCTTTCCCACAGTGCCATCGTCGACAGGGTGGCAGCGGTGGCAGCCACAACGCAAGCAGTAGAGGAAGGAGGGATTAGGGTCTTTCGACCAAACGATATTTTCGCCCTTGGGAATTTTGAAAATTATTATTTTGTCCCTTCTGGTCGAATGACCAAAATGCCCTTTAGAATTCAGAAAATTCTCTATATGTCCCTATTTTCAGAAAAATATTAGTTAATTAAAATATTTAATTAACTATTATTATATATCTAGTAGTCCTATATAATAATATATACATGTGATGTATGATGTAGATAGATGATCATGGACTGTGTGATGTGATGTATGTGTATGATGTAATCATTATTATTATTGGGGCTTGCGAGCCTCTATTTTTTTAGTTTATTATTGGGTCTATGTGCTTTTAATTATATTATAATTATATGATGAGGTGCAATGGGAGCGGGACTCACGAGGTCGATGTTAGGGATCGAGCGGCACTAAGAGGGGGGGTGAATTAGTGCAGCGGATAAAACGATAGATTTTTCAGCGATTTCAAACAAGCTTCGAAAACTTCGTACGATGAAAGCAACGTTTCGTTTGAACCTGGAAAGATTGTGTTTTAACTTTAAAGCATGCGTACGAAGATGAAAAGGAAGTGGAGTAAGTAAAGTAAAGGCTTGCAGCAAAGTAAAAAGATAAAACAGAAATTTAAACACTCACACAATCAAGACGCAGCAATGTATAGTGGTTCGGTCAAAGAGACCTACATCTACTTCCGAAGCCTTCTCCGATGAGGCTCCCTTCTTCCACTACCAAATCCTTTGAAGGGGAAGGATCAAATACCCCTCTTACAACCCTTTACAAGTGGTTCACACTCTTACAAGATTTCACAAGAAGAATGAGGTGAACACTTAGCAAGAACAAGACTTTTCAAAGACTTAAAACTAAGATTCTAACTCTCAAAAGGGTTCATCTTTCAGCTGAGAAAGAAGGGGTATTTATAAGCCTCAAAGTGATTCAAATTTGGAGCCCAAACTTGGAGCCAAAAATTTGAATCTTTTGAGTTTTTCTTTGTCACATTCGCGGAGATCGACACACCTAGGCGGTGCTACCGCCCAGGCCAAAGCGGTGCTACCGCCACTACGATAATCGGGCGCACACTAGATGAGCGAGCGTTGCTACAAAGATGGTCGGACATGCTACATGTGCCAGACCTTTGCTATAGTAGTCGGGCGTGCTACAGTAGCCGGGCGTGCTACAATAGCCGGGCGGTGCTACCGCCCCAGCCAGCATGCACGTAGCCTAGCATGCATGCACACATGCTGCTGGGCACATTGGCTGCTGGGCTCTACCGCCCAGCACAAATCTACATTTGGTTTGGGCCGAAAACTTGGCCTAAACCGGTTCCGAATAAGGCCCAATGGGCCCCTACTTGGGTTAAAAGATTAACCCCTAATCCTAACCCAAATTGATGTGCTAACTACGAAATTAAAGACATTCCTAAGCTATTACAAAGTCCGCAAGTCAAGTCTTCTTCCGACGAGCTTCCGGCGAACTTCCGGCGGTCTTCCGATGATCCCTCAAAAACCATCCTACGGACTCCTGACATCCTCTCGGACTCCACGATGATTTTGATGAGTTCTCCCAAGATTCTTTGGCAAGCTTCGATCTTTCTTCGCAAGCTCTTTGAACTTTCGACGAATCTTCGGACTTCCGTCAAACTCTCGAACTCCCAACGATCCATCGCACTTGACTTCGGCTCTTGGTTTCGCTTTACGTCTTCATCCCTTTCGTAGTTACTCATGCACACAAACAACAAACACTCTACTTCGATCTAGACAGTTATTACAATGTGAATTAACATTCAGTTGCCTGGCACGTCATTGGTCGGCGTTTCGTCCGATCCTTCGGCACATCGTCCTCTCTTGCGATCCGTTGCCTAATCGGCGATTGACCTCCGCAATCCCGATATCCTTGGCACAACATGCTCTTCTTGGCCCGATGCCCGACGTACGAAGCCTCCTGCCGATAGTCGATCGAACCTCCAGCTCGACATCCAATATCCTGACGTGATCATCTCCGGCGCAATGTCAATTCCTCCAGCATCAACTGTCTAATCCTGATCGATAGTAGACCTGCGTAACTCAAAACACAGTTAGACCACAAATCACACTCAATTAGTTTTATCATCAAAATCCGAGATTCAACAATCTCCCCCTTTTTGATGATGACAACTAATTGATGATTGACGGAGTTAACCATAACTCCCCGGAGTTTAACACAAACTCCCCCTATCAATATGCCATTGATAGAATCCTTGGATTATCCCAAATCCAAGTAACATGTATCATTTATGTAGTGAGAAAACAACAAACCATCATGCAAATATAAAATATTCAATCAATGCATGAAGTCATCAATCTACTTCTCCCCCTATGTCATCAACAAAAAGGAGAAGTAACATTATAGCTAGTTTTCAAGGATATGCAAATATTACAAACATACTAGCTATTAATCACATCATACAACATTTAGGTATCGCATGTTTATCATGATAAGCAAGATAATGCTTGTCGTGATGATGGCAAGTTTTTCTATGTTCCTTTGAGAAGTACAAGCAAATTGTGCATTTTCTTGACTTCTTTTGCGATATGCATACAATTTTATAATTTCTTTCTTCTCTTTTGAGAAGAGCAAACTTGCAAGTTTTGCTTTCTTTGCATGCTAGGACTTTTGCATTCATTTGTAAAAGCTTTCTCCCCCTTTATCAATATCAAAAAGAAAAGGAGGATTAATACTACAAATAATCTTGCATGAGATTCAACAATAATTTATAACAAAGATGCAAGCAATTTTGTTGAAAAAAGTGAAGTTGAGCAAGATTTTTGCCTCTCTTGAGATAGCAACGTTTTGCTTCTCAATGTTTAAGCTAGCAAATATTTCTCTTTTGATACACAAGTTAACAATTTTTCTCCCCCTTTATCAATATCAAAAAGAAGGGAGGAACCAATGAGAAAATTGCATCAACCAATATATCAATCATCACATGATGCATACGAGATGATATTGAAACATGAGAAATCATGTCATGAAGGATATCAATATGTAAATTCAACAAGAATCAAAACCAAAAGATATCATCCATGATTCATAATTTTTCATTTTAGCAAGATCTAGATTCATATTTATCAATTTTTAATTCAAGATAAATGTCATACAACCAAGAATCATGATATATGAAAGCATATCAATATTAAGGATCAAATCATGATTACAAGTGCTAACATATTTTCTTTTCATTCATTTTTAAGCCATGATAAAAGAATAAATCAATGATTCCAATATTAAGCACAATTCTTTTTCATCAAATTTTCAATCATCACATAAGGCATTTGATGAAGTATTGAAACAATAATAAAAAAAATCAATTTTAGCATATAATGTTTCAATCTTCAATCTTGAGTCATGAATCCAAAAGTCATAAATCAAAAGGTTCATGAATCATTTTGACAAATCTCCTTTTTAGGAAATAACAAGTGGAAGTCTTAGGAGATCAAACACAAGATCTTGATTCATACATAAGAATTTTTTACCAAGATCATATTTCATAAGAATCACGACATGAATTCATAAAAATTCAAGTATTAAATTTCGAGAAATCAAAAGACAAGTTACATTTCATTTAAAGAATTTTCTTTTGATAAGATAGAAGGAGCATGGTAAAAGATCTTGATTTATAAAGAGTTTTAAGTCATAGTTGTCAAGATCATGATTTCAATAAAATTTCTTTATAGCTAAATGAAATCTTTTAAAACTTGATTCAAGCATTAAATATGTCTTAACAAGTCATAATTCCAAAAGATTCAAGAATCGTTAAAAGAAAAATCATTCAAGCTCAATTTGTCAACTCGAAACTCATAATCAAAATCATTTTAGAGATTTAAAATGCTAGCTATATGCATTAATCATGACAAGTGATATATCAAAAGTCTACATCAATATTTCAATTATCATGTCATGAAGCATATAAAGTGGTATTGAAACATGAGAGAAAAGTTCAAATTGCACATACAATGTTTCAATCATCAAAACATATTTTCTCAAATTGAGTATCAATAAGTTAAGAGAAAATAATTTATATTTTTCTTCATATAACATGGGAGAAACATACGAGAGTATAGAGACAAAAACTCAAGTTATCAAGATGATGATCTCATAAAAGTAATTCAAAACCATAGTTTCGTGAAACAAGAGATAAGTTATATTTCATTTGGAAAATTCTCTTTTCAAGTAAATTTTTCATCTAAATATGCCTTTGTCTTTATATACCAAGATAAGCATGAAAGTTCAATATGTAAAGGCAAAATCTCATAAGGCATTATCAAGACAAAAATGTAATACATTATTTCAAGACATGAGTTTTAATATATCATGATAATGTGTTTCATTTTAAATTATTTGTTTCATGTAAGTGTACTCATGTTTCAAAAGATGAGTGTCAAATTTTAAAACTGAAACATGAGTTTGTCATCAAGATATGATATCACAAGGTCATTAAGCATGATAACAAACTTCTAATATTTTCATTTCAATGATGATTTCATAATGTATGTTCAAATATTTATACGGAAGCCATCATTGTATAAATTTGAAATACAAGTTGTCATTTAGCCCATTAAGATCAAAAGCATTACACGTAAAGCATCATGATAGTGCAATTTCTCTTTTTTTTTATATATTCCATTTCAAGTGATTTGATGTTCATATGAGTATACGCATGTTTTTCATATAGGTCCAAAGAGCTTGTTTCAAGAGAAATCATTAAGACCGAAAACATGAGACATATTTTTTAAAATATTCATTATGTTTATTTTTATGAGATTCACAAGACTCATAACATGAATTCATTCACCTCAATAGAATGAGAAAAAATATATTTTCATTTTAAGAAATTTGATGTGAGCATATTCAAAATTTTTATGAAAACATGTATCAAAATAAAACACAAGCTTAGTCATAAAACCGTCAAGACCAAATACATAAAAATGATACATTATGATAGTACATTTTCTTATTTTTAAGAGTTTCAATTTATGTGATTTGTTCTTTCATAAGAATGATCAATGCCATACATCATATTTAAACATGAGAGCATCATCATATTTAGAAATGAATTCATCATTAAAATCATTTCCCATCTTTCTTTCATTTGTTATAACAAGATGATCAATGCTCAAATTTTTGCTAAACTCATACATCATTTTAAAAATCTGAAAAATACTTTTCGTCATGAAAATCATCAAGTCCAAATGTAATACAAGGCAACATAAAAATCACATTTCTTTCATTTTGAAAATTTGTGGGTTGGGTCTTTATAATTGATTTCATGAAGACATGTATCAATAAAAATTTCATCATAAAAAGGGTTAAAATCCATTAAGCCAAAATGGAAGTTTTCAAGCTATAATCAAGATACATATGCATGGATTAATCCTAAGCATTATCACAAATCTTGCATCATTCATGTTTTTACTTTTCAAAACTACTATAAAGAAGAGCATAGTATAATTTCGATTTTTTTTTGAATTTCTAAAAAACACAAGAAAAACAAAAAAAATTCCTACTAACTAAGATAAGCATTCATGGAAATCATCATGTAATTTCAAAATAATTCAAGGAAGTTAAGTTACTTACTTCATTGTCGAAGCCCATTAAAGCGTAGTTTGTTTCTTCTTCTTGGTGAGCCTTCTTCTTCTTCATTGGTCTATTCCTCCGTTCAAGTTCATTGTTGATTTTAGATTTTTGTTTAATGAACTTATTAAGATCGATTAAAGGTTTAAAGTCCTCTTCATTGTCCTCATCACTTGAGTCATCACTCAAGTGGCATTCTCTTGTTCTAAGTTCAAAAACCTTCTTGTTCTTTAAAAGGTGGTTCATGTGTTCATCATGTTCATCATATTCATCATGTTCCATTTCATAGGTCTTTAAAGACCCAATGAGTTCATCAATAGAATAATTATTTAGATCCTTTGATTCTTGAATCGCCGTTATTTTAGGATCCCACCATTTTGAAAGGGATCTTAAGATCTTGTTAGTGAGTTCAAAATCCGAAAAACTCTTACCAAGACTTTTCAAGCTATTGACGACATCCGTGAAGCGGGTGTACATGTCGTCGATAGATTCGCTTGGTGTCATTTGGAAGAGCTCAAAATCATGCAACAAGAGGTTTACTTTCGAGTCTTTAACTCTACTAGTTCCCTCATGCGTGATTTTAAGAGTTCGCCAAATGTCAAAAGCCGTTTCGCACAGAGAAATCCGATTGAACTCATTCTTGTTCAAAGCACAAAATAAGGCATTCATAGCTTTGCGTTTAAAGAAAATGACCTTTTCTCCAAAACCGACCATTCGTTCATCGGTTTAGAGGAAGGTTGAAAATCATTTTCGATGATGTTCCACAAATCCAAATCCATTGAAAGCATGAAAACTCTCATTCGAGTTTTCCAATATGTGTAGTCCGAACCGTTAAAGAACGATGGACGAAAAACCGAAAAGCCCTCTTAAAAACCATTTAGAGTCATTTCTCACGGGTGTAAATCCGAAAGAGAAAGAACGTGGCTCTGATACCAATTATTAGGGATCGAGCGGCACTAAGAGGGGGGGTGAATTAGTGCAGCAGATAAAACGATAGATTTTTCAGCGATTTAAAACAAGCTTCGGAAACTTCGTGCGATGAAAAGCAACGTTCGTTTGAACCCGAAAGATTGTGTTTTAACTTTAAAGCATGCGTACGAAGATGAAAAGGAAGTGGAGTAAGTAAAGTAAAGGCTTGCAGCAAAGTAAAGAGATAAAATAGAAATTTAAACACTCACATAATCAAGACGCAGCAATGTATAGTGGTTCGGTCAAAGAGACCTACATCCACTTCCGAAGCCTTCTCCGATGAGGCTCCCTTCTTCCACTACCAAATCCTTTGAAGGGGAAGGATCAAATACCCCTCTTACAACCCTTTATAAGTGGTTCACACTCTTACAAGATTTCATAAGAAGAATGAGGTGAACACTTAGCAAGAACAAGACTTTTCAAAGACTTAAAACTAAGATTCTAACTCTCAAAAGGGTTCATCTTTCAGTTGAGAAAGAAGGGGTATTTATAAGCCTCAAAGTGATTCAAATTTGGAGCCCAAACTTGGAGCAAAAAATTTGAATCTTTTGAGTTTTTCGGTATTGTCAGTTCTGGCAGACTGACACACCGAGGCGGTGCTACCGCCCTAGCCAGGCGGTGCTACCGCCTGCTACAGTAACCGAGCGCCTACTACAGCAGCCGAGCACTACTACAGTAGCCAGGCATGCTACAGTAGCCGGGCGTGCTACAGTAGCCGGGCGGTGCTACCGCCCCAGCCAGCATGCACGTAGCCCAGCATGCATGCATGCATGCACACATGCTGCTGGGCACATTGGCTGTTGGGCTCCACCGCCCAGCACAAATCTACATTTGGTTTGGGCCAAAAACTTGGCCCAAACCGGTTCCGAACAAGGCCCAATGGGCCCCTACTTGGGTTAAAGGATTAACCCCTAATCCTAACCTAAATTGATGTGCTAACTACGAAATTAAAGACATTCCTGAGCTATTACAAAGTCCGCAAGTCAAGTCTTCTTCCGACGAGCTTCCGGCGAACTTCCGGCGGTCTTTTGACGATCCCTCGGAAACCATCCTGCGTACTCTCGGCAACCTCTCAAACTCCACGATGATTTTGGCGAGTTCCCACAAGCTTCTTTGGCAAGCTCCGATCTTTCTTGGCAAGCTCTGTAAACTTCAAACAAATCTTCGGACTTCCGTCAAACTCTCGAACTCCCAACGATCCATCGCACTTGACTTCGGCCCTTGGTTTCGCTTTACGTCTTCATCCCTTTCGTAGTTACTCCTGCACACAAACAACAAACACTCTACTTCGATCTAGACAGTTATTACAACGCGAATTGACATTCAGTTGCCCGGCACGTCATTGGTCGGCGCTTCGTCCGATCCTTCGGCACATCGTCCTCTCTTGCGGTCCGTTGCCCAATCGGCGATTGACCTCCGCAATCCCGATATCCTTGGCACAACATGCTCTTCTTGGCCCGATGCCCGACGTATGAAGCCTCCTGCCAATAGTCGACCGAACCTCCGGCTCGACATCCAATATCCTGACGTGATCACCTCCGGTGCAATGTCAATTCCTCCAGCGTCAACTGTCTAATCCTGATCGATAGTAGACCTACGTAACTCAAAACGCAGTTAGACCACAAATCACACTCAATTAGTTTCATCATCAAAATCCGAGATTCAACGGTCGAGACGGATGATCCGACGCATAGAGATGCGTTGAGATGCTAACGAAACAAACGAAGCGAGATGGACGATCACAGGGCATGGAGATGCGCCGAAACACACATAGATCTTGATGTGAGTGATTAGGCCCACTGGCTCGGGCTTGATCACATTAGAATGTAGTCCATGATTATTTGGTATGATTACTCATGTGATATGTGATTGGTTATACACCTACTAGATATGTATATATATATATTCGCATACGATATAAATATATATTAAATATGTACATGTGTGACACATTATATTAGGAGACTAAATCAAAAATCTCCTCTATTAATAATATTAAGTCGGTAAACATGAGACAATTAGATTGACCCATGTGCCTTCCATCATTATAGGTAGGAACCGATTCCCAATATAGGTTCAGTTGGTCGAATCCCTTGAGACTCACATATATCGTAAATCGCTATATTATCTACGACATACAGATGTCACCGGTGACCTGAGAATATGGTTTACTTAGTCGAATCCCTCGAGGGTATATCATCGAATTAGACTCATCATGTAACGATGGTGATGACTTAACCGAACATCATGGTTGGTCAAGTCCCTCGAGACCATGATGGTTTAGAAGCCAAACAGGATGGGAATCACAGGGAGTTGTGATTGGCAAGAGTTGCCTACCTTTATGGCCTTAACTTGATTGGTCGAGTCTCTCGAGGTTATGTTAAGACGCCGATTGGATCCCGATCCCTACTAGAGATTCACCGAGATCTTCAATTTACATACCGGAGGGTGTTGTGTGTCTCACGAAAAATTAGTGAGAGTAGATTAAGATAAAAGTCCTTATCTTAACTATTTAATTTTTGTAAAGTCTACATGTTATTTATTTTTGCTACATCGTTAATTTCAGAAAAATATCGCTTTTAAATCCTTTATGTGGTATACTTGATGCCAACCGCCTCACTAGTCCAAATTATACGGATTGGCTTCACAATCTGAGAATCATTCTCACGATGGAGAAAATCGCGTACGTCCTTGATACAGTAATCTCTACACCCGATGAAGGGGTAAGCGAGGATGAGATTGCTCGTTATATGAAGTACATGGATGATTCCACTCTTGCTCAGTGTTATATATTAGCCTCTATGACTACTGAGTTATAAAGACAGTATGAAAATATGGATGTCAATTCCATACTCCTATATCTCCACAAACTGTTTAAGGAACAGGAAAGAACTCAGCGATATGAGATATCGAAGAGTCTTTTCCATGCCAGGATGACTAAGGGGATATCAGTTCAGAACCATGTTCTTAAGATGATTGAGTGGATCAAGAAACTCACAAGTCTAGGAATGATCCTAGAGGATAACCTGTGTGTGGATCTTGTGTTTCAGTTCTTACTAGATTTCTTTTCTTAGTTTATAATGAATTTTAATATGAACAAGCTTGAGGTGACCCTCCTAGAGCTCCTTAATATGTTGAGAGAAGCAGAGAGCATCATCAAGAAAAAGAAGCCAATTCTTTGTGTTGGTGAGACTAGAAAGAAAAGGAAGGCTGAGAAGTACCTTAAGAAAGGCAAGGGTAAAGGCAAAATGGGTAAGGCAAAGGTTGCTAGGAAAGACCCAACAAAGGACAAAGTACAGTGCTTTCACTACGACAAAGATGGCCACTGGAAGAGGAACTGCAAAGAGTACCTTGCAGAAAGGGTGAAATAGAAGCTTGAAAAAACTTCAGGTACGTTTATGATCAGTCTCCATTTGTTAGAATCTTATGATAACACATGGGTATTGGGTACCAGGAGTGCTTATTATATCTGTAATTCATTGCAGGTTTTGATAGGACCTAGGAGATTGAAGAGAGGTGAGATGGACCTTAAGATGCGCAATGGAGCAAAGATTGTAGCATTAGCTGTTGGCAAAGTCACCCTATATCTGCCTGGTGGAGCTATTAGTACATTAGATACATGCTATTATGTTCCTTCTATTAGGTTCAGAGTGGCACTAAGAGGGGGGGGTGAATTAGTGCAACAGATAAAACTGAATAAAGCTTGAAAACCGATTCCGGAGATTTGCTTTAGAACTTGATTCAGCGAAAGAGACTTTAACTTGAAAATATTCAGGTAAATGCAATTGGAAGTAGGGAGAAGAAATCCGATTAGTTTGCAGCTTAAGAAATTTACGATGTAGAATTTAAGTACTCACACAGCAAGTAAACGCAGCGATGTATAGTGGTTCAGTCAAATGACCTACGTCCACTCTTGAAGCCTCATCCAATGAGGCTCCCAACTTCCACTACCAAGTCTCTTAAAGGGGAAGGACCAAACACCCCTTTACAGCCTTTTACAAGAGGTTCCCTCTCTTTATAGGATTTTTATAAGGAGAAGAAAGGAGGAGAACACTTGAGCAAATGAAAGCAGAAATTTGCTATAGCTTAGACTCAATTCTAACACTGCAAAGATCCCTAAACTAGCTAGGAGTAAAGGGGTATTTATAGAGCTTTTTGGGATTCAAAAATCCTGCTCAAAGAGGTCTCGTCCGAAATTTTGGACTGTAGGCGGTACTATCACCTAGCACTAGCGGTACTACCGCTTGACACACATTTGTGTGTGTCAGTGTGCTGGCGGTTCTACCGCCTGGCACTGGCGGTACTACCGCCTGACACAGGTGGTTACAACCACCTGTCAGGCGGTACCATCACCTGCCTGGGGCGGTGCTACTGCCCGGCCTGCAGTCAACAAGCGGTGCTACCGCCTAGGTCCGGCGGTGCTACCGTCGGCCCTTGCCAGAAATTATATGGGCCTAACCTTTGGCCCAATACAGCCCATTAAAGGCCCAATTGGCCCAATATAGGTCTAGACAGGATTAACACTTAGTCTATACCCTAATTAAGTGCTAACTATAAACTTTTAAAGCCAAATTAAACTGACACCATCAAGTTATCTTCCGAAGAGCTTTCCGACGATCTTCCGGCGGACTTCCGACACTCCCTCGGATTCCTTCTAACAGATTCCCAACAGGCTCCCGGATTCTTTGGCGAGTTCAGCGAGTCTTTGACACCCTTCCGAACCTTCTCGATGATCTCTGTGAACCTCCGACGATCTTTCCGGCGAACTTTTGAAACCTTCGGCGAGTCCCCGATTTCATCTCGTTTGGCTTCGGCAGCACTTCCGATGATCCTTCGGACTTCCGGTGGACTCTTAAACTTCCAGCAACTTGACTCCGGTAATTTGCTCTATCATATTTAATCCTGCGCACATATCTCAAAAATGGATTAGATCAAATAACTATCAATTGACTTTATCATCAAAATCCGAGATTCAACAATCTCCCCCTTTTTGATGATGACAATCAATTGATGACGGAGTTATTCTTAACTCCCCCTATCTATAAGCCATATAATGAGAAAGTAAAAACATTTGAATTCAATCTCTTGAATTCAACCAAAACCGATAAGTTACTTGTGTTGAACTTATCATCATGCTCAATTAGCATGAGGTTTCATTCGTAAGCAATATCAAAGCATGACATTTAATTTCAAGTCGAAAGACGATAAGCATTTATCATTTCGTCAAACGAAACCAAAAATTTTGAGATTACAACAAGGATCTCATGATTGAAAAAGCGTGACACCATATTAGATAAATCATGAGATGAAAACTTGTCATATCAGTCGAAAGATGCCATTTGATAAAAAATGATATAGTAAGAATCTTTCAACTATAAAACTCAATTGCAATGTGATGTGTTGCATTACTTATGGGTTCATTGCAATGCTTTTTAAGGATTGCAACTTGTTTTTGACACAAAGCATGGCAAGAGCAATTGAATTGCAATAACAAATCTTATGAGACATTTTTCATTTCATTTACACTATATATGTCATTTTTCATTACAATGCATGATATTTATCAAGACATTATTTTATTTTGCTCATAAAGGACACATTCAACAAGTCATCAATTTCACATTTTTCTCCTCCTTTGTCATCAACAAAAAGGAGATGAATAAACTTGATGAAAGGGTGAAACCTAAAACAAATGACATAAGTGAGAGGAGTCATAAAGTTATCAACCATATCCAAGTCATCAAATTTTTGCCAAAATATGTATAAGGATACCTCATTGAAGCCAATCATCAACCATATCCAAGAAAATTCATGATGAGATTCAACTTGTTATTTTTATGAAGGAAGAAGATATGAAATCATAAAAACTTGATTAGCACATGAATAAATATTTAAAAGCTTGATTTTTATGCAAAATCCATGACATTAATTTATGCATATGTCAAGCTTATATAATCCATTTAGTCATCACAAAAGAAGGTGAAGATAGTATGAAGTTATACATACATCATTGAAAGACATGATTTTCATTGAAAGTATAGAGGTGAAACTATCAAAATCAAAGTTTAAATGTTTTGGAAATCATGCACTATTAAATATTAGCACAAATTTAGCATGCCTAATTCTCTTCTAATAAAGTCAAATTATTCTTCATTTAAGGACTTTGTGAAAATGTCCGCTAATTGGTGTTTTGTATCAATAAATTCTAGAGTTACATCATTATTAGCGACATGATCTCGTATAAAGTGATGCCTAATATCAATGTGCTTAGTTCTTGAGTGTTGAATGAGATTTTTGGTTAGACAAATAGCACTTGTGTTATCATATTTTATTGGAATGTTTTTTAAATTAATTCTATAATCTTCTAAAGTGTTTTTTATCCAAACAACTTGTTCACAACATGCACTTGCAGCTATATATTCGGCTTCCGTCGTAGATAGTGCAACAGAATTTTGTTTCTTGGATGTCCAAGAAACAAGTGCATATCCTAGAAATTGGCATGTTCCGAATGTGCTTTTTCTATCGATTCTACATCCGCCAAAATCAGCATCCGCATAAGCTTTTAAATCAAAGTTATCAAATTTTAGATACCATAATCCTAGATTAGGAGTTCCTTTAAGATACCTAAGGATTCTTTTAATAGCTTTAAGGTGAGATAATTTAGGATTAGCTTAGAATCTGCACATAGACCTACACTAAACATGATATCAGGTCTAGTTGCAGTGAGATAGAATAAGCTACCTATCATTCCCCTATATGTTTTTTGATCAAAATTTTTTTCATTTTCATCCAAGTCTAACTTGGTGGAAGTACTCATTGGAGTATTGATGGCTTTAGAACTATCCATGTTAAATCATTTTAACAGTTCAAATGTATACTTGGTTTGATTAAGAAATATTCCATCACTAAGTTGTTTAATTTGTAATAAAGAAGTTTAACTCACCCATTAGACTCATTTCAAATTCATGACTCATACACTTAGCAAATGATTCACATTGTGATTCATCCGAAGAACCAAAAATGATATCATCAATATAAATTTGAACAATAAGAAAATTATTTTCAAAATATTTAATAAATAATATAGTATCAACCTTGCCTTTAGTAAAATTATTTAAAATTAAGAAGGAACTAAGTCTCTCATACCAAGCCCTAGGGGCTTGTTTCAATCCATAGAGAGCTTTAGTTAATTTAAACACATGATTAGGAAGAAGAGAGTTTTCAAAACTCGGTGGTCATTCAACATAAACTTTTTCGGAAATAAAGCCATTCAAAAATGCACTTTTGACATCCATTTGAAAAAGCTTAAAGTTATTACTACTAGCATAGGCAAGGAGCATCCTAATGACTTCTAATCTAGCCACAGGAGCGAATGTTTCTTCGTAATCGATACCTTCTTCTTGGTTGAAACCTTTGGCCACTAATCTAGCCTTATTTCTAACCACGATACTATATTCATCTTGCTTGTTTCTAAAGACCCATTTAGTACCGATAAATAAATGGTTACTTGGTCTATGAACAAGCTTCCATACCTCATTTCTTTCAAATTAGTTCAATTCCTCTTGCATTGCGATAACCCAAGAATTATCTTTCAAGGCTTCGTCAATGCTTTTAGGCTCAATTTAAGAAAGAAAAGTGGTATGAGCACAAAAATTTTTAAACGAAGAACGCGTTTGAACCCCTTTCGATGTGTCTCCTATGATTAACTCCTTGGGATGGGCATCTACATACTTCCATTCCTTAGGTAAGGAGAATTCGGAAGAAGATGCATCCAAGTTGCTATTTTGAGGAGAGGGTTCATTTAAATTCAAATTATCAAAACCAAAATCATCATCAAAATCTTTTTTCTTAAATTCAGAAATTTCATTAAAAACTACATGAATAGACTCTTTTATAACTAACATTCTTTTGTTAAAAATACGAAAAGCTTTGGAAACAGAAGAGTAGCCAAGAAAGATGCCTTCATCAGATTTAGCATCGAATTTTCCTAAAGCATCCTTTTCATTTAAAATAGAGCATTTGCAACCAAAAACTTTAAAGTAAGAAACATTAGGTTTTTTGTCATTCCATAATTCATAAGGAGTCTTGGATAGAGATGGTCTTATTAGAACCCTATTCATGATATAGCAAGCCGTATTAATAGCTTCGGCCCAAAAATATTTGGGTAAACTATGTTCATTTAACATGGTTCTTGCTATTTCTTGTAAATTTCTATTCTTTCTTTCTACTACTCCATTTTGTTGAGAATTTCTTAGAGTAGAGAAGTTGTGGTTATACCTATTTGATTCACAAAAATTTTAGAAGTCATGATTTTAGAATTCACCACCGTGATCACTCTGAATTGATAAAATCATGAAACCCTTTTCATTTTGAGTAAGTTTATAGAATCTAGAGAAACATTTAAAAGAATCACTTTTGTGAGCTAAGAAATAGGTCCACGTGAATCTACTATAGTCATCTACAATCACAAAGGTATATTTGCTACCTCCTAGGCTTGTTGTGTCAATTGGTCCAAACAAATTCATATGGATCAATTGTAATGGTCTAGAGGTACTTATTTGATTTTTTGGCTTGAAGCTAGTTTTGATTTGTTTCCCTAGTTGACAAGCATCACATACTTTATCTTTAATGAACTTAACCTTAGGAATGCCTCTTACAAGGTTTTTAGATATGATTTAAGAGATTAGTTTCATGCTAGCATGACCTAATCTTCTATGCCAAAGCCAAGCATCATCATTCAAAGCCGAAAAACATATTTCACTACTAAGATCATCAAGATTAATAGTGTCGACATTATTTTGCTTGATTGCAATTATTGATGTATTGTTGTAAGGTTTTTCGACGATGCAAGCATTAGATTCAAATCTTACAATATAACCATTATCACATAATTGACTAATGCTCAAGAGATTATGTTTTAAACCATCTACTAATAACACATTATCAATTAAAAAGGTTGATTTATTACCTATAGTACCCTTGCCAATGATTTTACCCTTGTTGTTGTCTCCGAAGGTGACAAACCCTTCGTCTTGGCTAGAGAGCTTAGAGAATTGAGATGGATCTCCGGTCATGTGCCTTGAGCATCCACTATCAAGGTACCATCTCTTGCTCCTAGCTTGTGTGGGTGTTTTTGTCTACAAGAAAAGATGGTTTTTAGGTACCCATTTTGACTTGGGTGCCTCAAAATTTAATCTATTAAATTTATCATTATTCAATGAGTTCCTAATTGATCCTTTAGGAACCCATACTAATTTATTTGGGCTAAGTTTCATATATGGACATTTGTAAACAACATGTCCAGATTTGCAATAAAAATTACATTTCAAATGAGAGGATACATGTAATGTTGGCCCTTTGATGAATGTGGTTTGAGTTTGGTGAGATCCACTCATGAATCCAATTCCATATCTATTTCTGACATGTCCCTTGTTAGCAAGGATCATGTCTAAGCTCTTGCTACCGACCTTAAACTTGTTTAACGTCTCTTTGAGTAGCAAGTTCTCTTTTTTGATTACTTCTAAGTGATTACACTTAGAGTATGGGAGTAGAGGGAGAGAATCATGCTTAAGACTCTTAAACTTATCTAGTAATAAAGCATGTTCCTTTTTTTAAAAATTGAAGCTTTTTGTAACAGTTCTACATTCATCAAATAATTCATGGAAAGTAATTAAAGCTCATCGAAAGATAAATCTTCATTAAGTAAATCACTTACCTCTTCTCCCAAAGCCATTAGAGCGAAGTTGGCCTCATCTTTGATGCTTGCTTCTTCATCCTCGGAATCACTCGAGTCGTCCCATGTAGCCTTCAATGCCTTCTTCTTCTTGAGTTGCTTCTTCTTGGCTTGGGGGCATTCATTTTTGAAGTGTCCCAGCTTCTTGCATTCATAACATATAACTTAGTCCTTTTTTGGTTCAAGTTTGTTCTTGAATTCATTTTTAAATTTGCCCTTTTTAATGAATTTTTTAAATTTTTTAATTAAGAGTGCAATGTCCTCATCAAGGTCCTCATCACTTAATGTTTCTTTCAAGTGGTCTTCTTGAGTTCTTAATACCATATCCTTCCTGTTCTTTGGAAGGGGGTTCTCTAGCTCATCATGAGCATGGCATGTCATTTCATAGGTCATTAAAGACCCTATGAGTTATTCGATAGGAAAAGTCTTAAGGTCCTTGGCCTTTTGAATGGCCGTAACCTTTGGATCCCAACATTTCGGAAGGGATCTTAAAATTTTTGTTACTAATTCAAAATTAGAAAAATCTTTACTAAGAGCCTTGAGTCCATTGATGACATCCGTAAAGCGGGTGTACATGTCTCCAATGGACTCACTTGGTTTCATTCGAAAAAGCTCATAAGAATGCACAAGAATGTTGATTTTGGACTTTTTCACTCGGCTAGTGCCTTCATGAGTGATCTTAAGATTTCGCCAAATATCAAAAGCCAATTCACAAATTGATACGTGATTAAATTCGTTTTTGTCTAGTGCACAAAACAAGGTATTCATAGCCTTGGCATTTAAAGAAACCACCTTCTTCTCTGACTCATTCCATTCGCTCATCGGAAGAGAAGATTTTTGAAACCCATTTTCAACGATATTCCAAAACTCAAAATCCATAGAAACAAGAAAAATTCTCATATGAGTCTTCCAATACGTATAATCCGACCCATTAAACATAGGTGGACGAGTAATGGAGTGACCCTCTTGCATGTCAGAAAAGACCATCTCTCTTGGGTTTTAAACCAAATATGAGAGTGAACCTAGCTCTGAGACCAATTGTTAGGTTCAGAGTGACACTAAGAGGGGGGGGGGTGAATTAGTGCAGTGAATAAAACTGAATAAAGCTTGAAAACCGATTCCAGAGATTTGCTTTAGAACTTGATTCAGCGAAAGAGACTTTAACTTGAAAATATTTAGGTAAATGCAATTGGAAGTAGGGAGAAGAAATCTGATTAGTTTGCAGCTTAAGAAATTTACGATGCAGAATTTAAGTACTCACACAGCAAGTAAACGCAGCGATGTATAGTGGTTCGGTCAAATGACCTACGACCACTCTTGAAGCCTCCTCCAATGAGGCTCCCAACTTCCACTATCAAGTCTCTTAAAGGGGAAGGACCAAACACCCCTTTACAGTCGTTTACAAGAGGTTCCCTCTCTTTACAGGATTTTTACAAGGAGAAGAAAGGAGGAGAACACTTGAGCAAATGAAAGCAGAAATTTGCTATAGCTTAGACTCAATTCTAACACTGCAAAGATCCCTCAACCAGCTAGGAGTAAAGGGGTATTTATAGAGCTTTTTGGGATTTAAAAATCCCGCTCAAAGAGGTCTCGTCCGAAATTTCGGACTGTAGGCGGTACTACCGCCTGGCACTGGCGGTACTACCGCCTGACACACCTTTGCGTGTGTCAGTGTGCTGGCGGTACTACCGCCTGGCACTAGCGGTACTACCACCTGACACAGGTGGTTGCAACCACCTGTCAGGCGGTACCACCGCCTGCCTGGGGCGGTGCTACCGCCCGGCCTTCGGTCAACAAGCGGTGCTACCGCCTGGGTCCGGCGGTGCTACCGTCGGCCCTTGCCAGAAACTGTATGGGCCTAACCTTTGGCCCAATATCACCCATTAAAGGCCCAATTGGCCCAATACAGGTATAGACAGGATTAACACCTAGTCTATACCCTAATTAAGTGCTAACTATGAACTTTTAAAGCCAAATTAAACCGACACTATCAAGTTATCTTCCGAAGAGCTTTCCGACGATCTTCCGGCGAACTTCCGACACTCCCTCGGATTCCTTCCAACGGATTCCCAACAGGCTCCCGGATTCTTTGGCGAGTTCAACGAGTCTTTGACACCCTTCCGAACCTTCTCGGTGATCTCCGCGAACCTCCGACGATCTTTCCGGCGAACTTCCGAAACCTTCGGCAAGTCCCCGATTTCATCTCGGTTGGCTCCGACAACACTTCCGATGATCCTTCGGACTTCCGGTGGACTCTTGAACTTCCAGCAACTTGACTCCGGTAATTTGCTCTATCATAGTTAATCCTGCACACTTATCTCAAAAATGGATTAAATCAAATAACCATTAATTGACTTCATCATCAAAATCTAAGATTCAACACCTTCTATTATCAAAAATATTATTTCTATTTCATGTTTGACAGTTAGTAGATATAAATTAGTTTTTGAGACCAATGGTTGTTCAATAGAATTAGATGATGAGATCATCACAAGAGGAAAGTTGTATAATTATTTATTTATGCTAGATACAGCTCCATGTTAGGATCTAGAGCAGCACTAAGAGGGGGGTGAATTAGTGCAGTGGTTAAGTATGATAATTTTCAATGATTTAAAATAATACTTTCAGAAACTTCGAACATTGAAAATTTTATTTCTACAAAAACCTGGTTTCAATTGAGTCATATTGAAAAATGTTTAGTTTGAAAGCATTAAGAGAAGGAGGGCAGTGAACAGGTAAAGTAAATAGGTTTACAAAAAGATAAAGAGCAATAAAGTAAATGTAAACTAATTTTATAGTTGTTCGATTGTACGACTTAAGTCCACTCTCGATTCCTTTCCTCTTGAGGTCATCGGCTTTTCCACTAGTTGTCTTCCTTCTAAGGGCAAAGACCAACTCCCTTATAGCACTCTCCTTTTGACGGGCTTAGGAGGTAACCCTTACAAGGCCTCTTACCCCTCTCTTGGACTAGATCACACTTAAAGCTTAGAGGGAAGATTTTGATACTATTACAACAGAGTTTTTCCTTTTTCTTTCTCTGGTTTTATGTCTTTTTCAACCATGGATGAGAGGGATATTTATAGGCCTCAAGATGATTCAAATTTGGAACCTAAATTTGAATTACCTCGGATTCCTGAGTGCTGGCGGTTCCATCGCCTGACACTAGTGGTACCACCGCCAGTCTGACCCTGACACTGACGGTACTACCGCTAGCCTAGAGCTGTACCATTGCTGTAGCTTTTATGTTGGGCGGTGCCATCGCCCAGACTAGGTAGTGCCATTGTTTGCAGCTTGAAAAAGTACATTTTTTCACTTTTCTAGCTCATAGGTGGTTCTACCACCAATTTGACGGTGCCACCACCTATGACAATTTTTTGGCCACTGAATGGGCCTCCTAATGAGCCTAAATTAGTCCTAATTTAGGCCTAATTAGCCCCTAATTAAGTTGATATTATTTCACCCAAAACCAACTCAATTTTGGCTCAGTCCTACTTCAATCTAGACAATTATTATAACACGAATTAAAATGTTGCCCGGCACGTCATTGGCCTATCGGCGCTTCATCCGACACTTCGGCGCATCGTCCTCTCTTGTGGTTTATTGCCCAATCAGTAGCTAACCTCCACAGCCCCGATCTCCTTGGCACAACTCTACTCCTCTCGGCCCGATGCCTAATTTCTTTGTCTGAAGCCTTCTACTGATCGTCGATTGGATCTCCGGCTCGATGTCCAATCTCCTGATGTGATTTTCTCTGACATAACATCGATTCTTCCTGCGTCAATTGTCTAATCCTAATCAAGAGTAGACCTACGTAACTCACAATATAGTTAGATAACCAAAACATGATCAATTAGTTTTATCATCAAAGTCCGAGATTCAACAATCTCCCCCTTTTTGATGATGATAACTAATTGATGACTGAAGAAGTTAACCTAACTACCCAGAGTTTAAACAAACTCCTCCTATCAATATGTCATTGATAGAACACTTGGATTATTCCAAATCCAAGTAACATGTATCAAAATAATGTCAATAAAAGCATCATGCAAATATATAAAATATTCAATAAACATTACATTACATAAAGTCATCAATCTACTTCTCTCCCTTTGTCATCAACAAAAAAGGAGAAGAAGCTCTAGCTATTTTAAAAGAAATGCAAGTCAACACATAAGCTAGATTTACAACATTCAATCATAGCAAGTTTTAAATTCTTTCTAAAGATAAGCAAGATAGCAATTTTTCATTTTTTTCTTGAGATGTGCAAGTTGCACTTTCTTTGCTTCCTTTGCAATATACATGCAATTTTTGTTTCTTCTATCTTGATAAGTGCAAGCTTTGCCTTCCTTTGCATGTTCTAGCTAGCAAAAATGATATCACTTTAAACATGCAAGCTAACTTTTCATTATAACATTCAAGCATAGAAGCATGGCAAATGTAAGATTGTAAATTCTCTAAGTTTTGTATTTTTGCTTCCATTGATAGGCAAGTTAGTAATATTTGCATTCTTTGATATAGCAATTCTTAGCTTCTCGTGAAATTGCAAGGTAGCAATTTTTAATGTTCGAGATATTAAGTTCCTTCATTGCAATGAATGAGCTAGCAAATTTTTCATTGAAGTTGCAAGCTAGCAATAAACTTTCTCCCCCTTTGTTTTTGTCAAAAAAGAAGGGAAGAGTGCAATTCTTTTCCCTTTACATGAATTTTGAAATTATGACAATCAACAAAGATAAATATTTATGGGGTATCAAAAGTTTACATTCATGATTCAAAATCAATTTATAAAAACCAAGTTATGAATTCTATCATCAAAATCAAGTTATGAAGATCAAATTAATCATTCAAGCTAACACTTAAGGTACTCTTTAAGATGCTAGCAATTTTGCGATATGTTAACAAGTAATTTTTGCTTGCTCTAGCAAAATTCTTTCTCTTGTGATGCATAAGCTAGTAAGCATTTGCCTTAAGCTAGCAATCTTTCTCCCCCTATGTCATTGTCAAAAAGAAGGGGAGGGTTAAATACAAAGATTTTCTTTACATCCTCTTTTCATATCATTTATCAACTTGCATCAATAAAATTTTTTATCAATCTTCAAATCATGACAACCAATCTAAAGAATCAAGATATTAATAAGAATCAATTCGTAAATACCAAAGATATGATTCATGGTTCATTAAAATTTTTCTTAGCAAAATCAAGATCATGATTTATGAGGTACTAGTAATTTGAAACATTCTCATCAAGATCACATTTTCAAAAGAAATTCCAAGTATCAAAGTTCAAGTAATTTCTTGAAATTTCTCAAGTCAAGATATCAACTCAACACTCATAATCATATTATTTTTTAGATTAATAACATGAGTAAAGTTATTACCATATCATCAAAATCTCATTCATAATTCAAGTGATTTACAAAATATCATCAATGAATTTATCATTTGTCTTTTATTTAAAAAATCTGAAACTTTAAAGAAAGAGAGATGTTTAAGAAATATGCATTTCTTTTTTACTGATTTCCATTGATTTTGGATAAACATGTCTCTGTCTTTTTTATATCAAATAGAAACAAGCATGAACGTTCAAGACGTAAAGGCAAAATTTCATCTTAAAAATCATTGAGTTGAAGAATGATAACAAATTTTTTAATATTTTAATTTCATCATTATCTATGATGATTTCATAAGGTATATTCAATGAAAGCCATCATCATATAAATTCGAGATGCAAATTTTGTCATTAAAGTCATCAAGATCAAATGCATCAAAATCTTTCATTCGAAAATTTTATTAAGAGCAACAGAGATGGTTTACATGTAAGCATGCTCAAATCCTTTTTGTATTAGAGGATGTGTATCAAGTTCAAAAATCGAAATACAAGTTTCATTAAAAATAACACGTCATATAAAAATTTCATCATAAAAACCATTAAGGCCAAATAAAACATGTCAAAACATGAGAGTTACTCATCATACATAATGTGTTTTATTTTAAATTATTTGTTTCATATAAGTGTGCTCATGTTTTAAAATATGAGTATCAAGCTTAAATTCAAAACATGAGTATTGTCATCAAACCCATTAAGATCATATAAATCACACATAAATCATTATGATAGTGCATTTTCTCATTTTTATTTGTTTCAATTTAAGTGATGTGATCTTTCATAGGAATGTTCAATTTTTCATATGAAAATGTCATGCATCATATTTAAAACCAAAAACATCATCAAAACCATTAAGATTCATGGATTCATCATACACATTATTTCAAAATATGAGATTTTAATTTTCATTACTTCAATTCCTCATTAAGCATGAGACAAAAATTTAAAGATCAAGTATCTTCAAAATTTTTATATGAAAGCTATGCATTAACACATAAGATTCGCTCATCATGCATAGTTTTAAAATGTAAAATCATCAAGATAGATGTTCATTGATTTTATCTTGTTAGGTGTACAAGCATGAGATGCAATTATCATTAAGACACTTTCAAGAATAACATATATAGATATGCATTAAGTTTAAGACCGAAATCCGATACGGAAAGTATACATGGAATTTATGCATTATCACAAATTAAGCAATTATCATTCATAATTTTTATTTTTCAAAAATACTAGAAAGAAAAGCATAATATAATTTTTTAAAATAATTTTTTTTATTTTCTACCAACTAAATTAAGCACTCATGACAATGTCATGTAATTTTAAAATAAGGTAAAAGCATTTCGGGTAAGTTACTTACCTCGTTGTTGAAGCCCATGAAAGCCCAATTTGCCTCTACTTGATTCGCCCTTGGGTGCCTTCCTCTTCCTTGGCCTCTTCCTCCGTTCAAGTTTATTTTTTATTTTAGATTTTTATTTAATGAACTTATTAAAATTGATTAAAAGTTCAATGTCCTCATTATCCTCATCACTCGAGTCATCACTCAAGTGACATTTTGTAGTCTGAAGTTTCAAATCCTTCCTGTTCTTTGGAAGGTCGTTCATGTGTTCATCAGGTTGAAAGAAACTCATTTCATAGGTCATTAATGACCCGATTAGTTCTTCCAATGAAAATTCATTTAGATTTTTAGTTTCTTGTATCATCGTTACTTTAGGATCCCACCTTTTTGGAAGGGATCTTAAGATCTTGTTAGTGAGTTTAAAATTTGAAAAATATTTACCAAGATTTTCAAGCTATTGACGACATCCGTGGAACGGGTGTACATGTCACCGATGGACTCAGTGTCATTCGGAGAGCTCAAAATCATGCAATAAGAAATTTACTTTTGAGTCTTTGACTCTACTAGTTCCCTCATGCATGATTTCAAGTATCCGCCAAATATCAAAAGCCATTTCGTACGTAGAAATCCGATTGAACTCTTTTTTATCTAAAGCGCAAAATAAGACATTAATAGCCTTTGCATTTAAAGAAAAATATTTTCTCTCTAAATCCAACCATTCGTTCATTAGTTTAGAGGGAAGTTGAAATACATTTTTAATGATATTCCATAAATCCAAATTCATAGAAAGCAAAAAAACTCTCATTCGAGTTTTCCAATAAGTGTAGTCCGATCCGTTAAAGAACGAAGGATGAACAATCGAAAAACCCTCTTGAAAGCCGTGAAGAGCTATTTCTCACAGGTGTGAATCCAAAAGAGAAATAACGAGGCTCTGATACCAATTGTTAGGATCTAGAGCGGTACTAAGAGGGGGGGGTGAATTAGTGCAGCGGTTAAGTACGATAATTTTCGGTGATTTAAAACAATGCTTTCGGAAACTTCGAACGTTGAAAACTTTGTTTGGACAAAAACCTAGTTTCAATTGAATCATATCGAAAAGTGTTTAGCTTGAAAGCATTAAGAGAAGGAGGGTAGTGAACAAGTAAAGTAAATAGGTTTGTAGAAAGATAAAGAGCAATAAAGTAAATGCAAACCGATTTTATAGTGGTTCGATCATACGACCTACGTCCACTCCTGATTCCTCTCCTCTTAAGACCACCGGCTTTTTCACTAGTTGTCTTCCTTCTAAGGGTGAAGACCAACTCCTTTATAGCACTCTCCTTTTGACGGGCTTAGGAGGTAACTCTTATAAGGCCTCTTACCGTTCTCTTGGACTAGATCACACTTAAAGCTTAGAGGAAAGATTTTGATACTATTATAACAGAGTTTTCCCTTTTTCTTTCTTAGGTTTTGTGTATTTTTCAACCATGGATGAGAGGGGTATTTATAGGCCTCAAGGTGATTTAAATTTAGAGCCCAAATTTGAATTACCTCGGATTCCCAAGTGTTGGTAATACCACCGTCTAACACTAGCGGTACCACTGCCAGTCTAACCCTAACATTGGCAGTACTATCGCCACCTTAGAGCGGTACCACCACTGTAGCTTTTATGCTAGGTGGTGCCACCACTTGTAATCTGGAAAAGTATACTTTTTCACTTTTCCAGCTCATAGGTGGTTCTACCGCCAATATGGCGGTGCCACCGCCTATGACAACTTTTGGGCCACTGAATGAGCCTCCCAATAAGCCCAATTTAGGCCCAATTGGCCCCTAATTAAGTTGGTATTATTTCACCTAAAACCAACTTAATTTTGACTCAGTCATACTTCAATCTAGATAATTATTATAACGCGAATCGAAATATCGCCCGGCATGTCATGGGCCTATCGGTGCTTCGTCCAACACTTTGGTGCATCATCCTCTCTTGCGGTTTGTTGCCCAATCAGCAGCTAACCTCCGCAGCTCCGATCTCCTTGGCGCAACTCTGCTCCTCTTAGACTGATGTCTAATTTCTTTATCCGAAGCCTTCTGCCGATCGTCGACCAAACCTCCGGCTCAACGTCCAATCTCCTAACATGTTTTCCTCTAGCATAACATTGATTCTTCCTACATCAATTATCTAATCCTAATCGAGATTAGACCTACATAACTCAAAACATAGTTAGATAACCAAAACATGATCAATTAGTGTCATCGTCAAAATCCGAGATTCAACACTCCACACATCATGAGTATAAGTGAGTCAAAGAGGAAACGAGAAGAGGTGAACAATATATATCTGTGACATTGTAGGCGAGGTCACATCCATGAGGGAAGGATTCAAAAGTTGCTGAATAATGGATATCTAGATCCATTCGACTATGAGTTATATACGACTTATGAACCTTGCCTTCGGGGAAAGATGACTGACTCTTCATTTAGTAGAACTAGAGAGAGAGCCACTGAGTTGTTAGAACTCATACATAGTGATGTATGTGGTCCCATGTCAACTCATGCCATAGGTGATTTCTCCTACTTCATTACTTTCACTGATGATTTCTCAAGATATGGACATGTGTACTTGATGAAGTATAAGTTTGAGGCTTTTGAGAAATTCAGGAAATATAAGAATGAAGTAGAGAACCAGACTGGAAAGAGTATTAAAACCCTTCAAACAAATTGAGGAGGTGAGTACTTGAGTACATAGTTCACCTAGTTCCTCAAAGACCATGGGATTTTATCCTAGTGGACACCTCCTTATACACCGTAGCTTAATGGTGTATCAGAAAGGAGGAATCGTACACTGTTAGATATGGTACGTTCTATGATGAGTTTCACCGACCTACCCATCTTATTCTGGGGATATGCTTTAGAGACCGTAGCTTATCTTCTAAATAGAATTCCAACTAAGTCAGTAGTGTCTACTCCATATGAGATATGGAATGGGAAGAAGCTCAATCTTAAGGTTGTTAAGATTTGTAGGTGCTCTGCCCACGTTAAGAGACATAACCTCGACAAGTTAGAATGTAGGACGGAACGATGTAAGTTCGTGGGATACCTTAAGGAAACTTTTGGGTATTATTTCTATCACCTTGAGGAGAAAAATGTCTTTGTAGCTAATAGAGCAGTGTTCCTTGAGTAGGAAAATATTCTTGGTGGAGACAGTGGGAGCATGATAGAGTTAAGCGAGGTTGGAGAACCTAGCTCAAGCATCATTCTACAACCAAAATCTATTCAGGTATTTAACACATAAGTTCCAACTTTACGTAGGTCCGGTAGAGTATCCCATTATCCTGAGAGATATGTAAGACATATCAGAAGAGAGAATATTATGGATATTGATTCTCAGACCTGTGAGGAGGCTATTATGAGCATAGACTCCGGGAAGCGATAAGAAGCTATGAATTCAAAGATGGATTCCATATAATCCAACAAGGTTTGGAACCTAGTTGATACAGCTAAGGGTATTATACCCTTTGGCTGCAAGAAAGAAGATTAAAGTAGATGGAAAGGTAGAGACCTATAAAGCAAGGCTAATGGCTAAGGGGTATCGTCAAAGCTAAGGTATTGACTATGACGAACCCTTTTTACCCATAGCCATGCTAAAATCTATCTGAATTCTATTGACTATTGTAGCACACTATGATTATGAGATCTGGCAATTGGATGTCAAAACCGCATTCCTCAATGGTAACCTCGAGGAGGAGGTGTATATGATATAGCCTGAGGGATTCGTATCCAGGGATAACCCAAATAAAGTGTGCAGGTTGCTTAAGTCCATCTATGAACTGAAGTAAGCTTTCTGAAGTTAGAACATAAGATTTGATGAGGTGATCAGATCTTATGACTTCGTTAAGAATGAAGATGAGCTCTGTGTGTACAGGAAGGTAAGTGAGAGCACTATCACCTTTTTGGTATTATATGTGGATGATATTTAGATCATTAGGAATGATATAGGAATGCTCTTCACAGTAAAGGCTTAGCTATCTAGGCACTTCTCTATGAAGGACTTAGGGGAAGCATCCTACGTATTGGGGATATAGATCTATAGAGATAGATTTAAGAAAATGCTTGGCTTATCCTAGTCTAGGTACATAGACACCATTGTCAAAAGGTTTGGCATAAAAAATTCCAAGAGAGGTCTCATACTAATGAGACATTGAATATCACTTTTCAGGAGTATGTCCCTAAAGACTAGTGAAGAAAGGGCACATATAGATAGGATACCATATGTGTTAGCGATATGGTCTATCATGTGCGCTATGCTATGTGCCAGGCCTGATATAGCATAAGCTCTGAGTGTCACGAGCAGGTATTAGGCATATCCAAGCTTAGAGCACTGGAAAGTAGTAAAATTTATCCTTAAGTACTTGAGAAGGACTAATGATCTTTTACTAGTATATAGAGGCAGTAGCATCAGGGTTGAGGGCTACACGGACTCGAGCTTCCAATCCGATATCAATGATAACAAGTCTAATTCAGGGTATGTGTTCACCTTGAATGGAGGAGCAGTATGTTGGAAGAGTTTCAAGCAAGATACTAGTGCTGACTCGATAATAGAGGTGGAATACATTGCTATGGTAGAGCTAGTAAACGAGGGAGTTTAGATGAAGCAGTTTATCATAAATTTGAGAGTCGTTCCATGCAGTGAGGAGTTGATTCCCTTATATTACGACAACTATGGAGTGATTACTCAAATAAGGGAACCCAGGTCTCATCAGAAGTATTCTGAAGAGGTTCAAGCTTATTAAAGAGATCATAGCCCGAAGATATATAGCAGTGGAAAGAGTTCCATTCGAAGATAACATTGCAAATCCACTGACCAAGCCATTGTCTCAAATTGGCTTAGAGCGTCACAGGGGCCTGATGGGGATCAAACGCATAAGTAATTGGCTTTAAGTTAAGTGGGAGATTGCTAGTCATATATATCCTGTAAGCCAATCACACGAGTAATGACACTTGTGACTTGACATGCACTCTTTCTTTTATTTATTATTATTAGGCATTTTATCACTTTATCTTGCGTGGTGCATATATTATGATGTCCTTGGATTTGTGCAATAGGAATAAGATCGTGATGAGATCATGATAATGAGATCGATTCACCTTTAAACACAAACCCTAAATAATCCAATCATAGGTTACTTGAGAGGGACATCGAGATAATCGGATAGACTGGTATACTGTATACCCGTCCATATAATGGAGGTAGCTGGTTTCATAGCTACTCGTGTGGAGACACTAAGTGCTAGTCATATGTACCCTGCAAGCCAATCACATGAGTGATGGCACTTGTGACTTGATATCCACTCTTTCTCTTTGCTTATTATTATTAGGCATTTTATCACTTTATCTTGCATGTTGCATATATTCTGATGTCCTTGGATCTGTGCAATGAGAATCGGATCATGATGAGATCACAATAATGAGACTGATTCACCTTTAAACATAGACCCTAAATAATCCTAGTCATAGGTTACTCGAGAGGGACATCGAGATAACCGGATAGACTGGTGTGCTGTATACCCATCCATATGATGGAGGTGGCTGGTCTCATAGCTACTTGTGTGAGGACACTAAGGGTACAGTGCAGGTGCTCATTGGGGAATGAGTTCACTGATTGATCCGCTTGCGAATTATTGGATGGTTATTGATACCTCACGTTAGACAGTGATTCCATAGTCCCAGTAGTATATCTGATCCTTAGACTTGAGATACCAAGGATGTCCTATATGAGTACTCCACTTTTTGATACTGGATTTATAGGTTTGAAAATTTTTAGATCTAGTACAATCGGTTATTGGGAGTGGTAGCCAACCTTACGAGGGCTATTGAGTGTCAATAGAGGATCATCTGCTCTCGGTATCATGAGAGGAATATTTCATGTATTCTTGCTTGAACAAATCCTTAGCCAAGGTTATTCGGATTGAGAGAAAAAGAGTTCTCTAGGAGAATCCGACAAGAACAAGACTCGAGGAGAGACCGTATGGGCCTGACAGCACTATGCCCGGTATAGAGTCTCTTGGATATTAGATGGATGAGGGACTATAGATACATGGTAACTAAGGATAGATAGGTCCAAAGGATTGGATTCCCCTATATATTCTGAGATCTGCGACGTAGTGGCCTAGTACGTCCGCAGTCGATGAGTTGGGTGAATTATTATAGAGATAATAATTCACTAAGTTAGAAGGAGTTCTGATAAGTATGACTCACGGCTAGCTCGATATTGGGCCTAGAGGGTTACACACATACGGTAGGTGTTGCGACGAGTAGAGGTTCGGATATGAGATATCTGCTAGAGCCCCTATCTTATTGGATATCCATTAAACCCCTGAATTATTGGATCCTAAGATGAGATCCAATAATTGCTAATAAGAGATTATTGGGTAGAGACCCACTAATCCAAGAGGCTTGGGTAATTAAATGGAGATCCAACACCTAACAGGGCAATATCCATTAGGGTTTACATAGGGCCTCTATAAATAGGAGGGAACCAAAGCTCTGTAAGCTTGGGGGTTCTTTTGGTAGCCACCTCCTATTCTCCTCTCCCTAGAGAGGTGCATCATCGTAGTCCTTATCGTGTGGATACCGCTAGAGAGGAGGACACTTGACCTTCTTCATCCTTCCTACAGATCTACAGGGATTCATGGATATACGATCTCCCTAGGTATTTTTTTTTATACATGTAGTTTTTGCGGATTTATTTTTGATGCATCGATCTTCACACGACGACGGAACCTTTCTATGAGAAATATGTGGTTTTATTTTTTGTTCTTCCACTACACATGAGATATCGCCCCATAGGATTTTCCAATAGTGGTATCAGAGCCAGTATGTTCATGCGAAGATTGGATCTTAAACTACATGTGTTATGATCTAGACTAGTTTTTGTCATCAAATTCATTGGCGCAAAAGGTGAGGAAGGGCAGTAAGTGTTGCTGCCCTTGCTGTGGTCGCATAGGCAACCGCAAGGCTACTTGCAACCTTATGCCTGCAATGGCAGCGGCGGTGACTGTGTGCAAGGAGTGCGCAGGCAAGCAGCGAGTGGCGCCCGCGAGGTCCCTACGGGCGGCACCCGCGGTGGTAGCATTGCTTGTGGGGCTACGGCACTCACCCACAGGGCAGCGCTGCCTGTGGGGCAGCGGCGCCTATGGGCTGCCTACTTGCAAGGGTGGGTGGCACCTATATCAACAACGCTTGCTCGCAAGCAAAAACGTCTGCAATTGGCAAGGGCGGTGTGCTCGCACGGAGTGGCCACCGCCGGAAGGGTGGCGGCGGCCGCAACACAACAGGCAGAAGAGGGATTAGGGTTTTTTGGGCAAAAGATATTTTTGCCTCTCGGAATTTCAAAAATTTCGGTTTCTTTCCTTTTGACATAATGGCCAAAATATCCCTCGGAATTCAAATTTTTTTTTTCAATATCCCTATTTTTAGATAAATATATATATGTTAATTAAATAGTTTAATTAACTATTATTATTTATCTATTAGTCCTATAAAAGTAACATATACACGTGATGTATGATGTGGATAGATGATCATGGACCTTGTGATGTAATATGTGTACATGTGATTATTATTATTGGGGCTTGTAAATCTATTTTTCTCATTTATTATCGGGCCTATGTGCCTGTAATTATATTGTAATTACATGAGGAGGCACAGCGGGACTGTGGAAGCGATAGCGAGACTCATGAGGCCAAGACGAACAATCCGATGCATGGAGATGCGTTGAGATGCCGATGGAACCAACGAAACAAAAAGGATGATCACAGGGCATAGAAATATGTCGAAACACACATAGATGTTGATGTGAGTGATTAGGCCTACTGGCTCGGGCCTGATCACATTAGGATGTGGTCCATGATCATCTGGTGTGATTGCTCATTGTTAGGTTCAGAGTGGCACTAAGAGGGGGGGGTGAATTAGTGCAGCGGATTAAACTGAATAAAGCTTGAAAACCGATTCCAGAGATTTGCTTAAGAATTTGATTCCGCAAAAGAGACTTTAACTTGAAAATATTCAGGTAAATGAAATTAGAAGTAGGGAGAAGAAATCCGATTAGTTTGTAGATTAAGAAATTTACGATGCAAAATTTAAGTACTCACACAGCAAGTAAATGCAGCGATGTATAGTGGTTCGGTCAAATAACCTACGTCCACTCTTGAAGCCTCCTCCAATGAGGCTCCCAACTTCCACTACCAAGTCTCTTGAAGGGGAAGGACCAAACACCCCTTTACAGCCTTTTACAAGAGGTTCCCTCTCTTTACATGATTTTTACAAGGAGAAGAAAGGAGGAGAACACTTGAGCAAATGAAAGCAGAAATTTGCTATAGCTTAGACTCAATTCTAACACTGCAAAGATCCCCCAACCAGCTAGGAGTAAAGGGGTATTTATAGAGCTTTTTGGGATTCAAAAATCCCGCTCAAAGAGGTCTCGTCCAAAATTTCGGACTGTAGGTAGTACTACCGCCTGACACTGGTGGTACTACTACCTGACACACCTTTGTGTGTGTCAGTGTGCTGGCAGTACTACCGCCTGACACTGGCGGTACTACCGCCTGACATAGGTGGTTGCAACCACCTGTTAGGTGGTACCACCGCCTGCCTGGGGCGGTGCTACCACCTAGCCTACAGTTAATAGGCGGTGCTACCGTCGGCCCTTGCCAGAAACTGTATGGGCCTAACCTTTGGCCCAATACAGCCCAATAAAGGCCCAATTGGCCTCCTACCTGGGTTATTGGATTAACACCTAATCCTAACCCAAATTAACATGCTAACTACGAAATTAAAGACTTTTCTAAGCTATTACAAAGTCCGCAAGTCAAGTTTTCTTCTGGCGAGCTTCCGGCGAACTTCTGACGGTCTTCTAACGATACCTCGGAAACCATCCTGCAGACTCCCGGCAAGCTCTTGGACTCCACGATGATTTTGGCGAGTTCCCCCGAGCTTCTTTGGAAAGCTCCAATCTTTCTTGACAAGCTCCGCGAACTTCCGACGAACCTTCCGGCGAACTTCCGAAAACCCTTCGGCAAGCTCCCTACTCATTCTCGGCCGGTTCTGGTAGCACTCCCAGCGAATCTTCAGACTTCCATCGAACTTTCAAACTTCCAACGATCCATCGCTCTTGACTTCGGCCCTTTATTTCGCTTTACGTCTTCATCCTTATCGTAGTTACTTCTGCACAAACAAATACCCTACTTCGATCTAGACAATTATTACAATGTAAATTGACATCTAGTTGCCCGGCATGTCATTGGTCGACGCTTCCTCCGATCCTTCGGCACATCACCCTCTCTTATGGCTTATTGCCCAATCGGCGGTTGACCTCCGCAACCCCGATATCCATGGCGCAACTCTGTACTTCTTGGCCTGATGCTCGACGTCCGAAGCCTCCTACCAATAGTCGACCGAACCTCCGGCTCAACATCCAATATCCTGACATGATCACCTCTAGCGCAATGTCAATTCCTCTAGCGTCAACTATCTAATTATAATTGAGTAGACCTGCGTAACTCAAAACATAGTTAGACAAATAAAATATAATCAATTAGTTTCATCATCAAAATCCGAGATTCAACAATCTCCCCCTTTTTTATGATGACAACTAATTGATGACTAACAGAGTTAACCTTAACTCTACGGAGTTTAACCCAAACTCCCCCTATCAATATACCATTGATAGAACACTTGGATTATCCCAAATCCAAGCTACATGTATCACATGTTGAGAGAAAACATCAAACATCATGCAAATATATAAAATACTCAATCAGTATTACATTGCATGAACTCATCAATCTACACTTCTCCCCCTTTGTCATCAACAAAAAGGAGAAGTAGCATTTAGCTAGTTTTTAAAAGATATGCAAGTTTTAAATCATACTAGCTAGATTTTTATTAACATTCAACATTCAATCACGGAAAATTTTTCATGATATGCAAGATATCACTTGTTGTGATGATGTTCATGATAATTCAACACTTGCTTCTAGTGCAAGTTTGCACTTTGCTTTTCTTGAGATTACAAGGTAGTAATTTTGTTATTGTCAAGATAGCAAGTTCCTTTATGGTTAGCACGATACCAATTGTTAGGGATACCAATTGTTGATAAGCAAGCAAGATAACAAGCTATCAAATTATTAATCATGATAACAAGTGATACCAATTGTTGATAAGCAAGCAAGCAATAATGATAAGCAAGCTAGCATTCTTTGCGATACACAAGCTAGCTCCCTTTCAATTTTATGCAACTAAGTTTTTCTTTTGCAAGCTATCAAATTTTTGTTTGCAATGAGCTAACAATTTTGTAAAATTTACAACATTTTTAAACATGCAAGCTCATGAGTTAAAAAAAATATATAACTTTGCAATTTCTTTCTTCTCATTTTGAGAAGTGGAAGTTTTATCTTTTTGCAATTTCTAGCTAGCTATGTTTGCCACTTTCTCTTGTGATATCCAAGCTAGCATGCTAACTCCCCTTTTGTCATTGTCGAAAAGAAGAGAGGAATAATATTTCATTTAAATAATTTTGCATCAATCAATATTTCAATTTTTATATGATGCAAACAAGCCATAGATGTAAAGAATTCCTGAAAGATATCAATATAAGACAAGGATTGAGTCATGAATTCCAAAAGACATCTTAAGTTGTCAAAATCTTTTTAGAAAGATATTTCAAAAGGATATATCGCAATCGTAAATATCGATAGGTGATTCATTTGAATGTATCATTTAACTTAAAACTCATGATCAAAATTACATTCAAGAAATTTATGAGATTCATAACACGAATAAAGTTATTACCATATCATCAAAATCTCGTTCATAATTTAAGTGATTTATAAATAAATTCATTCACATCAATAGGATAGAAAATGCAATCTCTTTTTATGTGATTCATTCTATAAGCATGCTTTTGCCTTTAGTAGAAACATGTATTAACATTCTAGAGCAAAAGGCAAACTTCGTCCTAAAAATCGTTAAGTCAAATCACATTAAGTATGCGACATTTTCCAAAAGATTCGATTCAAGAGATTCACATGGATTTGTCAAAACCAAAAACTTTAGAGATAGAAAAATTTTCAAGATCATGTATTTTCTTTTTATGATTTATTTCAAATAAGCATGCCTTTGCCTTTAACAAGTTTCAACATTTAAAAACAAAAGGCAAATTTCATAAAACAATTTATCAAGCATGATTCCATAACTTTCAAGCATGATAACATCCTTTTAATATCGAGATGTTCACCATCAAGTAAGATTTCAAAATGTATGTTCAAGATTTTTTATTCGAAAGCCATGTATCATCATACAAATTGGATATTATTATCAAAATCTTTCATTCGGAAATTTTACTTAGAACAATGTAGATTAATTATATGTAAGCGTGCTCAAGTCCCCTTCTTTTTTTTTTATAAAAGTTGTGTATCAAGTTTAAGACCGAAAAGGTGATCTGATCAACGCCATCAAGAACATACACATAAAGTGTAAAAGACATCATGATAGCACATTTTCCATTTTTATGCGATTGATCTTTCATAAGAATTTTCAAAATTTTCATATGAAGACCATCATCGTATAAATTTGAAATACAAGTTTTGTCAACAAAATCATCAAACCAAACATATCAAATATGAAACATCATAATGGTGCATTTTTCATTTTTATGCATTTCACTTTAAGTTGATTTGATCTTTCATAGGAATGTTTAAATGTCATGCATCATATTTAAAATTAAATGAGAGCATCATTAAAATTAGTTATAACAAGATGATCAATGTTCAAATGTTTTGCTAAAATCACGCGTCATTTTATAAATCTGAAAAGTAATTTTTATCATAAGATCCGAAGTACATAATCATGGTTAACCCTATTAAGCCTAATCATGCTAATTAACTTTTGTGTTAAAACCATGCATCAAAAACCGATATGGAAATCATAAGCATTCATGGAATTAATCTTGTACACAAATCAAGTGATTATCACCCATAATGTTGCATCATTCAAAATTTCAAAACATAACATGCATGAAAGCTTAGCAATATAATTTTCATGGTCTAAGTTTTTTTTAATTTTTAAAGATGCTAAAAAGAGAAACATGATATAATTTTTGAAAAATAATTTTTATTACCTACTTTCTAAATTAAGCACTCATAAAAAAGATATCAAGTAATTTCAAAATAATGCAAGGGAGTTAAGTTGCTTACCTTGTAGTCGAAGCCCGTCAAAGCCCAATTCGCCGTTTCGTCATTTGATTCTTCCTTACGCTTCTTCTTCAACTTTGGCCTCTTCCTCCATTCAAGTTCATTGTTTATTTTAGATTTTTATTTAATGAACTTGTTAAAATGCATTGTTATGTGTTTAATGTCCTCATCACTTGAGTTATTACTCAAGTGACATTCATTTGTCCAAGGTTCCAAATCCTTCCTGTTCTTTGGAAGGTGGTTCAAGTGTTCTTCGAGTTCAAAATATTCCATAAGTGTCATTTTGTAGGTCATTAACGACCCGATTAATTCTTCTAATGGAATATCATTTAAGTTTTTTGTCTCTTGTATTACGGTTATTTTAGGATCCCACCTTTTTGGAAGGGATCTTAAGATCTTGCTTATGAGATCAAAATTCGAAAAAGATTTACCAAGAACTCTTAGACTATTGATGACATCCGTGAAGCGGGTGTACATGTCGCATATAGTCTCGCTTAGTTGCATTCAAAAAACTTCAAAATCGTGCATCAAAATATTAACTTTCGAGTCTTTGACTCTACTCGTTCCTTCGTATGTGACTTCAAGTTATGCCAAATTTCAAAAGCCGCTTTGTACGTTGAAATCCGATTGAACTCGTTCTTGTCCAAAGCGCAAAATAAGGCATTCATAGCCTTTGCATTTAAAGAAAAATATTTTTTCTCTAAGTCCGACCATTCGTTTGTCGGTTTAGAGAGAAGTTGAAAATCGTTTTCAACAATATTCTATAAATCTAAATTCATAGAAATCCAGAAAACTCTCATTCGAGTTTTCCAATAAGTGTAGTCCGATCCGTTAAATAACGGTGGACGAAAGATTAAAAAGCTCTCTTGAAAGCCATTTAGAGTCATTTCTCACAAGTGTAAATCCGAAATAAGAAATACCGAGCTCTGATACCAATTGTTAGGTTCAGAGTGGCACTAAGAGGGGGGGGGGGTGAATTAGTGTAGCGGATTAAACTGAATAAAGCTTGAAAATCGATTCCGGAGATTTGCTTAAGAATTTGATTCCGCGAAAGAGACTTTAACTTGAAAATATTCAGGTAAATGAAATTGCAAGTAGGGAGAAGAAATCTGATCAGTTTGCAGGTTAAGAAATTTACGATGCAAAATTTAAATACTCACACAGCAAGTAAACGCAGCGATGTATAGTGGTTTGGTCAAATGACTTACGTCCACTCTTGAAGCCTCCTTCAATGAGGCTCCCAACTTCCACTACCAAGTCTCTTGAAGGGGAAGGACCAAACACCCCTTTACAGTCTTTTACAAGAGGTTCCCTCTCTTTATAAGATTTTTACAAAGAGAAGAAAGGAGGAGAACACTTGAGTAAATGAAAGCAGAAATTTGCTATAGCTTAGACTCAATTCTAACACTGCAAAGATCCCACAACCAGCTAGGAGTAAAAGGGTCTTTATAGAGCTTTTTGGGATTCAAAAATCCCGCTCAAAGAGGTCTTGTCCGAAATTTCGGACTGTAGGTGGTACTACCGCCTGGCATTGGCGATACTATCGCCTGACACACCTTTGCGTGTGTTAGTGTGCTGGCGGTACTATCGCCTGGCACTGACGGTACTATCGCTTGACACAAGTGGTTGCAACCACCTATCAAGCGGTACCACTACCTTCCTGGGACGGTGCTACCACCTGGCCTATAGTTAACAGGCGGTGCTACTGCCTGGGTCCAGCGATGCTACCGCCGGCCCTTGCCAGAAATTGTATGGGCCTAACCTTCAGCCCAATACAGCCCAATAAAGGCCCAATTGGCCCCCTACCTAGGTTATTGGATTAATACCTAATCTTAACCCAAATTAACATGCTAATTACGAAATTAAAGACTTTTTTAAGCTATTACAAAGTTCGCAAGTCAAGTCTTCTTCCGGCGAGCTTCCGACGAACTTTTGGCGGTCTTCCGACGATCCCTCGAAAACGATCTTGCAGACTCCCGGCAAGCTCTCAGACTCCACGATGATTTTGGCGAGTTCCCGCGAGCTTCTTTGGCAAGCTCCGATCTTTCTTGGAAAGCTCTGTGAACTTCCGACGAACCTTCCGGCGAACTTCCGAAAACCCTTCGGCAAGCTCCCTACTCGTTCTCGGCCGGTTCCGGCAACACTCCCAACGAATCTTCGGACTTCCATTGAACTCTCGAACTTCCAACGATCCATCGCTCTTGACTTCGGCCCTTTGTTTAACCTTACATCTTCATCCTTATCGTAGTTACTCCTGTATAAACAAACACCCTACTTCGATCTAGACAATTATTATAACGCGAATTGACATCCAGTTGCCCGGCACGTCATTGTTCAGCGCTTCCTCCGATCCTTCGGCACATCGCCCTCTCTTGTGGCTTGTTGCCCAATCGGCGGTTGACCTCCGCAACCCTGATATCCATGGCGTAACTCTGTACATCTTGGCCCGATGCCCGACGTCCGAAGCCTCCTACCGATAGTCGACCGAACCTCCGGCTCGACATCCAATATCCTGACGTGATCACCTCCGACGCAACATCAATTCCTCTGGCGTCAACTGTCTAATTCTAATCGGGTAGACTTGCGTAACTCAAAACGTAGTTAGACAAACAAAATACAATCAATTAGTTTCATCATCAAAATCCGAGATTCAACACTCATGTGATGTGTGATTAATTATAGACCTACTAGATATGTATATATATTTACATGCGATGTAGATATATATATTAAATATGTATGTGTGTGACACATTATGTTGGGAGACCAAATAAAAAATCTCTTTTATTAATAATATTAATTCAGTAAACGTAAGATAATTAGATTGCCCCACGTGGCCTTCCATCATTATAGGTAGGAACCGATTCCCGATGTAGGTTGAGTTGGTCGAGTCCCTCGAGACTCACCTATATCATGTTTCGTTATCTTATGTACGACAACATAGAGATGTCACCGGTGACCTGAGGATATGATATACTTGGTCAAGTCCCTTGAGAGTATATCATCGAATCAGACTCATTATGTAATGATAGTGATAACTTAACCGAATATCATGGTTGATCGAGTCCCTCGAGGCCATGGTGGTTCGAAGGTCGAACAGGATGGGAATCATAAGTTGTGATTGGCAAGAGTTGCCTACCTTTATAGGCTTAACGTGATTGGTCGAGTCCCTCGAGGTTATGTTAAGACACCGATTGGATCTCGATCCCCACTAGAGATCCGTCGGGGGTCTCCAATTCACATACTGGAGGGTGTTGTGTATCTCGAAAAAAATTAATGGGAGTAAATTAAGATAGAAGTCCTTATCTTAATTGTTTAATTTTTACAAAGTCTACATGTTATTTATTTCTACTACATCTTTAATTTCAGAAAATATCGCTTTCAAATCCTTTACGTGGCATACTTGATGCCAACTACCTCACTGGTCCAAATTATATGGATTGGCTTCGTAATCTGAGAATCATTCTCATGATGGAGAAAATTACGTACATCCTTGATATAGTAATCCCTATGCCTGACGAAGGGGCATGCGAGGATGAGATCGCTCGTTATGTGAAGTACATAGATGATTCCGCTCTTGCTCAGTGTTATATATTGGTCTCTATGACTACTGAGTTATAGAGATAGCATGAAAATATGGATGCTAATTCCATACTCTTGTATCTCTACAAACTTTTTGAGGAACAGGGAAGAACTCAGCGATATGAGATATCAAAGAGTCTTTTCTATGCTAGGAAGACTAAGGGGACACCGATTCAGAACCATGTCCTTAAGATGATTGAGTGGATCAAGAAACTCACAAGTCCAGAAATGGTTCTAGAGGATAACCTATGTGTGGATCTTATTCTTCAGTCCCTACTAGATTCCTTTTCTCAATTCATAATGATTTTTAATATGAACAAACTTGAGATGACCCTCCCAGAGCTCCTCAATATGTTGAGGGAAGCAAAAAGTACCATGAAGAAAGAGAAGCCAGTTCTCTATACTAGTGAGACTAGAAAGAAAAGGAAGGCTAAGAAGTCCCTTAAGAAGAGCAAGGGCAAGGGCAAAATCGGTAAGGCAACGATTGCCAAGAAAGACCCAATAAAGGACAAAGGCTAGTGCTTCCATTACGATAAAGATAGGCACTAGAAGAGGAACTACAAAGAGTACCTTGCAGAGAGGGTGAAACAGAAGCTTCAGGTACATTAATGATCAGTCTCCATTTGTTAGAATCTTATGATAACACATGGGTATTGGATACCAGGAGTGCTTATCAAATCTATAATTCGTTGCAGGTTCTGGCAGGACCTAGGAGATTGAACAAAGGTGAGATGGACCTTAAGATGGGCAATGGAGCAAAGGCTATTATAGTGGCTATTAGCAAGGTCACCTTACATCTGCCTGGTGGAGCTATTATTGCATTAGGTGCATTCTATTATATTTCTTCTATTATCAAAAATATTATTTCTATTTCATGTTTGATAGTTAGTGGATATAAATTAGTTTTTGAGAACAATGGTTGTTTAATAACATTAGATGATGAGATCATCACGAGAGGAACATTGCATAATGGTTTATTTATACTAGATACAACTCCACATATCATGAGTGTAAGTGAGTCTAAGAGAAAACGAGAAGAAGTGAACAATGCATATATGTGGCATTGTAGGCTAGGTCACATCCATGATGGAAGGATTCAAAAGTTGCTGAAGAATGGATATCTAGATCGATTTGACTTTAAGTCATATGCGACTTGTGAACCTTGCCTTCGGAGAAAGATGACCAACTCTCCATTTAGTAGAACTGGATAGAGAGCCACTGAGTTATAGAAACTTATATATAGTGATGTATGTGGGCCTATGTCGACTCATGCCATAGGTGGTTATCCTACTTCATTACTTTCACTGATGATTTCTCAAGATACGGACATGTGTACTTGATGAAGTACAAGTCTGAGGCTTTTGAGAAATTCAGAGAATATAAGAATGAAGTGGAGAACCAGATAAGAAAGAGTATTAAAACCCTTCGATCAGGTCGAGGAGGTGAGTACTTGAGTATAGAATTCACTCAGTTCCTCAAAGACCATGGGATTTTATCCCAATGGACACCTCCTTATACACTGTAGCTTAATGGTATATCAAAAAGGAAGAATCGCACACTATTAGACATGATGCATTCCATGATGAGTTTCATCAACCTACCCATCTCATTCTGGGGATATGCCCTAGAGACCGCAGCTTACCTTCTGAATAGAATTCCAACTAAGTCAGTAATGTCTACTCCATATGAGATATGGAATGGGACGAAGCTCGATCTTAAGGTTATTAATATTTGGGGCTGCCTTGCCCACGTCAAGAGACATAACCCCGATAAGTTGGAATCTAGGATGTAACGGTGCAAGTTTGTGGGATACCCTAAGGAAACTTGTGGATATTATTTCTATCATCTTGAGAACTAAAAGATCTTTGTAACCAAGAGAGCAATGTTCCTTGAGAAGGAACACATTCTTGGTGGAGACAATGGGAGCATGATAGAGTTGAGCGAGGTTGGAGAACCTAGCTTAAGCACCATTCCACAGCCAGAATCTGTTCAGATACCTAGCACACAAGTTTCAACTTTATGTAGGTTCGGTAGAGTATCCCATCCTCCTGAGAGATATGTGGGACATATCAGAGGAGAGGATGTTGAGGATATTGATCCTTAGACCTACAAGGAGGCTATTATACACATAGACTCCAGGAAATGGCAAGAAGCCATGAATTTATAAATAGATTCCATGTACTCTAACAAGGTTGGAACCTAGTTGATGCACCCGAGGGTATTATACCCATTGGCTGTAAATGGATCTTCAAAAAGAAGATCAGAGTAGATGGAAAGGTAGAAACCTATAAAGCAAGGCTAGTGGCTATGGGGTATCGTCAAAGACAAGGTGTTGGCTATGACGAAACTTTCTCACCTATAGCTATAATAAAATCCATTCGAATTCTGTTGGCTATTGCAGCATACTATGATTATGAGATCTGGCAGCTGGACGTCAAAACCATATTCCTCAATGACAACCTCAAGGAAGAGGTGTATATGATACAGCCTTAGGGATTCATGTCCAGGGATAACCCAGATAAGGTGTGCAGGTTATTTTTTGGTCCATTTATGGACTGAAGCAAGCTTTCCAAAGTTAGAACATAAGATTTGATGAGGTGATCAAATCTTATGACTTCATTAAGAATGAAGATGAGCCTTGTATGTACAAGAAGGTACGTGGGAGCACTATCACCTTTATTGTATTATATATGGATAACATCTTGATTATTGTGAATGATGTAGGAATGCTCTCCATAGTAAAGGCTTGGCTATTTAGGCAATTCTCCATGGACTTAGGGGAAGCATCCTACATATTGGAGATACGGATCTATAGAGATAGATCCAAGAGGATGCTTAGCTTGTCCCAGTCCAGGTACATAGACACTATTGTCAAAAGGTTTTGCATGAAAAATTCCAAGAGAGGTCTCATACCAATGAGATATGGAATATCACTTTCTAGGAGTATGTCCCCAAAGACTCCTGAAGAAAGGGCACACATAGATATGATATAATATGCCTCAGCGATAGGATCTATCATGTATACTATGCTATGTACCAAGCCTGATATAGCATATTCTCTGAGTGTCACGAGCAGGTATTAAGTAGATCTAGGCTTGGAGCACTAGAAAATAGTAAAATATATCCTTAAGTACTTGAGAAGGATTAAGGATCTTTTACTGGTATATGAAAGCAGTAGTCTCAGGGTTGAGGGCTATACGGACTCAAGCTTCCAATCTGATGTCAATAATAGCAAGTCTAATTCAGGGTATGTGTTCACCCTAAATGGAGGAGCAGTATGCTGGAAGAGTTCTAAACAAGACACTATTGTTGACTCGACCACAGAGGCAAAATATATTGCTGCAGTAGAGGCAGCAAAAGAGGAAGTCTGGATGAAGAAGTTCATCACAGACCTAGGAGTCGTCCCGAGCAGCGAGGAGTCGATTCTCTAATATTGCGACAACAACGGGGCAATTGCTCAAGCGAAGGAACCTAGGTATTATCAGAAGTCAAAGCATGTCCTAAGTAGGTTCTACTTGATTAGAGAGATTGTCACCTGAAGATATGTAATAGTGGAAAGAGTTCCATCCGAAGATAACATTGTAGATCCATTGACAAAGCCATTGACTAATATTGTCTTTAAGCGTCATAAAGGTCTAATAGGGATCAAATATGTTAGTGATTGACTTTAGGTCAAGTGGGAGATTGCTAGTCATATGTGCCCCACAAGCCAATCACATGAGTGATGACACTTGTGACTTGATATGCACTCTTTCTCTTCGCTTATTATTATTATGCATTTTATCACTTTATCTTGCATGTTGTATATATTGTGATATCCTTGGATCTATGCAATGGAAATCGGATCGTGATGAGATCACGATAATGAGACTGATTCACCTTTAAAAACAAACCCTAAATAATCCTGGTCATAGGTAACTCGAGAGGGATATCTAGATAACCGGATAGACTAGTGTGCTGTATACCCGTCCATATGATGGAAGTGGCTGATCTTATAGCTACTCGTGTGGGGACACTAAGGGTACAGTGCAGGTGCTCATTGGGGAATGAGTTCACTAATTGATCTATCTATAGAATGCTGAATGGTTATTGATACCTCATGTCAAACAGTGATTCTATAGTCCAAGTAGTATATCTGGTCCTTAGACTTGAGACACCAAGGATGTCCTGTATGAGTACTCTACTCTTTGATACTGGACTTATAGGTTTGGAATGTTCCAGATCTAGTACAACCGGTTATTGGGAGTGGTAGCCAACCTTACAAGGGCTATTGAGTATTAATAGAGGATCATTCGCTCTCGGTATCATAAGAGAAATATCTCATGTATTCTTGCTTGAACAAATCCTTGGCCAAGGTTATTCGAATTGAGAGAGAAAGAGTTCTCTGGGAGAATCCGACAAGAGCAAGACTCAAGGAGAGATCGTATGGGCCTAACAGCTATTAGGGATCGAGCGGCACTAAGAGGGGGGGGGTGAATTTGTGCAGCGGTAAAGAACGATAGATTTTCAGTGATTTAAACAAGTATGGAAACTTCGTATGATGAAAGCAACATTTCGTTTGAAACAGATTTGATTGCATTTTAACTTTAAAGCATACGTAAGAAGATGAAGAGGAATTTGAGTAAGGCAGCAAATGAAGATGGTTTGCAGCAAAGTAAGTTGCGAGAAAGTAAATGCAAATCGATTTATAGTGGTTCGGTCATACGACCTATGTCCACTCCCGATTCCTCTTCACTTGAGGCCACCGTCTTCTCCACTAGCTATCCTCCTTCCAACGGGTGAGGATGAACTCTCTTACAGCATATCTCTTTTTGACGGGCTTAGGAGATAACCCTTACAAAGCCTTTCACCCATCTCTTGGACTAGAACACTCTTAAAACTTAGAGGAAAGATTTGACACACTTTCAAGAGAGTTACCCCGTTCTTTTTCTCAGTTCTAGACACCCTTTAAACTCTAAATGAGTGGGGTATTTATAGGCCTTAAAATGATTCAAATTTGGAGCCTAAACTTGCAGCCAAACTTTGAACCATTTTGAATTTTTCGATGCTGGTAGTACTGGGCGGTGCCACCGCCCATCCAACGGTGCCACCGCTGGTGCCCATAGGTGCTGGGTGGTGCTACCACCAGCCTAGGGTGGTTCCACCACCCAGCTCTCGGCCTCTAGGCAGTGCCACCGCCCAGCCTAGGTGGTCTATCGCCCAGGTCATTTTAACACACTGGTTTCGACCGAAAACTCGACCGAAACCGGTCCAAATGAAGTCCGAATTGGCCCAAATTTGGTTTATAGGATTAACACCTTATACTAAACCAAATTATGTGCTAACTAAGAATTTTAAAGACATTTTTAAGCTATTACAAAGTCCACAAGATAAGACTTTTTTCGGTGAGCTTTCGGCAAACTTCCGGCGGTCTTCCGACGAACCCTCGGAAACCATTCTGCAGACTCCTTGCAAGCTCCCGGACTTCATGATAATCTTGGCGAGTTCCAACGAGCTTCATTGGCAAGCTCCAACCTTTCTTGGCAAGCTCCGCAAACTTTCGACAAATCTTTCGGCGAACTTCCGAAAACCCTTCGGCAAGCTCCCTACTCATTCTCAACCGGCTCCGGCAACACTCCCAATGAATCTTCGGACTTCCATTGAACTCTCGAACTCCCAACCATCTATCACACTTGTCTTCTAGCACTTTGTTTTGCTTTACGTCTTCATCGCTATCATAGTTAATCCTGCATACACACAAACAAACATTCTACTTCAATCTAGACAGTTATTACAACGCAAATTGACATTCAGTTGCCCGACACGTCATTGGTTAGCGCTTCGTCCGATTCTTTGGCACATCGTCTTCTCTTGCGATCTGTTGCCCAATCGGTGGTTGACCTTCGTAACCCCGATATCCTTGGCGCAACACGCTCTTCTTGGCCCGATGCCCGACGTACGAAGCCTTCTGCCGATTGTTGACCGAACCTTCGGCTCGACATCTAATATCCTGACGTGATCACTTCCGGCGCAACGTCAATTCCTCCAACGTCAACTATCTAATCCTGATCGATAGTAGACCTACGTAACTCAAAATGCAGTTAAACAATAAATCATAATCAATTAGTTTCATCATCAAAATCTGAGATTCAATAATCTCCCCCTTTTTGATGATGACAACTAATTGATGACTAACGGAGTTAACCATAACTCCCCGAAGTTTAACCAAACTCCCCCTATCAATATGCCATTGATAGAAACCTTGGATTATCTTAAATCCAAGCAACAATCATACTAGCTATCAATCACATCATACAACATATATCACTTTAAGACATTCAATCATAGTAAGGTTTTTAAAGATGTCCAAGCATAGCAATTCAACACTTGTTTTTTGTGCAAATTTGTAATTTATTTTTCTTGAAATTGCAAGGTAGCTATTTTTTATATTCAAGTTCTTTTCCTCTTTTGTAGGCTAGCAAGATAGCAAGTTTGCTCTTTGATTTCTTTGTGATATGCTAAGCTAGCAATTTTCTTCTACTTGAATGAGCTAGCAAATTTTTCATTTAAGGTGCAAGGTAGCAATAATCTTTCTCCCCCTTTATCAATGTCAAAAAGAAAGGGAGGATCAAATATGATGATATAAACATTTCACAAAATTTTGCATAAAAAAGTTTACATCAATCTAATGGATCAAGTCATGATTCGTGATTCATATAAAAGATATCAATAAGAATACAATTGATATCAATATTCAAATCATGACAAGTGATACATATCAAAATTCTACATAAATATTTCAATCATCATGAATATGAATTTAATAAGCTAGCTCTCCCTTTGTCAATGTCGAAAAGAAATGAGGACTCAATGGCTAAAAATTTCAATTATTATATAAGCCATATAATTCCGAGAAATCAAAATCATGATTCATAAATATTTTCTTCATTATCAATTTTCAATTCATAATAACGGGTATACAATCAAGAATCATAATACATAAAAAATAACATTCTCATATATCAAATCATGATTCAATGATTCATCATAAGGCCAATTTAATTTTCAATCATCACACAAGGCATGCAAGGCAAAGAAATCTTGTCATTTCTATATCATGAAATACATGACATCAAGGCTCATGATTCATTTGAAAAGATATAGCACAAAGAGCAACTTGATTTATGCATAGGAATTCTCATTAAGATCACATTTCATGAGAAATTTCAAGTATCAAATATCAATATATTAAGACTTGAATTGTTTTCCTCTTTAGTAAATGAAAAAGGAAGCAATCATAGAGGAAAGTATTTCAATTTGTAAAAAAATATCGTAAGTTAAGAATTTAAGAGAGAGTTCATGATTCACTTGAAAATATCTCATTCAAAATAACTTGACATCTTGAAACCCATAATCAAATCAAAATCATTTTCGAGATTCAAAATGCTAGCAATTTGCATTAATCATACACAAAAGTCTACATCAATATTTCAATCATCAAGTCATGAAGCATACAAAGTGGTATTGAAACATGAGAGAAAATTTCAAATTACACATGTAATGTTTCAACATTCAAAACATATTTTCTCAAGTTGAGTATCAATAAGTCAAGAGAAACTAACTTATGATTTATTTGAATTTCTCTTCAATGACATAGGAGAATCATAGTATAAAGTAAGAGGTCTTGAAAAACTCAAGTTATCAAGATCATGATATAGATAAGACTCATTCTAGTTCAAATCATCAAGTTCGAACTCATAAACAAATCATCAAAATCACTTTCATAATTTATGAGATTCATAAGATGTCATAAAATCATTAATCTCAATAATATAGTAAATATAATTTCTTTATGTTTCATCATATAAGTATGTCTTTTGCCTTTATATGTCAAATCAAAATATTCAAAACCGAAAGATAAACTTCATTATAAAAATTGTCAAGACAATAATATAACACATTATGAGATTCAATTTATCATGATAATGTGTTTCATTTTGTTTCAAACAAGTGTGCTCATGTTTCAAAAGATGAGTATCAAATTTAAGATCAAAACATGAGTTTGTCATCAAGATATGATATCACAAAGTCATTAAGCATGATAACAAACTTTTAATATTTTCATTTCAATGATGATTTCATAAAGTATGTTCAAACATTTATATGGAACCCATCATTGTATAAATTCAAAATACAAGTTTGTCATTAAACCCATTAAGATCAAATGCATCAAAATCTTTCATTCGAAAATTTTAATAAGAGCAACATAAATTGATTACATATGAGCATGTATCAACTTTTCAAAGCAAGACATAAGTTTCGTCATAAAGACCGTTAAGACCAAACACATCAAAAATAAAACATCATGATTAAAATATTTTTAACTTTTGTGTTTTATTTTATGTGGTTGATCTTATATATTTGCATGTTCAAATTTTCATGTAAAAACAAAATCATCAATATGCTTGCTTCTATCTTTTATTCATATTTGGTGTGCAAGCATTATCTTGAAACATGCTATTAATTTTTTGTGTCAAAAATTATGCATCTTGTTTGAAATCAAAAGTAATGTAGAATCATCAAGATTCATGAATTTATCATGATCATACGTATGGAGCATTTTCATTATCAAGCAAGATTTCACATAAGCATGCTCAAAAACTTTTTGCATGAAAGATATATATCAAATTTAAAGCCAAAAAGTGATATGAAAATCATCAAGATTCATAGATTCATTATGAATATATTATTTCAAAATATGAGATTTCAAGTCATCAAGTATGATACAATCATTAAGCATGTTTTCATGATACATCATCAAAGTCATTTTAATTCTTTCTTTCATTTGTTATAACAAGATGATCAATGCTCAATCTTTTGCTAAAATCATACATCATTTTAAAAATCTGAAAAATAATTTTCGTTATGAAAACCATTAACTCCATATATAACACAAGGCAACATCAAAACCACATTTCTTTCATTTTGAAAATTTGTGGGTTGGGTCTTTATAATTGATTTCATGAAGACATGTATCAATAAAAATTTCATCATAAAAAGGGTTAAAACCCATTAAGCCAAGATGGAAGTTTTCAAATTATAATCAAGATACATACATGTATCATCAAAAGATTTTCAAGAAATTCATACATAGATATGTATCATGTTTAAGATTGAAAACCGATATGGAAAGTATACATGAAATTTCATCATCTCAAAATGTCATCTTAATTTGTCATGAAAACAATTAGACCAAGAATACGTTAATCCATAACATAGAGTCAAATCAACATTACTTCAAAAACTAATGCATGTTACAAAATCATGAAGCATCATGTTTAGAAACGAAATATAAAACATCAAGATACATATGCATGGATTAATTCTAGGTAATATCACAAATCATGCAAGTATCATTCATAATTTTTACTTTTCAAAAATACTAGAAAGAAAAGCATAGTATAATTTTAAAATAATTTTTTTTAATTTCCAAAAACACAAGAAAAGCATGAAAAAATTCCTACTAACTAAGTTAAGCATTCATGGAAAGCATCATGTAATTTCAAAATAAGGTAAAAGCAACTTGGGTGAGTTTCTTACCTCATTGTCGAAAACCGTCAAAGCCCATTTCACCTCTTCTTTACTTGATTCTTCTTTGCAAGCCTTCTTCTTCTTCTTTGGCCTCTTCTTCCATTCAAGTTCATTGTCTATTTTAAATTTTTGTTTAATGAACTTATTAAGATTTAGTGTTCGAAGTTCAAAGTTCTCATTGTCCTCATCACTTGAGTCATCACTCAAGTGGCATTTCATAGTTCAGAGTTCCAAATCCTTCCTATTCTTTGGAAGGTGGTTCAAGTGTTCATCAAGTTCAAAATGTTCTAAGAGGCTCATTTCATATGTCAATAGGTAAATTATTTAAATCTTTAGCCTCTTGTATTGTAGTTACTTTAGGATCCCACCTTTTTAGAAGGAATCTTAAAATCTTGCTTACGAGTTCAAAATTTGAAAAACATTTACCAAGAGCTTTTAGACTATTGATGACATCCGAGAAACGAGAGAACATGTCATCGATAGTCTCACTTGGTGCCATTTAGAAAACCTCAAAATCGTGCATCAAAATATTAACTTTCAAGTCTTTGACTCTACTCATTCCTTCATGCGTGATTTCAAGAGTTCACCAAATGTCATAAGCTGTTTCGCACATAGAAATCTGGTTGAACTCATTTTTGTCTAAAGCACAAAATAAGGCATTCATAGCCTTTGCATTTAAAGAAAACGATCTTTTCTCCAAATCTGACCATTCGTTCGTCGATTTAGAGGAAAGTTGAAATCCAATTTCAATGATGTTCCACAAGTTTAAATCAAGAAAAATCAAGAAAACTCTCATTCGAGTTTTTCAATATGTGTAGTCCGAACCGTTAAAGAACGGTGGACGAAAAACCGAAAAGCCCTCTTGAAAGCCATGAGAGCCATTTCTTATGAGTGTAAATCTGAATGAGAAATAACGTGGCTCTGATACCAATTGTTAGGGATCGAGCGACACTAAGAGGGGGGGGTGAATTAGTGCAGCGGTAAAGAACGATAGACTTTCAGCAATTTAAACAAGTTTAGAAACTTAGTACGATGAAAGCAACGTTTCATTTGAAACTGATTTGATTGCATTTTAACTTTAAAGCATACGTAAGAAGATGAAGAGGAAGTTGAGTAAGTAAGGCAGCAAATGAAGATGGTTTGCAGCAAAGTAAGTTGCGAGAAAGTAAATGTAAACCGATTTATAGTGGTTCGGTTATGCGACCTATGTCCACTCCCGATTCCTCTTCACTTGAGGCCACCGGCTTCTCCACTAGCTATCCTCCTTCTAATGGGCAAGAATGAACTCTCTTACAGCACCTCTCCTTTTGACAAGCTTAGGAGATAACCCTTACAAAGCCTTTCGCCCCTCTCTTGGACTAGAACACTCTTAAAACTTAGAGGGAAGATTTGACACACTTTCAAGAAATTTTTCCTCTTCTTTTTCTCAATTCTAGACACTTTTTAAACTCTGAATGAGTGGGGTATTTATAGGCCTCAAAGTGATTCAAATTTAGAGCCTAAACTTGGAGCTAAAATTTGAACCATTTTGAATTTCCCGGTGCTAGTAGTACTGGGCGGTGCCACCGCCCATCCAACGGTGCCACCGCTAATGCCCGCGGGTGCTAGACGGTGCTACCGCTAGCCTGGGGCGGTTCCACCGCCCAGCTCTTGGCCTTTGGACGGTGCCACTGCCTAGCCTGGGTGGTACTACCGCCCAGGTCATTTCAACACACTAGTTTCGACCGAAAACTCGACTAAAACCGGTCCAAATGAAGTCCGAATTGGCCCAAATTTGGTTTATAGGATTAACACCTAATCCTAAACCAAATTATGTGCTAACTAAGAATTTTAAAGACATTTTTTAAGCTATTACAAAGTCCATAAGACAAGACTTCTTTCGGTGAGCTTTCGGTGAACTTCCGGCGGTCTTTTGATGAACCCTCGGAAACCATTTTGTAGACTCCCGGCAAGCTCCCGGACTTCATGATGATCTTGGCGAGTTCCAACTAGCTTCATTGGCAAGCTCCAATCTTTCTTGGCAAGTTCCGCAAACTTTCGACAAATCTTTCGGTGAACTTCCGAAAACCCTTCGGTAAGCTCCCTACTCATTCTCAACCGGCTCCGACAACACTCCCAACGAATCTTCGGACTTCCATTGAACTCTTAAACTCCCAACCATCCATCACACTTGTCTTCCGACACTTTGTTTCACTTTACGTCTTCATCACTATCGTAGTTAATCCTGCACATACACAAACAAATATTCTACTTTGATCTAGTTATTACAATGTGAATTGACATTCAGCTGCCCGGCATATCATTGGTCAGCTCTTCATCCGATTCTTCGGCACATCGTCTTCTCTTGTGATCCGTTGCCCAATCGGCGATTGACTTCTGCAACCCTGATATCCTTGGTGCAACACGCTCTTCTTGGCCCGATGCTCGACGTATGAAGCCTTCTGCCGATTGTTGACCGAACCTTCGGCTCGACATCCAATATCTTGACGTGATCACTTCCGACATAACGTCAATTCCTCCAGCGTCAACTATTTAATCCTGATCGATAGTAGACCTGCGTAACTCAAAATGCAATTAAACAATAAACCATAATCAATTAGTTTCATCATCAAAATCCGAGATTCAACAATAGCACCATGCCTGGTATAGAGTCTCTAGGATATTAGATGAATGGGGGACTATAGATACATGGTAACTGAGGATAGATATATCCAAAGGATTATATTCCCTTGTATCGTCTAGGGGCTGCGGCGTAGTGGCCTAGTACGTCCGCAGTCGATTAGTTGAGTGAATTATTATAGAGATAATAATTCACTAAGTCAGAAGGAGTTCTGACAAGTACAACTCATGGCCAGCTCAATATTAGGCCTAGAGGGTCACACACATATGGTAGGTTTGCAACGAGTAGAGGTTCGGATATAAGATATCAGCTGGAGCCCCTATCTTATTGGATATCCATTAAGCCCCTGAATTATTAAATCCTAAGATGAGATCCAATAATTGCTAATAAGAGATTATTGGGTAGAGACCTACTAATCCAAGAGACTTGGGTAATTGGATGGAGATCCAATACCCAACAATGCAAGATCCATTAGGGTTTACAAGGGGCCTTTATAAATAGGAGGGAACTAAAGTTCTATAGGTTGGGGGTTCTTTTGGTAGCCACCTCGTATTCTCCTCTCCCCAGAGAGGTACATCATCACAGTCCCTACCATTTGGATACCGCTAAAGAGGAGGACGCTTGAACTCTTTCATCCTTCCTACAGATCTGTAGAGATTCAGGGATAAACGATCTCCCTAGATATTTTCTTTTATACATGCAGTTTTTACGAATTTATTTTTTACGCATCGATCTTCGCACGACGACGGAACCTTTCTAGAGAAATTTATAGTTTTGTTTTTTATTCTTCCACTGGACATGAGATGTCGCCCCATAGGATTTCCCAACACTAAGGAAATAGTATAAGTGCTCATTAGAGAATGAGTTCACTGATTGATCTGCTTACGGAATGCTGGATGGTTATTGATACCTCACGTAAGATAGTAATTTCGTAGTCTCAGTAGTGTATCTGGTCCTTAGACTTGAGACACCAAGAATATCCTGTATGAGTCCTTCACTCTTTGATACCAGACTTATAGGTTTGGAAGTTCCAGATCTAGTACAATCGGTTATTGGGAGTGGTTGCCAAACTTTCGAGGGCTATTGAGTATCAATAGAAGAACATCCGTTCTCGGTATCATGAGAGAAATATCTCATATATTCTTGCTCAAACAAATCCTTGGCCAAGGTTATTCGGATTGAGAGAGAAAGAGTTCTTTGGGAGAATCCGATTAGAGCGAGACTCGAGTAGAGACCGTATGAGCCTGACAGCACTATGCCCGGTATAGGGTCTCTGGGATATTAGATGGATGAGGGACTATAGATACATGGTAACTAAGGACAAATAGGTCCAAAAGATTGGATTCCCCTGTACTGTCTGGGGACTATGCCGTAGTAGCATAGTACGTCCGTAGTTGATGAATCGAGTGAATTATTATGAAGATAATAATTCACTGAGTCAGAAGGAGTTCTGACAGGTATGACTCATAGCTAGCTCGATATCAGACCTAGAGGGTCACACACATATGATAGGTGTCGCGACGAGTAGAGGTTCGAATATGAGATATCCATCGGAGCCCCTAACTTATTGGTATCCGTTAAGCCCCTAAATTATTAAATCCTAAGATAAGATCCAATAAGAGCTAATAAGAGATTAGTGGGTAGAGACCCACTAATCCAAGAGGCTTGGGTAATTGGATAGAGATCCAATACCCAATAGGGCAGGATCCATTAGGGTTTACAGAGGGTCTCTATAAATAGGAGGGAACAAAAGGTCCATAGGCTGGGGTTTTTTGGTAGCCACCTTCTATTCTTCTCTCCCCAAGAGAGAAGCATCATTGTAGTCCCTACCATGTGGATTATCGCTAGATCGAAGGACATTTGAACTCCTTTATCCTGTCCTACAGATCTACAGGGATTCAGGGATATATGATCTCCCTATGTACTTTATTTTTACACATGTAGTTTTCGGATTCACGGATTTATTTTTTACACACCAATCTTCACATGTCGATGGAATCTTTTTGTGGAAATCTAGGGTGTTTTGTTTTTCTATTCTTTCGCTGCATATGTGATGTTGCTTCTTGGATTTCCCAACAGTCACCCTTCCTATTCTCCTCAGCCTCCTCTCCTCCTCCTTGGCTCCGGCAATCTTGTGGTGAACGGGGAGAGGGTAATCCCATGATGATCTGAGGAGTGTCATCGCTACGTCCGTTGTGTGGATTATCACTAGAGAGGAGTACGTTAGTGCTCCTTCATCCTTTTCATCGGATTTAGAAATTTTAGGGGTATACGATCTCCCTAGGTAACACTTCTAACATGATATATACGGTTTTTTAGATTTGTAGTCTTTTCGTGCACCAATTGTCACATAACTATCAAGTACTTATCTATGGGAAATCTGGACTTGTTTTTGTTTTTCACTACACATGAGATACCGATTCGCAATATCCCAACAGTATCAACCTTGCCTTTAGAGAAATTATTTTGAATAAGAAAAGAGCTAAGTCTCTCAAACCAAGCCCTTGGGGCTTGTTTTAATCCATAGAGAGCTCTAGTCAATTTTAACACATGATTAGAAAAAAAAGAGTTCTCGAATCTGGGTGGTTGTTCAATATACACTTCTACAGAAATAAAGTTATTTAAGAAAGCACTTTTAACATCCATTTGAAATAACTTAAAATTATTACTACTAGCATAGGCAATGAGTATCATTATGGCTTCTAATCTTACCATAAGAGCGAAGGTTTCTTCGTAATCGATACTTTCTTCTTGGTTGAAACTTTTAACCACTAATCAAACCATGTTTCTAATCGTGATACCAAATTCATCTTGTTTGTTTCTAAAGACCTATTTAGTACCAATAACTAAATGGTCATTAAGTCTATGAACAAAATTTCATACCTCTTTTCTCTCAAATTGGTTTAATTCCTCTTGCATTGTGATGACCCATGAATCATCTTTCAAGGTCTCATCAATGCATTTATGTTTAATTTGAGAAAGAAAAGTAGCATTGGCACAAAAAATTTTAAAAGAAGAACTAGTTTGAACTCCTTTTGAAGTGTCGCCTATAATTAACTCCTTAGGATGAGCATTTACATACTTCCATTCCTTAGGAAAGGAAGTTTTGGAAGAAGATATATCTAAATTGCTATTTAGAAAAGAGGTTTCATTCAAATTCAAAGCATTAAAATAAAAATCATTATCAAAATCATTTTTCTTAAATACGAAAACTTCAATAAAGACAATATGAATAGATTCTTTTATAACCAAAGTTCTTTTATTAAAGATACGAAAGGCTTTAGAAATAGAAGAATAATCAAGAAAATGCCTTCATCGGATTTTGTATCAAACTTTCCTAAGGCATCTTTTTCATTCAATATAAAACATTTACAATCGAAAATTTTAAAATATGAAACATTTGGTTTTTTATTATTTCACAATTCATAAAGAGTTTTGGGGAGAGATGGCCTTACTAGAATCCTATTCATTATATAGCATGTCATATTAATAGCTTTAGCCCAAAAATATTTGGGTAGGCTATTCTTTCTTTCCACTATTCATTCAACATGGTTATTGTCATTTCTTGTAAACTCCTATTCTTTCTTTCCACTACTCCATTTTGTTAAGGATTCCTCGGAGTAGAGAAATTATAGTTGTATCCATTAGATTTACAAAATTTTTAAAAATCATAATTTTAAAATTCACCACCGTGATCACTCCGAATCGATGAAATCATAAAATCTTTTTCATTTTGAATAAGTTTACAAAACTTTAAAAAACACTTAAAATAATCAATTTTGTGTGCCAAGAAGTATGCCCAAGTCTATCTACTATAGTCATCTATAATTACAAAGGTGTATTTGCTACCACCTAGGCTTGTTATATCAATTAATCCAAATAAGTTTATATGGATCAATTGCAATGGTGTAAAGGTGCTTATTTGATTCTTTGATTTAAAGCTGCTTTTATTTGTTTTCCTAGTTGACAAGCATCATACACTTTATCTTTGACAAATTTAATATTAGGAATGCCTCTTACAAGTTCTCTAGGTGAGATTCGAGAGATTAGTTTCATGCTTGTATGACTTAAACTCCTATGCCAAAGCCAAGCACCATCATTCAAAACCAAAAGCACATTTCATTACTAAGTTCATCAATATTAATAGTGTAGACATTATTTTATTTTAGGGCAATCATAGATGTATTGTTGTGCGGTTTTTCAATAATGCAAGCATTAGATTCAAATCTTATGATGTATCCTTTATCACACAATTGACTAATGCTCAAAAGATTATGTTTTAAGTCATCTACTAACAACATATCATCAATTAAAAAGTTTGATTTGTTACCTATGGTTCCCTTGCTAATGATTTTACCCTTGTTGTTATCTCCGAAGGTGACATACCCTTCGTCTTGACTAGTGAGCTTAGAGAATTGAGATGGATCTTCGATATTTTCTCAATGTTAAAGTATGTGTGCTTATATATCCAACCCAGGGATGGGACGGATTTTTATAGACTCCAATCTGATTCAAAGTTGGAGCCAACAACCTTCCTATCTCAGGTTTACAAAGTATTGGCGGTACCACTGCTAGTGCACTCTGGTTTTGTCAGTGTACTGGGCGGTATTATCGCCCAGTTCGACGATATCATTGCTTGAGCACACTGACATGTCGGTGTATTGGGTGGCACCATTTGCCTAGGTACATTGACATTGGGCGGTACCTGTAACATCCCTCGCATTCCTTGTTTCTAAATTTTCGTATAAGAGTTTAATAGCAAAGTTACTATCCATTTTAAATTTGATAGATGAGTTTGAATGAAATTGAAAACCTATTTATAAGATGTGAGGATCTGTTTGTAAAATTCTGAGGACCTATTTGTAAAATTCGGAGGACTTAATTATAAAAATATGTAACACAAGGACTAAATTACAAAATACACAAAATAACAAATCCCACCGTTTAAGACTCTCTGCCTTCGTTCCTAAGGAAACTGAGAAGGCAGCATACGTGGAGAAGAAAGGGAGAGAAAGATAAGAAGAAGAAGAGAAGGAGAATTGGGGATTTAGGGTTCTTGGGCTCAATACTTTTCATTGGGATCAAAAATTGATCAAAGGCAAGTGTTCTAACCCCTTCCTACAGTTAGTTCAATCCTTGTTCTCATTCTAATCCTGAAAATTTTAGAGGATTGAGGTTTTGTAATGATATTTCTGCAATTTATGCATCAAACAGTGAATCTGGGTTTCTTTTCCAGATTCTGTCCTTTCTGCCTTGTCATGTCTATAACTCTCTATACTGAATTAGTATTTAAGTAAAATTAAATCCATACGAAATTATACTTGTATATCTTCATTTTGAAACCAAGATGTATGAATTTGGAGTTCAATTGCCTATCTAAACTTCTGTTTGAATTGACCCTATAGAATCTGTAAAATAGAGATTCCGAGTTCTGACCTTTGGGCATTCTGTCACTTGTAACTCACTGTGAACAAATCCAATGGTGATAAAATTAACCTTATTAGAAAGTAGACTCGTAAAGATTTCCGTGCATACCTTATTCGAAATATTTGGGGTACAGATACCAACTGAAATATTTGTTTAAGTCGACCCTATGCATTCTGTAAAACAGAGATGATGTTTTCTGACCTTCTGTCACTAAATTACTTATAACTTCCTGTGGAGACCTCTAATTCATACCAAATTTTGTTAATCCGAATCTAGATTTTATATCGTTCAAATGAAACTAATTTAGAGTGAATTGGAGCATATTTGGTTACTCAAATAACTCAGTAATTATACCTCTCAAATTCTGTCAGAACCAGATTTGTTGTCAAGTTTGCCTATTCTTGTTTTGTCCTTTTTGTTGGAAACTGAATTCAGCTAAAGCCTTTTCTTTCGGTTGAGTTGTATACTCTTGTTTCAAATCCTTGTATGCCTATGCTATTATTTTCATTTTAAATTTGAATGCATTGTGAAAGAATATGCTTGCATCGTCTTTATTCGTAAAGGCGCATGTACGTTTATTGTTCTCAGATATGTGCTTAGATATGTGCCAAATTATTGTTCACATCTGTCCTTTTGTATACTCGTGTCTGTGGGATTGTTTGGACCTTTGCTAGAAATAGTAAAGGGATTGTTTGGACCTTTGCCAGAAATGGTAAAGGGATCGTGCTTAGAGCCTGAGATGCTCTGCCGGCCCCCCTATCGGCTTCATCCAAACGTGGATGATGACTCTCCTAGACGTGGGAGATATCGTTGAGATCCCACTGCACCCTCTGTGTTTTTGATATGATATCCAAAGCATTGTTTGTATTTATATGTGCGCTTTGGATGATACGAAAGAGAATGATCAGATTTGGCATTTGAACTTTTGTTATTTGTTTGTTATTCTGATATGTTCTGAGAGATCACTCATGCACCATTGATATATTTCGTATTGTCCTGTGTGTCATTGGATATGCTCCAACTTACCATTATCATCGTCTGATATGCTCTAATTATTCCTTACTCTATTTGCTATGGGTTGAATAAGTTTGAATAAGAGGACATTCGTGATTCTGATATGATGATATATATGTTTCCTTGTATCTGGCCTTGCATTTTGATATCAGGCTTATTGAAAGCTATTCTCCTTCCCTATGGATATGTTAGTCACTTGCTGAGCTCTGTTATGCTCACCCCGTTGTTATATAATATTTTCAGGTTAGCTTATCAGACTCTGGGATGTTTAAATTGGGCTGAGGAAGGGAAAGCTAGAAGATTTTGGGTTGATCTGTAGTGGTGGATATGTTTTTGTTGTATAAGTACATTTTGTGTTTAGTGAAATGTTGATGGTACCTCTGAACTTATATGTTTTGTATAGGTTGAAGGACCCCTCACATTAGGATTTGTAATGTTAAGTTTAAATGGTGTGATGATATGAACCTGTGGTAAATGTTATTTTTGTAATTATATGGATTCCATCACTCGTGGATTTTATGATGTGGATATTGTTTAGTCTGAGTTGGCTTTGGATTTCGTGAATCTTAGAGTGATGTGGTATATGAATTATTAAATTGCACAGGGTTTATGAATTATGAGTTGTGGATATGATTTACGACTTAAATGATCGTTAGTGTCCTCAAATATCATTATGGATCCTGGGATCGGTTTGTTGCTAAAATTTTAATGTTATGAATTTTGAGACAGGGTCACACCTCCTGAATGAGATTAAATTTCAGGGGGGGGGGCGTGACAGAGGTGGTATCAGAGCATGATTTGAGGATAACTAAGAATTTTGATATGCTAGATGCATAATAAATTTTGAGGTTTAGTGATTTTTATTTAGAGATTGATCAAAATTCCTCTTTTGTTGTTTTTAGGAAGCGAGAATGATGAGGTCATCTGGTTCTCCTATTGCATTTACTTCTGATCAATTGAGTGGAATTATGAAAACTTTAGAGGCTATGACACAAGTAATGCAACAACAAGTCCGACCAGAAAGAAATGATGGAGCAGGGACTTCAAATCGGATTGGGTTAGGAATTGAACAGTTTAAGAAGCTCAGTCCTCCCAGTTTTAGTGGTGAGCCTGATCCAATAGTAGCAGAATAATGGATAATGCGGATAGAGAAAATATTTGATGTTTTAAATTGCCCTGATGATCTGAAGGTTTCTCTTGCTACTTTTATGTTAGAGGGCGAGGCTGAACACTGGTGGAGAACAATAAGGAGGATTTCTGAAATTAGACATGAGTCATTCACTTGGAAGGCATTTACAGAAAAGTTCAACGATAAATATTTCCCAGATTGCATTAGAGAGCAGAAAGAATTGGAGTTCTTGAATCTCATACAGGGAAATTTAACGGTGGCCAAATATGAATCTAAATTCACTGAGCTTTCCAGATTTGCCACACATATGATTGATGATGAATCTAGAAAAGCAAGGAGGTTTGAGAGGGGATTAAGGCCAGCTATAAGGAGCCGAATATCAGCTTTAAAACTTCAGGCATATTCTGAGGTGGTGGAAAAAGCTTTCATAATTGAAAAAGATTTAGAAGAGATCCAAGAAATCATGAGCAAGAACAGTAAGGATAAGTTTTTTTATAAAAATAAGAGAGGAAATGAACATAAGAGAAGTGACAAGAGGGTAAAGGTATCTGAATATGAGATGAGGAAGCTACCACAAGGGATTCCATTATGTACAAAATGCGGAGGCAATCATGAGACAAATAGGTGTTTTTGGGTGACCAAAGCCTGCTTTGGTTGTGGAAAGTTAGGTCACAAAATAAAAGACTGTCCATTTAAGAAAAAGGAAGAACCACTACCTCCCAGATCAGCAGCCCATGCTAGAGTATATGCTATCACTGAGCAGGATGCTAGAGCCTCTAAATCAGTGGTCGAAGGTATTCTTCATGTTTCTAATAAAAATGCAAAAGTTTTGTTTGATCCTGGCTCTAATCTATCCTTTGTTTCACCACATTTTGCTTGTCATTTGAGTGTTCTACCTAGACCACTGGATTATATGTTGTATGTAACTACTGCTGTGGGGAATTCTTTGATAGCAAACTTGATTTATCCATCTTGTTTGATTTCTATTGGGGAACATGAATTCCTTGCCGATTTGATCCTTCTGGAGATCCAAGGTTTTGATATTATACTTGGCATGGATTGGCTATCTTCCTATCATGCTAGTATCAATTGTTATACAAAAATGATCACTTTTTGCCTACCGGATCAGCCCATCTTTTATTTTGAGGGAATCCGACATGATATGCCTCTTTATCTAGTATCAGCACTTCAAGCTCATCGTCTTATGCAAAAGGGTTATTTTTGTTATCTTATATGTGTAAAGAAGCATTCAGATCAAGAAACTCAACTAAATGAAACTTTGGTGGTTAAAGAGTTCCCTGATGTATTTCCGGATAACTTGCCTGGATTACCACCAGGGAGGGATGGTGAATTTGTTATTGAAGTAGTCCCTGGGACAACCCCAATATCTAAGCCTCTATATAGAATGGCTCCCCTCAAGTTAGAGGAGTTGAAGAAGCAAATACAAGAGTTGTTAGATAAGGGTTTTATTCGACCCAGCGTCTCACCATGGGGTGCTCTAGTGCTATTAGTTAAGAAGAAGGATGGGACATTGAGGCTTTGTATTGACTATAGACAGTTGAATCAGGTGACCATCAAAAACAAGTATCCCCTACCCAGGATTGATGATTTGTTTGATCAATTGCAGGGTGCGCAAGTATTCTCCAAGATTGATCTAAGATCATGTTACTATTAGTTGAAGGTCAAGAAGGAGGATATTCCAAAAACAGCCTTTAGAACTCGATATGGTCACTATGAATTTTTAGTAATGCCTTTTGGCTTGACTAATGCCCCTGCAGCTTTTATAGAACTGATGAACAGGATATTTCAGCCACTCTTGGATGACTGTGTAATTGTGTTCATTGATGACATATTGGTGTATTCAAAGAGTAATCAAGAGCATGAGGAACACTTGAGAAACGTATTATCAATACTAAGAGAAAAGAAATTGTATGCAAAGTTTAGTAAATGTGAATTTTGGCTGAAGGAAATTACTTTCTTAGGCCATGTGATTTCAGGAAAAGGCATATTTGTTGATCCAAAGAAGGTAGAAGCAGTGGTTAAGTGGGAAGTACCAACAAATGTAACTGAAGTTAGAAGTTTCCTAGGCATGGCAGGTTATTACAGGAGATTTATGGAGGGATTTTCTCGAATCGCTTCTCCCCTCACCAAACTGACTCGGAAGAATATAAAATTTGAATGGGATGATGATTGTGAGCAAAGTTTCCAAGAGCTAAAAAGAAGATTGACCAGTGCCCCTATTCTCACTATTCCAAGTGGTAATGAGGGATTTGTAGTTTATACCGATGCTTCAAGAAAGGGCCTGGGATGTGTTCTAATGCAGGAAGGGAGAGTAATTGCTTATGCTTCTAGGCAGCTAAAGAGTTATGAAGTGAATTATCCAACTCATGATCTGGAATTAGCAGCAATCATCTTTGCTCTAAAGATTTGAAGACATTACTTGTATGGGCGAACATTTGAAATCCTTACTGATCACAAAAGTTTAAAGTATATTTTTACTCAGAAAGAGTTGAATATGATGCAACGAAGATGGATAGAACTTCTAAAGGATTATGATTATGCCATCCGTTATCACCCAGGTAAAGCTAATGTTGTAGCTGATGCGCTTAGTAGAAAATCTACAAGCTTTATGGCTAGTCTGATTGTGAAACAATGGAGGTTCTTAGAAGAAAATTGTGATTTGAATGTCATGAGGAAAGGGCAAAATTCAATGATGTTGATGGCCTCTATTTAAGTGCGGTCTGATCTTACGCAACAAATTAAAGGACAACTACAAGATCCACATTTAATATACTTGAGGAATGAAGTTGAAAAGGGATTGAAGCCAAATTTTCAAATTTTAGAGGATGGCCTCTTGAGATTTGGGGATAGAGTATTTGTTCCCAATGACCCAGATATCAAGAACCAAATCCTGATGGAGGGTCACAATTCAAAATATACCATGCATCCTGGTAGCACTAAAATGTATAGAGATCTCCAAAGTCATTATTGGTGGGAAGGCATGAAGAAGGAGATTGCAATGTATGTTTCAAAGTGTTTGACTTGTCAACAAATCAAAGCAGAACATCAAAGACACGAGGTTTATTGCAGCCTTTAGATATCCCTGAATGGAAATGGGAATGTGTTACCATGGACTTTGTTTCAGGACTACCCAGAACCTCTAGGAAGCATGATGCTGTTTGGGTCATTATTGACAGGTTAACCAAATCTGCACATTTCTTACCAATCAATATGACTTATTCACTTGATCGACTTGCTGATTTATATGTTGATGAAATAGTAAGACTTCATGGTATTCCAAAGGAAATCATCTCTGATAGAGACTCCAGATTTCTTTCTAGATTGTGGAGGAGATTACAAGAGTCTATGGGCACCAAGGTAAAGTTTAGCACCGCCTATCACCCTCAGACCGATGGTCAATCTGAAAGAACAATTCAAATACTTGAGGATTTGCTTAGAGCTTATGTCATGGATTGGAGAGGTGAATGGGATAAAGATATTTCCCTTATTGAGTTCACTTACAATAATAGTTACCATTCAAGCATTCAGATGGCTCCCTATGAAGCTTTGTATGGGCGAAAGTGTAGAACACCTATATGTTGGGAGGAAGTTGGCGATAAAAAGTTGTTAGCACCAGATAAAGTACAAGAGACTACTGAAAAAATCCAAGTTATAAGAAAAAGGCTAAAGACTGCTCAGAGTCGCCAAAAGAGCTATGTTGATAACCGGCGAAGAGATATTGAGTTTCAAGTAGGGGATTTTGTATTTCTGAAGGTTTCTCCTTCTAAAGGCGTAGCAAGATTTGGGAAGAAAGGAAAATTAAGCCCAAGGTTTATTGGACCTTTTGAAATCCTTAAAAGAATTGGTTCTATCGCTTACAGGATTGTCTTGCCACCATCCTTAGGTCAGATCCATGATATTTTTCATGTTTCAATGCTTAGAAAGTATATGCATGATCCCTCTCATATCATAAATTATGAGCCGATTGTAATTGATAAAGACTTATCCTATCTGGAGGAGCCCACTCAAATTATTGATAGGAAGGATAAAATCTTAAGGAATCGGGTCATCCCTCTCGTTAAGGTGAAATGGAGACATCATTCTGGAGAAGAAACAACTTGGGAGCTAAAGGAGGAAATGAAGAAAGTTTATCCTCATCTTGTCATTGATAGAGGTATGATAAATTTAGAGGACTAAATTTCTTTTTAAGGGGGGGAGAGTGTAACATCCCTCGCATTCCTTGTTTCTAAATTTTCGTATAAGAGTTTAATAGCAAAGTTACTATCCATTTTAAATTTGATAGATGAGTTTGAATGAAATTGAAAACCTATTTATAAGATGTGAGGATCTGTTTGTAAAATTCTGAGGACCTATTTGTAAAATTTGGAGGACTTAATTGTAAAAATATGTAACACAAGGACTAAATTACAAATTGCACAAAATAACAAATCCCACCGTTTAAGACTCTCTACCTTCGTTCCTAAGGAAACTGAGAAGGCAGCATACGTGGAGAAGAAAGGGAGAGAAAGAGAGAAGAAGATAAGAAGAAGAAGAGAAGGAGAATTGGGGATTTAGGATTCTTGGGCTCAATACTTTTCATTGGGATCAAAAATTGATCAAAGGCAAGTGTTCTAACCCCTTCCTACAGTTAGTTCAATCCTTGTTCTCATTCTAATCCTGAAAATTTTAGAGGATTGAGGTTTTGTAATGATATTTCTGTAATTTATGCATCAAACAGTGAATCTAGGTTTCTTTTCCAGATTCTGTCCTTTCTGCATTGTCATATCTATAACTCTCTGTACTGAATTCGTATTTAAGTAAAATTAAATCCATACGAAAGTATACTTGTATATCTTCATTTTGAAACTAAGATGTATGAATTTGGAGTTCAATTGCCTATCTAAACTTCTGTTTGAATTGACCCTATAGAATCTGTAAAATAGAGATTCCGAGTTCTGACCTTTGGGCATTCTGTCACTTGTAACTCACTGTGAACAAATCCAATGGTGATAAAATTAACCTTATTAGAAAGTAGACTCGTAAAGCTTTCCGTGCATACATTATTCGAAATATTTGGGGTACAGATACCAACTGAAATATTTGTTTAAGTCGACCCTATGCATTCTGTAAAACAGAGATGATGTTTTCTGACCTTCTGTCACTAAATTACTTATAACTTCCTGTGGAGACCTCTAATTCATACCAAATTTTGTTAATCCGAATCTAGATTTTATATCGTTCAAATGAAACTAATTTAGAGTGAATTGGAGCATATTTGGTTACTCAAATAACTCAGTAATTATACCTCTCAAATTCTGTCAGAACCAGATTTGTTGTCAAGTTTGCCTATTCTTGTTTTGTCCTTTTGTTGAAATCGAATTCAGCTAAAGCCTTTTCTTTCGGTTGAGCTGTATACTCTTGTTTCAAATCCTTGTATGCCTATGCTATTATTTTCATTTTAAATTTGAATGCATTGTGAAAGAATATGCTTGCATCGTACTATTTCGTAAAGGCGCATATACGTTTTATTGTTTCGCATGTGCTTCCGATAT